>JARDYJ010000001.1:15099636-15267136 GCA_029215755.1 Spea hammondii
ATGTAAGAAAGGTTAATGACCCAAGACCATTTCAGATAAAAAGACAAGACGCCATGGAAATGGTCTTGGAAAAAGGAATGGATGATGGGAACACAAAGTCTGGAAATATATCTTAACTGGAAATGATAATCATAGTCGACAACTTCTAAATCCCAGGAACGGAGACCCCATTAAATGTGCTAACGTATATTATTAAAACCGACGGATTATATTCTGCAAGGAGTAGACAGGATTCTTGTACTGAAAACCTCTTAGGAAAATGGTAGTAATGGAATTGCTAGAACAAACAAGAGGATTAGTACAGTTATCAGCAGGCCAGTCTTAAAGGCTGCCTTGTGGGTCAAGCAGGTGGACCTTCATAGATCCCAGCTATGCTGAAGTCACTTTAATGAAGTTAGTTAAGGAAGAAAAAGGATGCCAAAAATCTAGAATCCCACATTTCTCCTGATCCTACCTGTCACAGCTGAAAAGCCCCAAGAAGATGGACAGCTAGATCCTCCCGGTATCTGTGCATCTTCATGACCATCAGTATCAGTAGCAGCGTTCAGCTGGGACCTGCCAAGTACCTGGGGAGGCGCTGATGGGTCTGGATCCATGTTATCTGGAAAGTGATTTGAAAACACAGTCATACATTCTGTTTTCCAGATGCCATTCGCATTCCATTCACCAACCCACCGATAAGTGCATGACCAAAAAAGGGGAAAAAACAGAGCACATGAAAATATATCATCTTAACAAAACATCGAGTAACCAATAATACTGCATAACAGATCTCTTAACACTCGATGGCTGTTACTCCCTCTGGTACAAAAGGGTTAAATGTGGGAAGACTCACAGCGTACACAACGAAGCACCAAATATTGTGCATAAATCCGATCAGCACCTTGCCCTTGGCTGCCGTGAAAAAACGCATATAAGCCAAGCTAACTTGGACAAAAACCCATAGCAGAGCTCTGAATAAACATTGCCTTTTTAAACACAGTCCGGGTTTAACCTTAAAGGGATAATAATCATCATTCAATAAACTCACAGCCTGCAGAACAGATCCGAGCGTAAGCATGATGTACTCTCAGAATGACGCTCACACACTAAAAATATAAACACATCTAGTCAGTAAACACTGACCAGGTGAGTTGGGTTACTATATGGTACATTGCAAGTGACCCCCAGACTGCAAAACCATTGCTAAGTCAACTGGAGTCCCGCACCAGGAGAAAGACATTCACTCGTTCTGTGCCCCTGTAGAATGGGATGCAAAGCTGTACGATCAGAGTTTATTTTAGTTTATTTACTAAAAACAGTCATGATGAGAAACCATGTTTAAGGGCAGAGCAGACCCAGAAAGTGAGATAGTTGAAGGTTTGCATTATGCCGCAATGACTTAAATACCCGTCCTGCATTAGAAACTCTGTGGATCCTCCATTCTTCTGCGTCACTACCCATAACAATGCAAGACCACCCCACGGCGGGCCTTCTGCACCAGGCTTCGTCTACTGGCTCCATGGTGGCAAGTCTCCAGCATTAAAAAAACCAAAACATGACTAACAAGTTCATGGTGTGATTTGCACAAGATACGCGACAAACGCACTGGGGGCACAAGATTGGAGCCCTAAGGCTAGCATTTAAAGAACATGGACTGGGACCATCTGCAGAGAGGAAGCCCCCATGACACACCATGCACCAGTGCAGAAGCCCCCACCTGGTGACTAGGCCTGCTGGGGCAGAAAAGAAACTGCGGCTTCATGAAACCCCCACCTATTACACTAGCCTACAATATGTGATCTATACCAAAACGCGACGGCACTAATGGATCTGACGGGCGTCAGAAAGTCCTTGCAAACACACAAGCCCTGGGTCAGCACATCAACAACACTAAAGAATAATGACGGTAAAGATGGCAATAACTAAAAGGTGAGGATTTATCAACAACCATAATAATGACAGAAAGCGCTAAACATTTCCAATGATCACTACGAGGTTTCTTTCCTGGTTGTTGCGTTGGGTGTCAGCTGCCTGTCCTTTGCTATTGTGCAATCCTGTATACACACTACGGGCACTTTACACTGTGTATAATGGCACTGGAACCCCCCACTCTGTGTATAACAGCACTGGAACTGTGCACTGTAACAGAGCCTCTCCCATACACTACGTAGCTGCAATGCTTACATGTTTTCAACTAGAGAAGGGCTGTTACCTACTGTTATTTAAATGCATGATCTTGGGTCAGCTGGCATGCATGTAAAACCAAAAGGCCCCGGCTGCTGCAGAACCTCTTGATCAGCAGAAGTTGCTTTGGTTCAGTTCCACACCCAGTTCTAGAAAACAGCGTGTGAGTGAATCTGCTGCAGAGGGGGGGCGTGTGACTGCCCACACTGGCACAGATAATGACCGATCCATGCCAGTGGACCAATGCCACTCAGATCAGGCGAGTAAAAGGTGATTTGCACCGACACCTAACCCCAGCAATGGGCTAGAACACCCTGCCTGGGTAATGCTCTCCACCTACACCAACATGCCACAAACCTCCGCACCGGCACTCACCCACCCTGGCCTTTCCCTGAACCCTACAGATGATCAGCTCTCTCCGTGTCAAAACATGCCCCGTGCTGATCACCTTCAGCTCAGCAGGGCCCTGCAGCAAGCATTCACATATTACCAGGTAGACAGGCGTGTGAGTGGGGCGCCTTCGTCTGCGTCTTCAGTATCAGGAATGAGCGATCAGCCGCTCCTGTGCAGCGTATGTGGGACACGCTGCGCCCTCAGCCTGCCGAGCGCTCATCAGCCGCAGCCCCCGACTCTCAACCCCTGGGAAAGCCCAGCAGAGACAGGCCTCACCCACAGCCAAACAGATGCCTTGCCTAAAAGGCCGTGTATTCAACTGTCTGCTATCTGACGCCCAGAGCGCATGCTGACTGCAGGGACGTGCCGATGTCATTGGTACTCGATTGCTTTCCCTTGTGGAATGCAATGTGAGATAGAATGTATACTGTATAGGTGCAGCGAGCGCTTATTCTGTTCACCAGTTACCCCATAACGTCTAAAACATCTATAATGCTCTCATTAGAAGACATGTTAGCAAATAGATTTTATATGAAATACATCTGCTGGAAAAACATGTAATTATATAGAAGCCTTTATTTAAATGGACTAGCAATCTACACAACGCTTCTTACAGTCCGTATTATTAATATTTATTGTTTTGTATAGCGCATCAGCGCTGTACAGAGGGTAGACAGGACATAACGTAGTATAGAACATAACAAGATGACACACAGAAACAACAGGTGAGGAGGGCCCGGCTCAAACCAGTTTACAATCTAGAGAAGGTTATGGTGTATTACACAGGAGATAAAAGTGCCAGTGATGTAACTACAGGGGTCGCAGTGGATGGGGCCGGGTGCGACCCCTTGTTCCTGCCTCCCCTTACCGGTTCAAAATTGTTTAAAAAGGGCCCTTCTGATATGGACTGCACCGGGAGTAAGTATGACACACATTGAGGAGTAAGGTACACACTCAGGAGTATGACACACATTGGGGAGTAAGGTACACACTCAGGAGTTTGACACACATTTAGGAGTAAGGTACACACTCAGGAGTATGACACGCATTGAGGAGTAAGGTACACACTCAGGAGTATGACACACATTGAGGAGTAAGGTACACACTCAGGAGTATGACACGCATTGAGGAGTAAGGCACACACTCAGGAGTATGACACACATTGAGGAGTAAGGTACACACTCAGGAGTATGACACACATTGAGGAGTAAGGTACACACTCAGGAGTATGACACACATTGAGGAGTAAGGTACACACTCAGGAGTTTGACACACATTTAGGAGTAAGGTACACACTCAGGAGTATGACACGCATTGAGGAGTAAGGTACACACTCAGGAGTATGACACACATTGAGGAGTAAGGTACACACTCAGGAGTATGACACACATTGAGGAGTAAGGTACACACTCAGGAGTATGACACACATTGAGGAGTAAGGTACACACTCAGGAGTATGACACACATTGAGGAGTAAGGTACACACTCAGGAGTATGACACACATTGAGGAGTAAGGTACACAGTAGGTCACCAGGAGTTTCTATAGATACAGAGCTTGTTCCAAGTGCAACTCCTGTGACCCGTATAGATAGGCACAGCAGTGTTTTTAATATAGAAAAATGTCATTCCCATGAGTGACACAATCCCTAGCTAACAGGTATAGCCGGCTGTGTAGTAGTGTAGTGATGAAGAGCGTTGAGTGTGGCTTGTGGCCAGGGTTGGCCTGCTTATTGCCAATGCTGGATTCCCACTCTAAGATCTCTTAGACACAAAGGCCACTTTCAACCCCAGGCACTAAATATAGCCTGAGAGCATAGATGTAAAAATGAGTAGTATTTGAGCCAAAGCAGATTTGTTATGTATGGAATGACGTTGGTAAAAATATGGAAGAACACTATATGTCACTGCAAATTATATTTATATGTTTACAGCAGGAGGTGGAAACCAAAAGATTGCCTTGGAGATTAATACTATTGGAACACAAATCATCATCATGAACAGCAAATTCTAACAAAATCTAAGAAACGGACCTGGTATTGTTGCCCAGTGCAAAGAATGAGATGGTCATATGGCCCTTTCCTGGCATTGGAGACAATCACATGACTGTGCCTATGCCAGTCATTGTACCACGTAGAACATCAGCCCAGGATCCAAGGGATATCAGTGCACAATCTTTATCATTATAAAAAAATTGGCTGGGAAGAGAGGCGACCCATAAGTGACATTTTAGACATCCGGTGAGCTGGTGGAAAACCCCTAGTGGTTTCAGCTCTCCTATAGCAGGCTATTATTCATAACATGAACTTCTGTGTCTCTGAAGAGCCTCAAATTAACCAAAACATTGGGCCAGTACCTGGAATTTTCTAACTTCTATGCAATATATTTGCTCTTTCTAAATTAATACGGGTGCAGAATTGTAAAACTGTAACAAACTTTTCACCTTTTTAACCCCTTAAGGACCAGGCTGTTTTTTTTTTAATTTTTGTACCCTTTGTAACACTTTTGCGGTGCTCGTATTTACCGGTAATTTTCTCACCTCCCATTTAGTGTACTCACGCAAGTTATATATTGGTTTTTTTCGGGACAAGAAGGACTTTCTTCAGATACTATGTTTTGGGTCATATCATCTAATTTCCTATAACAATAATAAAATGATAAAAAATTGCTAAATAGGTTCTACTATTTGTCCTGAGTTTGGAAATACCCAATGTTTTTATGTTTTTTTGCTTTTTTTCTGTAAGTTATTGGGCAATAAGTACCAGTAGCGTTTTGCTATTTCAAAACCATTTTTCTTTTCCAAATGTGGTCATTCTGACCCATGTGCAATTTCGGGTAGCTTTAAAGCCGATCAATACAATTAACGCCATCAAACCATATATTTTTAAAAACTAGACACCCCAAGGTATTTCAAATGCTGGTATTTTAACCCTTCCCATGCACTAATTATACTACCACCCTTTGTGGTAGTAATTTATTTTGTGTTGCACTGAGTACAGTGATACCACCCATGCATGGGTTTGTCAGGTTGTTTGGGAGGTAAAACGCCACATTTGGGAAGTGCGCATTTTTGTTTATATTTTGTTAAAAGACGCCGCCATCTTGCGAGGGGCAAAATATCTTGCAGTGGTGGTTGTGACCTATCATTGATCGGCTCTTTTAAAAGTTCCGTGGGCCGCATACAGTATCGATCTCGGTGTTGCTGAATGCCTTTACATTGAGGAATAACAGCAACACCGTTTAAGCTTGTTTAATGCCATGATGTGCCAGTTTTTTTATAATGTGCCTGGCACGTCATTGGTTGTTAAGAGGTTAATGGTCATCTTTCCACCAATGCTACAATATCATAATGTCATATTTTTTTACTGAATCAGTACAGGTGTTGAATTTTTAAACTGTAACAATGAGAACTTTTGCCTGCACCAACCCTGGTATTTCAAACACATCTTCATAAACCAGGGCATAATTACATGAAAATAAAGCATAAACTATATAAACTATAGTGAATAGAATGTTTCTCTATGCATTCATCAGAACCAATCGTTTTATTCCTCAGTCCTAAAAACAAATAAAAAAAATTCCCAATGGCACAGTATCATAACTTATGCTTTGCAAACAGTGACGAGACACATGCAGTATATCCTGCACAACCCCATGTGCAAACAGCGCAAAACTAGCAGCAAACAGGTAAACTGGAGTAGATGACAACCATCGGAAGTTCAGATGGCCTTCATGCTACAGGGTTTGTCACACCACATAGAGAAAAAATAAAAATGAAATACAAATCATTTGTATTAGTCTTTAGAAAATGATTATGCAAGCCTTAAAAAAAGTTGCTTACTTCCCAATACTTCTTGCAGTGTGAGTTGGCTCTGTCTCAGTAGGTAGATGCTGTGACCGACAGTGTCTGATCCTCCAGTGTAACTGCATTGTGGACACTGAAGGTGCCTGTACTGTCAGTGATCTGTCCAGTGGGTCATAGAGATGGCACATTGCAAATTGTTTAAGCAATGAGGATAAACAAATCATCACTGCTATTATTGCCTCTTGCTATATAACCCAGCACCCTGCTTGCCTTTTCCTCCACTTTGTTGCACTGCCTGTCTGCCTACCTTAAATTCCTCAGAAATAATGAATCCCAAGTACCTCTTCTGTTCACAGCTGACAGCACGGTACCTAGGCGCTTAGGTAGTATATTTTGCCTTTGGATTTTTACATTTATCAGCAATGAACTTCACCGGCCATGCTCTCCATCGTTCTTTTTATTTACATCCATTGGGCTTTTTCTAACAGGATCACATATCTTGTTGCAGACTTTTGTATCGTCTGCAAAAATAAACTGCGATGGGGAGTATGTTGGAAGCATGTCTACACCAGCTTTAATTTTCTTCGCATTCAAATATAAATGAAACAAGTCAACTCACAGAGAAGACTACAATATATTTATATATTTAGTTATTTATTAACTACTAATTAAGTCAGTGCATCTCGATATCCAAAGCCCACAAAAGATTTAGCTGTTTCAGTAGAGTAGATGTTGTTAGGGTTGTTATTGTTCCCAGTAAACAGGGGAGCGAAGCTTTGGTCACCTGAGTCCAAAGGAGGGAAGCCTCTCAAATACTTCAGGACTGGTAGCTGCCTTGGATGTTGTTGGGGGCTCACTGTTTCAGACAAGGTGTCACCAGGGAGGCAGAGGTTGGGTCTCTGGAGTCCAGGGGGTGCTATTATAGAAACGGGCAACTTATGGCTTCTTTTGCTGCTGGTGGGGAACTCAATGTTTTCTGCAGTAGCTCTGCTTCATTTATAAGGCTCATGAAATCTTTGTCTGCATTCTGTACTTCTTTCCTGCTGACAGACAGCTCTTTTTGTTTTGCACTGAGTGCATTCTGCGTGATATTTTGCTCTTCTTGCAACCTTTCAAATTCGGTTACAGCATTTTCAGCCCTTTCATTTGAAATATGTAATTCCCATTTTAAATTTCCGATCCTCTCCATAGATGCCTCGTGTGCCCCTTTCAAATTGTTGTATTCTTTTGTGACAGACAGACTGTATGAAGCTAGGCCTGGCAATGCTTCCAGTGCTGTTCCCATTTGTCTCACTAACATCTCCATGTCCTTCACAGATTTCATCTCCCTTCTGAATGCCTCAAGTTCCTCCATGTTAGCTTTGATTTCCAGCTGCTGTTGATGAAAGCACCTCTGTTGTTCCTGCAGCAGGGCATTCAGTTGGTCCACTTCTCTCTTTAGAGATTCTGCCTCAAGAGCAGGACCACCATGTTCTCCCACTTCAAACATTTTCTGCCTCCCAGCTCCTTGCGACACCGTGGGTGCGTTACTTTCGGGCCCGTGCAAAACCACTGGAGGAGACACTACTGGTGGAAAGTATGCCTACAGCAAATCGCTGCCACATCACAACTATTATCTAAAGAGTCCATGCAAATACTGCAGGACGCCCAAAGGGTCATGGCTGCACTAACACTAACCGAGTGTGGAGAATAAGGTCCTGTACAAATACAGTATAGGGTGACATTGGCCATTTTTTCCAGGACATATTGACGTAGCTGACCAGCACATGTAAAGCATACCAACATTTCAGGCCTCTGACTCGGGATACCTGTGTTGGGGTTTTTGATGACAGACAGGGATGGGTGTGGCCAATCTCAGGAGTGGGTGGGGTCAGTACCAGGAGTGGTTAGGCTGGGAGGCGTGGCAACCCACCCACCTTACTCAAATAGCAACCTCGTTCGCGTCACAGGGGGGCAAACTTTGAGTTGTAAAGGAGGTCTGAGCTGCAACAACACAGAGCTCCATTGATTTTTCACTTATCTGGGCTGGTCAGAGGAGATCAGGACAGAATGTTGATACTGTCTCTTGAATCGTAACCCGGGACTGTTGGGAGGTTTACGCAAAGTACAACTTGGCGATGCGTATAACTGAGTATATAACTACTTGGCGATGCATATAACTGAGTATATAACTACTTGACGATATATATAACTGAGTATATAACTACTTGGCGATACGTATAACTGAGTATATAACTACTTGGCGATATGTATAACTGAGTAACTGATTCCTTCCGTTGGTTTATACATCCCACGTGCTGGAAGGCAATACTTACACATGCTGTCAGAACAACATAAACTTTATATGCCCTCCATTTAAACGTCTCCCCAGTCCACAATGGTAGCTGTTTATTTTTCAACCAATTTATACATTACTACCGCAAGAGAATTAAGTGAGAATTCAAAGACAGGATTCTAATTTCATTTTCAGTATCACAAAAATACATACTTCCAAAGTGAACAGATACGGATGTGGCACACTGCAAAGGAATCCTATATCTTATAATTGACAATTAATAATTTTATCTTTCAATTGGTGTGAAATTATCTAAAACACCAATTAAAAGTGACAAATATAAAGCACTAACACTAACCGAGTGTGGAGAATAAGGTCCTGTACAAATACAGTATAGGGTGACATTGACATTGGTCATTTTTTCCAGGACATATTGACGTAGCTGACCAGCACATGTAAAGCATACCAACATTTCAGGCCTCTGACTTGGGATACCTGTGTTGGGGTTTGTGATGACAGACAGGGATGGGTGTGGCCATTCTCAGGAGTGGGTGGGGTCATTTTAAGGTAGGGGCCTGGAGCAGCAGCTCCATCAGCCCCTAAGTCAATCCGGCCCTGCCGGGGGCCCGGTCGCAGTTGCTGCTTGCTCTGGCAACAAGGTAAGTAGGGTGGGGGAGGGGGGTGCAGTGAGAAGGGGCAGAGAGGGGTTAGATAGTGAGAAATGGGGAGAGGGGATACATATTGAGAAGTGGGGAAGGGGGTACATAGTGAAAAGGGGGAACAGTGAGAAGGGGCAGATAAGATGGGGAGAACGGGTAGTGTGAATGCGTATGAGAATGAATGAATAAATGTTTGGATGAATTATGTGAATGCATATGACAATTAATTAATTCATGTGTGGATGAATTGCTTGAATGATTTGTGAGACTGCATTAATGAATGTGTTAATGATTTGTGTGAATGAGTGAGTAAATGCAAAGATGGTACATAAAGGGTGGGCTTTAACAATAAATAAATAAATAAAAATGGGCTGCTCAGGCTTAAATGCCCGGGCCTATTTTTTGTCCCAGTCCGGGCCTGGGTATACGCCATCTAAGCACTTCCAGTGCTTTCTCCCCTAGTACAAAGCCATATCAAGGCCCTGGAGCTCCCATCCCGAGAGGTTTTCTTACCAGTGTCAGTGAGGGAGTGTGATTATCCACAAGGGGGCAGTCAGGTTCCAGATGCTTATTTCTAAAATACAATCCCAGAATGTAATATTCTTCTATATTCAAGTTATTATGCGTGGATTACAAACATTCTACTTGAATATAATGAATACTAGATCACAGATGACTTTTATTTATGTTTTTATTGCTTACCAAAAAAATACATTACTCACTTTCACTAGTGACCTCAGAGACAAACCCTGCTGAGTAAATACATTGTCATCGTCATATTCATAAGGAATGTGTCTGCTTGACAACACACAACGCATAGAATACCCGTGATTTACAATCTAAGTGATAAAACAACTTACAAGTGACTACATTGTTAAAAAATGTAGGTTTACTTTTACTCCTAATCGCATTGTAGGGGTTTATTCACTAAAGATGCGTTGCGTATCTTACTGCATTAACTGTGCTTTCAGGGCTCTATTCAGCTTGGCCATCACATCGGCTGCAATTCGCTATCTGAATGATAATAGAGGTATGCGGCTTGGAAGAGGGTAATAACTTCTCTGAGGCATCAATAACCTGTGAAACTGGGGTATAGACCTTGAGGAGGTGCTACGTCCCAGTCCAGTTCTGGTAATAGGCTGGGAAATTAATAAATAGATTTCAAGCTGATCAGGGCATCGCTATTCTGTTGCAGTGCAAACATCCTTACATACTTATAAATATGTATACGGTATATATATATATACGGTATATATATATATATACATGTATGTAAATATATGAAGCAACATTCACCATTACAAGAGAACGTAGATCCCTGAATGTTGAGTTTGGGCGAAGTATTGAAAAAAATGCGTTTTTTGTTTTTCAAAAGATTTTCAAATCAGCACAAAGTGGAAAATTTGGCAGCCACTGGCATGACCTCGGGCTGCAGGGCCACCGGACCATGACTCTTATAACCATAGCTTGTGTGCCTTGTGGCTGAGATGGAAAAGTGCAGTCAGTGCCCCTGCCGCCTGCAATTTCCCCTCCGCTCCATTCCGTTATGGAAAACTGGCATGTAATCTATATTCAATTTTGTATGCTTTAAATAAAAATTTTAAAAAATGTTAATTCTGCTGATGTATTTTGGTTTACTTTATTGACTTGAGCTTTTTTTATAATGTTCCCTGTGATTTTGATTTTCCAAAACAATTTGCAGCTCCCTGTCGGAGTCTTCTGGGGTCAGGCAGTGAGTATGCACTCTTTATTAAGATGGAGACTTTGTGAACCTGCCGAATAATGGAGAAGAACGGCGGCTGCTGAAGTTTCTATAATTTAAATGGCCCCTTTAACTGGGGTTTTCGTGTCAGGGACACTAAACTACTCCTTTACAAATCAAGTGGATGCCCTGTTTACAAGAGAGGGTAAAGACTTGTGGCCCCGGGCCCCTCCCCCACACACAGACTATAATTAACACATACAAACATTAACACGCTTGCACACAAGCAAACACATGCATTCTAACACACACATGCACTCTAACACACACATGCACTCTAACACACATACACTGCAACACAAATACACTCACTCACTGTAACATACATACATATACACAGTTGGGTGGCTGATCAGGCCGTGTTCATGCAGATCACACGCATGGCTGTCCACAACATGAACTCACAATCTGATTAGCGCTAATTCACACAGATGTAGATTAGAAGGTAAAAATAGTAAACAGAAAGCAAAGAGGCTCCCAGATCCAACCACTAATGACATTTTCTAAAATGTTTGAGCACAACACACATGATTGTTTTGTTCACAAAATGATGTTGAATGATGAATAGAACCGAGCCATGACTGCATGCATTACATACCCGGATCTCAGGATTAATGGACAAATTCTTGGGGTCACTCTCCTAATTTGATTTGATGGCATCATGGCTTCATGATCTGTGCTTCAATCGCTGCTATATCATAGTTAAATCCCTGCATGAGTTCAGGTGACAGTTTTAATAAAAAACTGTTAGTGGAATTCTTGTGGTTACTGCCAAGAGTGGGTCACTACAATAGAGTCTTCAAGATGAACTATGACATGGATTCAGGGTCAGCTCGTTGAGAAGATTGCCTTCCGTGTATCAGTAGAGGATCCCACCTTTGTTTCTAGGCTGACATGAGGAAGCAGCCACTGGACAAATAAGCAAGCCATGGGTCTAAGCCCAGTTTGCTTCACTGATCCCCAGCCCCTTCATGACCATGGGTTTTTGTTAGAATATTCTTTGTCTTGAATATCTAA
This sequence comes from Spea hammondii, assembly GCA_029215755.1. Lineage (NCBI taxonomy): Eukaryota > Metazoa > Chordata > Amphibia > Anura > Pelobatidae > Spea > Spea hammondii. The sequence continues at coordinate 15,111,712 of JARDYJ010000001.1, forward strand.
GCTTCTCCAGTGATCAAACAGCAATCAAGACCACAGCTTCTATGTCTTATTAATAAGGTTTATTCGATAACAAATTATCAATTCATACAATACCAATGCTGGAACAAATGTTGATAAAAGGTACTGTAGGCTAAGTATCTTGGTGAGATGAAGATGAGAGCGTGGAAAGAGCGTGGAAAGAGACCTTGTCCTTGTAGTCATGCCAATTTATACCCCTTTACATTTGGTTAGGGTATACGTAAAGGAATCCTATTGGAACAGTAATAGGATACACCGGCATTCCACAGAAGACCCTCTAAACTACGTCACTTAATTGATACCATATGTTCCTAGCACTCAAGTTGCATTCAGGCCTAAAATGTGCAGAACAAAATAAAAGTATAAAAATGATTTCTTACACTTCCCCCTGTTTATGGTTATGTACCATAAATAAATGTTTGCTGTCCATTCATACAACATTCGTATCACATTCATATCACATTCAGTGAGTGCAGGAAGATATGTAAACGATAATATTATAAAAAAGAATCTGTGGAAGACTGATGCATCCTACGTCTTAAAGTTTCCCTTAATATCATCTCTCCTTGCTTTATCTTTTCTCGAATAGTTAAATATGATTTTCTTATTCTACATAATAAACATATTTGAAAAATAATACATATAAAAGACACAAATAAAACAATAATAAATGGATGTAACAAAACATTGGTGATAGCGGAGCCAACAGATGATTTTGCCATAATTTCTGTTGACTTAGCAAAGTTTTTCCACCAAGATGTACCTGAGACTATTGACCATTCATGTTCTATGTTTTTGAGTTTACCTTGCTCATGTTGAAATACAATCTGTGCTTCTTTTAATTGTTTTTGCAAGACATTTAAAAATCCTACATCTTTCCTTATCTCATTTGCCCACTTTTGCCATGGAAATTCACTTACTTGTGATAAATTAAACTGTAGTGGCAAAACATTTAATTTTTGAGAATTAATTTGAGAAACATTAATCTGAGTTCCATATATATAGATTGCTATTGGATCGCCATCAATACAATACAGACCTTTCGATAATATTTCTGTATGCGTACATTTAGAAAACATTGCTTTAATCAATTCCCCATTAGACATTACCTGTACACATACTCTACCTTTCTCTATAGGCGTTACAAGATCGTTAGATGTTTTCACACTTTGAATTGTACCTGAACATGAGCTCTGGTTATGAAAACATGAATGATATATAGTTTCAGCTTGATAAGACAAACAAATAATTTTGGACACAAAATGTAAACATGCAGACAAATCTAACTGTTCCGGTTCTGACATATCTGTGGAAAAAACAAAATCAGGATACTCTAATTTATAAAATAATAATTGTGTACTACTGACAGGTACTCCCAATACTCTCATAGGAAACAATGTTTCTTCTTTATCTGCCATAGGTATTAAACATGTACCTTCACATACATTATTACTGCATCCTATTACTATACTCAATAAAGCTACTTTGTTTATGATATGTTCCCAAAACCCAAATTTATCATCTTGTGTGTAGGTCCCTTTAGTCCAACTAAATAAATGTTTAGGCCCTATCGTAACATTTAACCTCACATTACTTTGTCTAGTGACGTTAATTCTAATGTTACAAACTAATAAGTACCCTTTCCTTACACCAAAACACACATGACCATTGAAATCATCAATTTCTCTTTTCTTCTTAATTATGTCTGGGAACCCTTGAGTATTGTTAAATTGTCTATAAATTGGTTGTCAAATCTGTATATCTTCTTGACTCTGTAGATCTTTCTTAGAACCATCAATCATCAGTATGGTCGCCGTCAGAACTGCGAGAAACAAAAAGGGTTGTCTCTTGTTGAATGTCAGATGTCTTTGCCATGATAGACTTTTTAATAATTTGCATTGTCCATTCGATTCTTACATACAACCTAAAAAACACAACAGATATGCAGCATCAAAATCTTAGCTGATACAAAACCTTTATTATTGTAGCACCTCACTATAAAACATGATGTAATGTTCTAATATGATTCTTAAGAAATTGTTTAAAATGATTAACATTAAAGACTGCATCATTTTATCAAATAACCAAATAGCAAATTATAACACATGAATTTGGATCATGAGATTAATTTAAGAATATGGACAATAGTAAATAATTAATACTTCAATTGATTACGGAAAAACATATTTGATCAATACAATACAATACATAGTAATCCTTTTTAGTCATGACGCAAAACCCTGTTCTCATGAACTAAATTAAGGTTTTGAATCAACCTGAGAAGCAAGAAAGGAAATATCCCTAACTTGTACTTCTGCAAATGATGGACACTATGTAGTTGCAGTTTAACATATACAACATATAACATTACAGGATCTTAACTTACAGAATAAAACAAAACACAAAACTTTAACATATAACACATCTGATGTTGTTCATATAGTTTTTTCTTATAAATAAATTAACTTATTCCAAACATCTTCATAGAAGACAGAGTGCAGGGATACAGTACGAATTAGAGTTAATTGCTATACTAGCTCCCTATATACTGAATCAACATAGATCTACGTATTATAGCTCTCACGACACTTACAACAAACATACTCCTGTATAGTTCCTGTATTAGGTAAATCTTCTTTATTAACTTCAATCTCCCTGATTTGCCTAATCATTGGAGTGTAAAGTAAATCTCTTTGAGGTGTTACAGCTCTGTTAGTATATTCATTTGGATCTGAACTGTAAACAAATCCATTTGATTTTCTTTGCTCTTTTAATTTTTTATTATAGAGAAATTTGCGACATTGTCTTTTAAAATGTCCCAGTTTCTTGCAATAGAAACAGTGAAAAGACTCTTTATTCCAAAACCTGTGTCCCCTGGGATTCTGCATCTGGGTATGTTTAAATTCCTGAGGGGGAGAAGGGGGGTGAATTAACTGTGATCTGTCCTTTCTACCTATATCCTTGCTATTAACCATGTTAACTACAGACACATTCATTTTAACCCCTTCATGTCTGTATTCTCTCCTGATTTTATCAATAAATGCAGCAGCATCCTCAAGTGTTTGCATATCAGAAGCAATTGCTATGCTAGTAGGATCCAAATATTTAAACTTTTTAACAAACACCTGTATCATAGAAACAGGACATTCATCATCAGAAATGTTAAAAACTAATCTGTAAGCCTGCTCAAATCTTAACAAGAAAGAAAATGGATCCTCTGAAATTGTAGGTTTCAGGTTTTCTAGTATGTCAAGTGTTGGATTTTCATTTCCAGTTGTAAACTTAATCAACTGTTGGAGTCTATCCTTATCTGTTCCATGAATTATTTCATCATTCTCCACTATAGGAGAACTTATTGGAGCTACTAATCTTCTACTCATGTATGTAGGTAACCAAATTTTAAACAAAATATTTTTTTCTTTATTAGACAAATTATGCTTCTCTGTATTCGATTCAAATACATCTGCATTACCAAATGCATCCAAATTAGAATTATACGGCGGTATTTCTTTAAGTAATTTCATTAACTCACTTTGTATCTGTAATTTTAGTTTTGCTGCTTTATTTCTAAGTTTCTTCCTTTGCAATTCCTGTTCTGAACTGACCTCTGGTTCATCCTCTACATTTTCTGGAATTAAGCTGTGTCTTTGTCTATCTCCCCTTGTAATTACACAAACTTGTTTCAAATCTTTCTGCAATTTTGTAATTAACAAATTCTTAATTTCTAAGCAATCCGACAAATCAGAAATTTCTTCAGTTAATAAATCACATTTAGGACATTCCTTTTCTATTGCACACACATTGTGCATCTCATTTTTAACCATGTCACTACTCTGTGAATTACTTTGACTAACATCATTATTAGTCAGATTAACACCACCATCAAGTAATGTATTAAAAATCTTAATCATTTTCATTACGTTTCTCAACTTTTGTTTCTCCTTATTCACAGAAAATATCTTTTTGTCTATCTTCTTATTTGCATCTTCACACTGACGCCATAAATCATGCCACAAAGCTGAATCACTAGCCGTATAAGGAACAAACGTAAATTCAAGTTTACTTCCGGAAGACAAAGTATTAATAAAATCCATACTTACCGTAGATCAGTTGCTTGCTCAATCTGCTCTCACTACGATACACGGTTCTGGAATGCTCTTGCTTCTCACCACGTGGTCTGGTAATGGTCTGGTAGTGTCGAATTACACTTTCTTCTGATCACACTGCTAGGTTTTTTTTTTTTTAGTCAGAGGATCTCTTTGATCTCTTCAGACAACTGCACACTATCCCCCCTTTGTCGGAAGAGGAAAAGTAAAAAACAAACGTGCAGTAAAGGCTCGCCGTAGAAAACTGACTAAAGACTGGCTGGCTCGTCAATTTGTTAGAATATTCTTTGTCTTGAATATCTAAGCTTCTCCAGTGATCAAACAGCAATCAAGACCACAGCTTCTATGTCTTATTAATAAGGTTTATTCGATAACAAATTATCAATTCATACAATACCAATGCTGGAACAAATGTTGATAAAAGGTACTGTAGGCTAAGTATCTTGGTGAGATGAAGATGAGAGCGTGGAAAGAGCGTGGAAAGAGACCTTGTCCTTGTAGTCATGCCAATTTATACCCCTTTACATTTGGTTAGGGTATACGTAAAGGAATCCTATTGGAACAGTAATAGGATACACCGGCATTCCACAGAAGACCCTCTAAACTACGTCACTTAATTGATACCATATGTTCCTAGCACTCAAGTTGCATTCAGGCCTAAAATGTGCAGAACAAAATAAAAGTATAAAAATGATTTCTTACAGTTTTCACATTCTAGTGACAAGAGCACAAATAGAGCTTTCTCAATACAGTATTTATATATAAAAAAGAAAATTATTTTTTTTTGTTTGCAATTTTACATAAGATTCGCTCCACTGGTTGAATGCCACTGCAAAAACAAAAAACAATGTGATGACCTAGAAGCTCCTCACAATGTAGGGAGGTTTCCACCCCGAGACTGTACGCCAGAATGACTATTCTTATGATGGCTTTCCAAAACAAATTAAACATCCCCGTGAATCGCTGGGAACAGCTAAGATACTGTGCGGAACCCTCAGACTCCCAGGCCTCTGGTAGATGACCCTAGGAAGACACATAGTGAGGTGAGATGGGAATTTTATATATATATATATATATATATATATAATTTTAAAAACGTTTGGCATGTGGAGCAAAAATGTTTTTTTTTGCTTTTATATTTTTTTTACACTTTTTATTTGTTTAACATTTTGCCTCTGGTGTTTGTAGACTTTAGGGATCTTTTTGTAATTAGATTGTAGCCCCTATGATGTCATGGCGAGTGACTTTACATCACTAGCCCAATATAAGGCGACAGCTCTGACTAAAGCATCAAGATGGACTGTGGAAGTTAGCAGATACTCCACTAGGTGTCGCCGGTGTACCTGTCAGTGAAGCACGTGGTGTATGCTCTGCTGCTTCGCAGTCTCTGGCCATAGACGGCACTGCAGCAGCACCAAGTGCAGAGACAGCTCCTCCAGATGGAATGGTGAATGGAGGATTCATCCAAACCCACCCGTGTCTCCGGCAGCAATTCCTGTAAGTGTCACGAGCAGTAACCCCAGTGAGTAACACAGATTGGGTTTCCTAGCTGGGGGGCGACACTGTGCTTTGACTGGCTTTCTGCGGATTGCTTGCTCTGCTTCCCTGCCCATCACACCTGCCTGTACAGGATCTGGTGTGATGTGCAACAATTTCTCACATTGTAGGCCCGTGTATTGGGTGGTTATGCAGTGTCTGTGTGAGATGTTGTCCTTAAGTGACATCACCCCTTTTGCCCTTATTGTCTTTAGATGGGCAAGAGATGGGAACCACCCTTAACCCTTTGCTGCTGAAAGCTGGGTTTAGTCCATGTAAATGGCTGTATGTGTGTGTGTGCTTTAACTGATAAATTGCCTTATCATGCAGATCAGTGTGAATGTGGGTGATACTCTGCATTTACTGATATACAGCAGATGCCTTATTGCGTTATGTGACACTGGTGGGAGTTGGGAGGCTGCAGGTCTGCAGGCTGCTTGCATTGCAATGTACTGGGGTGTGGTGGTCTCCCGATAAGCACAAGCTACCGATAAAAATGTCCAAGGATCAGACGCTTAATGTCTGTTGGAAGGATGTCACTCGGCGGATATAATGAAGAATCCTTTAATGGATCAGTTTGTAGAATGGGTGGAAATGGTATACAGTCTGATGCTGCTCACGCGGCCGTAGAAACTGTACAGCCTAATCCAATATTCCTGATTTATCGCAAACACTGATTTTGCCTATTTGTAGATTTGTTTGCTCGTCACGTACAGATTTTTATTTCATGGGAAAATTTACGTGTTAAGTATATGCAGATTAGGGTATATTGGTATATAAGTGTCAGTTCTTGGGACCAGTTTTATGTTTTGGGACTCGGGGAGGATACCTGGTGTCACCTTATTGTAAGCAGTAAATAGGGATGACACGGTGACATCTGTCACTTTCATATGGCTTCTCCTGTAAGTGTTGAGTGCCAGATGACTTTCTCAATGAGCTCACCCTTAGGCTCGTGAAATATTAACCCTTTACAAGCCCATCATGAAGATCTATGAAGCCAGCGCCAAATGTGTTAACCAAACAAAATGAACCTTATGGAAAACCTGACAGGTAGACACTTAATTGAGTAACCTGAATTCAAGCAGGAATATCAATATCAACCATCACATACTGATAGTAAAAGCACCAATGAGATCACAGCAGTGTAGAACTGTGTGACTCTGAGAATCTGCCCCTTCACTCTAAGATTGGGGCAAAAACCCTGAAACTCACAGCTCCTGTGTATTGCAATATGACGCTTACCCCAATACACTCAAAAGGGCATAAACACAGACGTTTAGGGGTCTGGGGCACGGTATGGTTGAGTGACCAAGGACCGTCTCAAAGACTATTTTTACTGACTGGGACAGTCCGGAGGAACCGACCTCTTGTTTTAAAGCTGCTCGTCAGGGCCTCCACCGATTTATCTTCCAGCAGAGGATATAATAATGTCCCGTATAATATATGCCTATAGAGAATGGGCACAGTGCACCGCCAGACTTATCTAATCTGTTTTCTGACGTTCTCCCCATCCCCTTGACTCACCTTTACAAAGGCTTCCTGGCCCAATTAACCACAATCGGTAACCGGGTCTCTCGTGGAAGCTCATACGTTTGATCCAGCGGACTTGGAAAAATGTATGGTTTTGGGGCACCTGAGGTCTTTTCGTCATTATGATCAACTTAACAATAGGGGAGGAATAATTATACGTATGCTGAGAATAGGAAGCAGATATGGTTTTCATCATGTTGTAGACATATGGTGGGCTCATTTACGTGGGTTGATATAATGTAAAGAGCTGTAGCGTTTAGGATTTTGGAAAGGAATACGTTTTGGGATGGCGTCCAAAGCCTAGAACCATTTTGATCTCTAGGCCTTGCAGGAAGTCTTGCTTCTCTTCCTGTCACTGGCAGAAATAACCATAGAGAGGAACATCTAGAGCTCCTAGCTTTTATACGGTACTTAGAACTCCTACTGAAAACACAAGATTAAGGAGAAACCGACGGCAGATAAGAACCATTCAGCCCATTTTTCCTGATGTTAAGAGTAAAACCATAATAAGTCTTAGCCTTGTAGTTACCCCAAACTTTTTAAGATTCCCTTACTGAATTAGCCTCTGCCACTTAAACTGGGACACCGTTCCACTTATCTACCACCATCTCAGTATTATTACTGGGAATCAAAGAAAATATATGCTGCTGAGCTGCATTGGCAACAATTATGTGCATTATTATAAAAACACACAGTCCCGCCGTGACTTATCGATCAGTCTGCCGTAGGCATTAGCTGGCTACTGGGAGACAGGCAGTGAGCGTCCTGCAACTGGCATGGCTCCCAGTAAGGAAATAAAGTAAGGTAATTGGCTTAAATGGGGGTTATGGGTGTATGAGGTCAGGATCTGATCCAATGACATCGTACGTCTAGTTCAATCACTGCGATAACAAAACAACTAAACAGCGTAGGTCTGAAAAGAAGACTGCTGTGTTCCAGGAATCATATCATAAATATCAGCTTTTTTGTGTATCGCTCTATGATGATCGAGATGACGGCTTCATGGAGGAACCAACCTGTAGCCGTAGCGTCTCACACGTAGTCTAGAATGTAGCTGGAATTCAGAGAGAGCATACTGCGTCCCACGTGGGCAGGATTCCCACTAGTTATATTTAAAAGCTTTTATTATTCATTACTAAGGGCCGGCCATGACTCGTTTCTTCTGCAGATAGGCCTGAGCAGGCCCTGTGTAATGGATAGTTCAATTGGTGAGATGTCAGTTGATGCATACATCATGCAGGGCTCACCAAACTGGAGTTGCTGGAGAGGCGGGCTGGACCTTCATGCCTGGGGGAGTCTGTGAGCCGAAGCTGCAACTCTACTGCAAGCTCTCACTTTAGTGAATAAACCCCGCTGGTGGAATGTGTATTTTTTAGCCAACTAATCGCTGGAGCTGGCTAACAGGGACCCTCAGCTGTCATATGCGTTAAGGTGCCTTTTACGGGTGTAGTGTACCTTTAAATGCTATTACTTTGGCATGGAAAATACACTTTCTATGACAGCTTCTTGTAGATTGAATTTTGGTTTGCACGCAACGATCTTGTTAAATTCCACTTTCATTCATAATCTAAGTTGCTGGTCACTCCTGAACCAAAAGGGTTAATGTTTCTCTGCGAAGCGAGTGAATTACTGTCAGCTGCACATTTATACCGATGCGGACGCTCGCTTTGGGTCAGTGTATTTTTATTTGGGGCAAGAACGGAAAGGATCAAAGGGTAAGTCTAATATGACATATGTGATCGCTATGCTAAGACAATTATATATATATATATATATATATATATATATATAGTTTACCTATGGAGCGTTATTTGGCCACCATGGAAAATTATGTAGAGTTATGTAAACCTTTTGGTGCACAGAGGTCTCTTTCAGAGGAAGTTACATTTTTTTTTATTTTCTGTGTTGGCTTAGTAAAAAGAATGAAAAAAAAAAAATGGGACACTTGTGATTCCAAGTGCTAGAGAAGACAACCTGTTAGGAGGGTTGGCATGTGGTTTATTCACTAAAGGGAGAGTCATCGGGATAGTTGTGTTTCAGGTCCTTGACTTCACTATTCATTAGGAAGGTCCAACCCTGGAGAGCTTCTGCACGAATAGCTTGGTTGGCCCTGTATAATGCATAGTTAAATCAGTGAGACTTCTTTAAAGTCTCTTTACCCGTTGAATTATATACATTATGCAGGGCCAGCGCAGCCCTTTTTCATGGGAAAAACTTGGCCGCGTTGGCGCTTCATGATGAACATTAAAGTTGGGAGCTGAAAGCACAACTTCATCGCAAATTCTCCTACCAACTCTCCCTTTAGTGAATAAACCCCATTGTTTAGTCGATGGACAGAACCTGTTTCCTGGCACTTGTTCCCATTTTATCGGCTCCAATAAAAATTTTTACAAATGTTTTTTACATACGTGCACATTATCTGTTGAGTTGGGGAGTGTGAGCGATGGAAATGCAGTTCAAGATAAGTACTAATAAGTTCGTAGCTAAAGTGACTCTTGCGTTATTGTGTTTTCTGGGTTTTGCTGAATCCCTCCTTACATTTTCCATGGGGAGAAAGCAGGAATTTAAAGGGACATTAAAGGGCATATGATGGCCAGAGCGGCCCCTTAATGGCCAGAGCGGCAGGTCTGTGATGGGGAAGCGGTTAGAGGAGTCCTGGGGCTTTCGGAAGATAATGTATTTTCTTTACATATTTCTTGTTGTTTTTACTGTGACTTCCAGGGCTGTGGCACACGGTGACACGCTAACACCCAGCACGCATTCTGAGCCCCTGGAAAAGCGGGGGAATCGGGGGGAGGAAAGAGGGACCTGGATCTAAAAGAAGCAGGATTGGGAGGTATGCTTGGTAAATCCAGCCCGACAAAAAGCTGTTCCTCTAAAATGCATCGGCGTGTGTTCTTTGTGTAATGTTGTGTGTTCTTTGCGTAATGTTGTGTTCCCACGAGATGGCGTGTAGTGAAACCAGTGTGTTTATGGAGAGAGACGGGTTCGTGTTTATTGACCCGGTTTCCAGTCAGTCCCCTTTAGTGTCAAATATCCACATTTTCATATTGTGAAACGTGGCCAAATGAATCTGCGCTATGTATGTATCTACGTCCCGATTGGCTGTCGGCACACGCAGGAACTGGTTACTCACTTCCTGTTCTTCTGCCGGTACTGTACTGGCACGCTTGGCGTGGGGCGAGCTTTACGGAGGCACTGCCCGAGTCTAAGTTATTATTACAGATATTTTCGGGTTATTTAAGGGGTGATGTGGTAGGAAGATGGCGGTTCTGACATAAAGCAACAAAATAAGTATTGTTTTCCTATTATTGCCTGTTTGAAGAGGGAAAAAAAAACTTGATTAACGGGCGTTTTGATAAAATGTATGGTAACAGGAATGCGAATAAACAATGATTTAGTGAGCGCGGCCTTTGCGTCGCTCCGCAGGGCTCTGGTAGCTTGTATAATGAAATATAAATTGCTGAAGTTGGCAGAATGTGGCATTAATCTGGTTACGGATATTCCGCGGCCGCTTCCTGTCCGCTCAAGTGCAGGGAATTTTACAACATCCTGATTAGCAAAGTGTTCATTCGCGTAACCATAAAGCCGAGAGTCTTAGGCTGTCGTAATGGGATTTTTTCCTCCCCGTGAGGCTGCAGTAATCCCTGTAGATTTCCTGTTAATTGGATTTAGTTGGTTTTTACTGAAATCTGGTAGCCTCTGCACGTCTCTTTGGTGTGCATCAAGCTGGGTTACATCCCAGACCTATCATGTCCTCTGCTGTGTGTCTTCCTTGTGTTGAGGAGAAAAAGAAGAACGTTGCTATGTACTGCTGTGCTGGAAAGATACTACTGAGGTCTACACAAATCTCTGTAGTATAAATAGGCTGGTTCCAAAGCGATCTTGCGGTCTTCCCAACCAGCCCATTAAGAGCCACGGCTTCCTAGTTGGCTCAGTCGCCCAGTAGAGCGGTCGGCCCCAGAAAAGTGACTTGGGACTGCTGTGCCCCGGACCTGCTGCCCGAGGCTTGTATTTTAAAATAATTTGTGTTTTTATAGAGCTGCTTTATCATGTTTGGTACTAATCCATTTAGATTTTAGGGCACCGTCCTTTGCAGGATAGTGGAGATCATGTCCCAGTTGGGGGGATCTTTTGATCGCCTCTGGCTTACCCAAGGAGCCGTAAAAATGGAGGTCCGGGCTGTTGCATTATGGGGGAAAAGGAAAATCTGGCTGTACCCGATGTGAGTGGCTGATAAGGTGAGAGAGGAACTCCTTTTTATCCACTAAAAGCCTGAAGCGCCCTACGAGAATAAATTCTCCGTATCCCAGGGGTTGCTGCGGCTGTAATGAATTTGACAAAAGTTTTGGGTGTTTTTATTACAAATTTGAATCCGTGTTTGTCACAAGATTTTCATGTGGAGGCCTTCCATAGCATGTGGCGGGCCTTAAATTAAGGTGCTTTTTGACCATGGAGGGTCACGGGTGTCGCTTTTCCAGTTTCCTCTCGTCTACTGATGTCATCAAAATAACTACCCCTTAATAATACGCAGACTAGTTTTATTAATGAAAATATTGAAATATTGTCTAGAACGGTATATTCCACGTAGGTCGGCACACGTCGCTGGCACGCTACCGGAGGCTGGTTCTGCCTCCTGGGAAACCCTTCATGGACACCTAGCAGGAGGCAAGCTTTTTGAATTTTAGGGGAAATTACCGTATTTGCGCGATTATAAGACGACCCCCCAAAATCTGAATATTAATTTATGAAAAAAGAAAAAGCCTGAATATAAGACGACCCTATAGGAAAAAAGTTTTACCAGTAAATGTTAATTCGTGTAAACCTTGAACAATTTTTTTTTTTAATAAAAGCTATGATTGAGAAATGCCTTATACCCCCTATATGCCACTGTGCCCCATGATATGCCTTTTAACCCTCTAAATGCCACTGTGCCCCATGATATGCCTTTTGACCCCCTATGTGCCACTCTGCCTCCAGAATTGCCTTATACCCCTATATGCCACTCTGGCATTTAGGGGGTTAAAAGGCATATTATGGGGCAGAGTGGCATATAGGGAGGTATAAGGCATTTCAGGAGGCAGAGTGGCATTAAGGGGGTTAAAAAGCATTTCACAGAGCACTCTGCCTCCCCCTCCCTCCTCCAAACTTACCGGTGCTTCTGAGTCCCCGGTGCGTAGTCCGCACAGTATGTAGAGCTATACGCGATTCGCGTAGAGAACTTCCGCTGCAGCCGGGAGCAGGTGCGGTTAGCAGCGGGGGTTGTCTGCGTCCATCGCGCAGACCTTCCCCGGCTGTCAGAGATCACGGGTGTGTGTCGGGGGGAGACAGGAGGATCCAGGTCCCCTGCATCGCTGCGGGGGATCTGGATCTTAGTCTCATAGTCAGACCTAGTTGAGGTCTGATTCTGAGGTCAGAGCATTTGCTCTGGAAAAAACCTTGTCTTATAATCGAGAAAATACGGTACTTAAATCCCCCGTTATAAGGGCAACAAAATGTAAATCCTCTTCATGTTCTTGAAGGGGTGGAAATACTGTATGGCTTTGCTCTCTATCTCTCTGGATCATACCCCGGATCTTTAAAATGCCGCTGGAGGTGCCAATAATAAATGGGGTACTTTAAAATACCCCACTGCTAACATCCAGTACTTCTCAGTCCCTACTGTTTCATAATTTAACCCGTGGGTAAGAGTGGAATTCCACAAAAGGAGAAGAGGGCCCTGGTCTTGTGAGCTTGCAATCTATCGGTAAAAAAAAAAAAAAATGCTCGATAAAAATCTGGGCTGTAGGAGAGAGTGACCTGCTTGTGGTCTTGGTTTATTGCCTGCCGTGTCTTCTGCATTCTTAATCATGCTTGTGTGGGGGAAAAAGATGAATTATTCATTTTAAATGCAGCAGTTCCAGGAAACGACTCAAAGGATTCGTATTCAAAGGAAAAGCAGACAAACTCGCGTCTAGTGGAGATGGAAGAGCGCTCGTGTTTTTAAGTACACACGGAGCGCTTTGGATGTTGCGGAACTTAAATAAAATGTCAGTTTTTAATTTAAATTTGAAACTCCCCCCCCCCCCCACATATTATCGTTCTTTAATAGAACTTAGAAGTGGGGGGCAAAATATGACCCTTCCATGTTGACAGAATTTATGTCTAGTGGTGGTGGTTTAGACATCATTCCGTCACTGTTATTTACTGAACGGGTGGTAGATAAGTGGAACAGCCTCCCAGCAGAAATGGCAGAGGCTAATACAGTGAGGGAATTTTAATATGCATGGGATACGCATAAAGCTATCCTGAGCTCTATACACCGTCTCTATCTTCTGCATGTGGCAAGACGTGGCAAACGCGCTGCCTCGGTGACATTGCGTACAGTGAAGTGGGGGCAGGGACATGGTTTCGGTCTGCTCTACAATGAAGGCTCTGTGACTTTGAAATAGTTCCATAATCTGCTGGTAAAAACGAATCCCGGTGCATCTCAAGCGTAAAGGAATAATGCGCCGTGCGGGGTTATCTGAGGTCTGGGATGTTGTTCGGAAGGCGTTCTTTGATCTGTTTAAATGTAACTGCTTCCTATGACCTGAAATTAGAGCTTCTGTTGTCTTCATAGAACCCAAGATATTGCTAGCGAATATGTTTAATGCCATGATTCATAGATATTTATTTCTCCTCTCTCATTGAATTATGCATTATGCAGGGTTAGGTTAGACTATCTTGTTGAAGGTACCTGCCAGTATTTACCCTTCTAGGAGAAGCCCTGAAGGGGTTAAAATGCCCCAGGAAACGGCAACATGACTGTGGTTGGATGGGACATCAACCAACAGGTTAAGGGGGTGAAAAGTTTAAGGGGTGGGTGTTTAGACAAGGTGGGCGGGGCTCACTGAATGGCGGGAAGTCATGCTATTTATAGGGGAGCCCTTGAGGGAATTACCTGTCGTCCCACCCTCCCTTCCCTCGGTATTTTTGGTATGGCCCTGATTTGGTGCATGAGCCTTAGGAAGTAAGTGCAGGACATTCGCTGGGCTTAGTGCCCCGGTGATGGCAGTTCGTAGCCACTGTGCTAGTGGAGGATGCCAGTGGTTTCAGAAGTGCGCTTGTGCCCGGGTTGATTGTTTTTCTTAAGTTTGTTTCATTTTGTGCTTTAAAGAGTGTTATTAATGTTAATGTTTATTGAGTTATTTATGAATTAAACGTTTGGTCTGTCACGGCGGGTTGTAAATAGCCCCCCGTGACATATTTAATTTTCAGCGAAAACAAAAAAGTTTAATTATGCAATTTTGCTCTATGTGTCTTTAATTGATGGAGGGGGGTCCCTAGACAATCCACCAGTCATGATCGGGTTTATTCAGTAAAGGAAGAGTTGTGGCAACAATTTACGCAGCGCTTATAGATTGTACGCCCTCCTGTTCGTTTGTTGATATTGCCTTCACTGCTCCTCTATTGTAACGGCGCTACAGTATCTGCAGGTGCTATATACACAATGTTAACGTAAACCTCGAGAATCCCAACAGATTGTCCACATAACGCTTTATATTTTCTTCTGCTAGCTGGATGTGTCCTTATAGTTCTTAGAATGTTACCGCTGGCATTGAACGCTCTTGTGTTGTTTTACGTTGGCCTCTGTCCCTACGGCTCCTACATTGTATGTATATTTGATTGTAGATCAAACACAATCCGTAATCCCAAGTCTCATGGCTGTGGCTTCTCTTATTGCTGCTTGAGCCCCGGGAAGGTCACGTTGTTTTTTAAGGCACGCAGGGTTATCTGCTTGTAACACTCGCGCTTCAGCCCGAGCTGTCACTCTATCGCTCAGGGTGCCGGGCTGTAGGTAAATGACGCCGACGTGTGGTTTTCTTACAAAAGGAAATGCAGTGAAGCAAGTGGGTGCAGAAAACGAAAGGAAGAAAAGTGTCGTGGTAGGTGTATTTTATTGTTTTAGATCTGTAGATTTTGTTTTATGACCATTTTTTCTCGTAATATTGTTTGAATGTGGAAGGCATGTTGCGTATCCAGGCAGTTGCTATATGCTATAACCTTGCCATATACAGAAAGCTAATTTACGGCTCCACATAGAACATTTGGAAACGTGCTTGCCAGCATTGCCGATGGCTCATCTGTAAACATATTGCTTTCAGAAATGAGCTTTACAGCTTTATACTCTGTGATCGCTATCACATCACAGGGTAACGGCACATCTATGTAACACATCCTCTCCCTGTAATGGGTCTGTTCCGTTGGTTTTACGTGTAGCATGTTCAGTATATAAGCCTTCGCAGCTCTGTCATTGCAGTCTTTCTTCTAAAGGTTTAATTGCATAAAAACTACACAGAAATGTTCAAGGAGTCTTTTTAGTTTCTACGGCAACAACCAGTCCATAACCTGCTTTTATGTTACGTGAGACAATTGTCCCTGGGGAAAAAAATTTAAATGGCCCAGGGGCCCTCCCAGTGGTTATAGGGCTACCGGTTTGCTACAGTCATAGCCATAAGGAGAAGTTGTGAGACTTAAGATCCGGGATACCATTTTGTGCGCGTAACGGGGACTGATGAGGTCTCCATTGCTTCAGAGATATTTTGCATCCCGACAAAGAAAGAAAGGGGAAAAAAAAAAAAAAAAGTTACTTTGGGTCTACAGCAACGTAAATACACAGCACTTTTCAGAAAAAAAACTGTTGACACCAATTGTGTGTGAATTTTGGGCTGGTATTAATACACTTTTTTCTGAAAATAGTTGATATTCCCAGCTTTAGAAGGGCTATTCTGGTGTAATCGGCGATGAATGGAAGCGAGCTGGGAATCCAGATGTCGCTCGGGTCTTTGTAGGTGATGCGTGGAGTTAAACGGCTCCTCTAATCCTCGTGTTCTGCTCGAGACGCTCTGTATACCGACCGCTCCTTCACATGCGTCATCGATCTTAAAACAACATGTCCGAGGCAGAAAGCCACGTTGCGTGTCGGTTTGTGTGTCTCGTAATGATTCCCACCAAAAGCTGAAGGAGCAGCTATTTCTACGGCAGAATTGGACTTTATATTTGACTTTTAGTTAATTTTCCATTGTTCCAAAGGATCTAAACGTCTCATTAGGTAAGTGGTCCGGTATTTGTGATGGAAGATAATGCGTCTGAAAGAATCTGTAGGGTTTATTAACTAAACCGTGTTTAAAATGCTTTTTCAAAACATTTCAGATGGCTACTATGCATTATGTGGTGCGACTCCAAGAGCTGGCCCTTCATAATGCATCGATAATGGAGTCGGGTAATCTCCAGTTGCATTCAGGTGGCCAGCTGTGCCCTTCTGGCTTGAGAAGGTCCAGCTGCTGCAGGACTACATCCCCCACAATGCTAAGGGGCTGGCTTAGGTGTATGGGAGATGTAGTCCTGCAGCAGCTGGAGGGCCGCAGGTTGGACGCCCCTGGTTTAGAGACGTTTAGAGGGCAAATCCCTTTGTATTGTCAGTCGGCCTCTCCTGTTACACAGGCTTCTGTTCCTTTGGCACTGATGCTGAACCCATAGGTAAAAAAAGTACCTCTTGTCTTTATGAGATAAAATGTTTATTTCTTGATGTGCCAAAAGGTGGGGGGGACACATAAACTTCTTGAAGTCAAAGGCAATCAGATTATTCATTAGAACGCCATCACTTCAGTGAAGGACAAGTCTAGGTTAGGTGTTATTGCATGTGTTTGCTACAAAGGAACCTATCCTTGAAAGCATTAGTTGACTCTACCAGAACCACCTCAGTGCCAGTGTATTCCACATCTTAACTACCCTGACTGTTTAAACAACAAAAAGAACATCCTTATACTTAATTAACGAGTAACTTCTTCGGAGGTCTTGTGTTGGGTGAAAAGATCCCTGGACAGGTATACCGGTATATATGGAAAAGAAAAAATGTCGGTGCGCTAAGCTAGTCTCAGGCTCAAATAATACAAATGTATAATATGAGGCCTACCAAACAGTGTGAGCATGCTGCAAATACAGTGTGTTGGCTGTACAATGTATACAAAAAACAAAATACTGTCTGCGCTTCTCACCCTAATAAAGTTGGCAACAAATATATAAACATAATATAAATGAGAGGTTTTGGTTATATGAATTGGCCAAAGCATAATTAAGCTCACCCGCCACGTCAAGGCACACTCTCAATAGGGGTGAGAACCTACTCTCCCCTCCTACATAGTGGGCACACAAAGCAGTTTATACGGCTACCAAAACCTTATTAATGTGTTGGGGGAGGTGCAATTAAACCTCCTCCCATTTAACCCCTGGACAGCAAGCTGCAACCAGACTGATGAGGAGCCAACAACCTCAAATATGTGCCAACAGGGAAAAGAAAAAATGTCGGTGCGCTAAGCTAACACATTAATAAGGTTTTGGTAGCCGTATAAACTGCTTTGTGTGCCCACTATGTAGGAGGGGAGAGTAGGTTCTCACCCTATTGAGAGTGTGCCTTGACGTGGCGGGTGAGCTTAATTATGCTTTGGCCAATTCATATAACCAAAACCTCTCATTTATATTATGTTTATATATTTGTTGCCAACTTTATTAGGGTGAGAAGCGCAGACAGTATTTTGTTTTTTGTATACCGGTATATATGTTCAGGGCTATGAGATGAACAGCAGCCAGTGAAGCCTTATTCCGTCCCTCCTTATACGGTTCTACCGCATTTATCTTGTTTAGTATACTCCATTAAAGCGAATAACTCCGGTTATAGTTTCACAAAAGGCAAAGTTTGACTGTCTGTGCAGTCATTGTATGAATTACAATACCGGCCATAGCCGTGGGAAGGTCTTGTAGATTTCTATAGCATGTTGGATCGCCCACGTTCTATTCTGCTCGCTTTTTGTTTGGTGAGGTTATTTGCTTTTGGTTCATACGTTTCCCTTCTCTGTCTTTTAAATAATGTGATGTTGTGTAACAAGTGCTCGTGGTCGTTCCCCTCCCAGACGTTTCCTTCAGGTGTCTGGAACTTTGACGCTTGCAGTCCATCTTTAACTTGTTCACCTCCGTGAGTGTCTACCCGCCAGACGCTGCTCTTTTAAGCCATAGAGGCTTTTTTTTTTTTCTTTTTTTCTTTTTTTTTCTTTCCATGGATCTGATGGAGAACAGCGGGGTAGAGGTTGGTATTTATACCTTGAACTTTGTGGAAAAGATCTTGTGGGACTCTGACGTCAGCAAAATATTTCAGGTTACAAAACTGGATGATGGACTGATTGATGTTCAAACTTTTTATTTAGTGGGAACCCCCCCAAGGGGTTACGCTTGGTGCCCCAAACTGCTGTGATAAATTTGTTGTAAATACTCTATTTTTCTTTAGTAAACGGTTAGTTAAATGGTTTCATGTGCCCTTTGTGTTCTGTTTGGTGGTTTTCTTCTTCTGGGTGATCATTTTTATATATTTTTTCTTTTTTTTTTTTCTTTTCTCTTTCTAATGGCAGGTAACCCAGCCGAGGGAGGATGGGGGAAGATTGACACACAAACAAAGTGCAAATTGAAAAAGAGTTGATAAGGTTGTGCCAAAGTGACAATCGCCCTTAAAAAAAAAAAATAAAAAAGGGGATCTATGCTTGGTTAAAACAATTCGGAGAAAAAAAATGGCGAAGAAAAACAGAACTAAAGGAGACAAGTGTGATATGGAGATGGAGGCTTTCCAGACGGCCAACGAAGAGCTTCGGACGAAACTGACGCACATCCAGATAGAGTACCAACAGGAGAAAACCAAGGTATCACACGTGGCAATTGTATTGGCGAGGGGATTGTATTGGAAAGGAATGCTGGGGTGGAATGATTTCTGTGGTTATTGGTGCGGTTATATATATAAATCGCAGTTACTTCTAAAGACGTTATATCATTTGAGTTCGTCCGCACTAACTACAGGTGTCTGTATTTGAGGTGAGTTACTGGACGGGTACGTTCTCTCGGAGGGTTTTTATACAGCTCTGTGTCTCTGAGCATTCTATAATGATTGAGGGGGAGAGTAAAACATTCCAACGGGAGGAGTATAAAAGCAACATTTAGGAAATTCTCCAGCTGATCCCTTATGTGTTAGCGACCCCAAAATGTTTTGTACTATGTCTTTAGGGACTAAATGGTAAGCTTAGTTTTTACAGGATTGTATAGCTTCTACACGTGGCTTATCAAGCAACCGATGCGTTTAAAGGGACGCTCCAGTCATGGTATGGGCTTTACTGCATATGATAGCATTGAATACGAACCCTCCAAACACATGCAGGGTTCCTGCAGAACCCATCCCCCGAAGAAATTAATTTGCTTGTTTCCTTACCTACCAGCTCCTAGGCTTGCAGGAGATAAGTTTGGCCGCCCACATCTCATGTGCCAAGGCGGTGTGCTCAATGTCAGTCAGCTCCTGCACTAGCTCAGCGAGGGTTCTGTCACTGAGTGGCTGCTTGAGGCAGCTAATCAGCTGTGTAAAAAGGGACCACAGAGGGGGCAAAATAATGTATATTAAAGTACTGTATGGGATACTGGAGATTACCTTTGGAATTATAGTGAATGAGAGCATGGTTCTTATTCAGGTATTTTATGTTGGTCTTTGTAAACACTTGGATTTATTGACAGATTGAGCAGTAACCCTGCCTAGCCTTTCTGATTTCTTCTATAATTTTAATATAGGGCCACTGTTTAATGATATATCTGTATTTATGTGTGTGTGTGTGTGTGTGTATATATATATATATATATATATTACACCTTTTTGCAGGTTCTGAAACTTCGAGAAAGGTTGCAAGATGCGAAGCAGGAGCAGCGCAGACACACGGCATATATCTCTGAGCTCAAAGCCAAACTCCACGAGGAGAAAATGAAGGAGCTTCAGTCCGTCCGCGAGGCCTTGATACGGCAACACGAACTCGAAATCTCTCGCACGGTTAAAATCAAGGACAGTGAAATCCAGCGTTTACAGTCTACGCTAAACGTCTTGCGGGACGGGGCAGCGGACAAAGTAAAAACTGCTTTATTGAACGAAGCCAAGGAGGAAGCCAGGAAGGCGTTTGACAACGAGCGCAGTAAGTTACACCAGGAGATACTGGAGCTAAAGACCAGCAAGAAACAGACAGAGGAGACCTTGAACAATATCATGCAAGCAGATAAAACCAAAGCAGCGGACCTGCGGACAGCCTATCAGACTCACCAGGATGAGATCACAAGGATAAAGCGAGAAAGTGAGCGGGATATTCGGAGAGTGGTGAGTTACTTTCTCTAAATCACTGTCCGATTTACTAAAAAGTGATAGAAGCCACATTGGTCTATGGGTCATTTGTTGAATTGGGCCAGCATAGCTATAGATAAAGCAGGGAACAAAACGGGAAGACCAGGTAGGCCGGATGGTTCTTATGTGTCCGTCATTCAGATTCTATCGCAGTGAAAAATTTGTTTAAATAAATTCTACTACTAGACGTATGAACCGAGTAACTCATGGTTGAGGGGTATATCTGGAGATGGTAGGAAAGCAGGAGGATTGAGCCTGAAGAAGTAGGTTTTAAGTCTGATAAGCCAGGGTGAGGCATTCTATAAATAAGATATGTAAATAACCTTTCATGCTTTCTTACATTTTGCATAAATTTTTATTTTCTGGTGACCACATCTTATACAAACAGAGCTTCTTTTTTTTTTTTTCATACCCTTTTCTGTTAAAATGTACCGTCTCCGAGAAGAATAAATCCTCTTTAGATGGGGGTTCTGTGTGAAATGTGTCTAATTCTTGCTCCGAGGCATAGCAACTGGGCTTCTTGGCATGAAGTTAGTTATTGCCCAGGATTTCAAACGAAGCAGAAGACCTAATTTACTGAACGCAGCTTATAGTACGGAACACATCAGACTTCACAAAAGCCGGTTACCATAGAAACACAATGTCACTTTGGCTGCAGTTTGGAGAATTGTGCAAAGTTAACTTATTTTGAAGCAAACTTTTATGGGATTTTTTTTTGTTTTCTCCTAAACTGGTTACAATGTACAATTTCAATTACGGTCCTGAAAAATATATTGGACTTTGCGGTGATCAAAGCATTTTGAATTGCCAAATAAAAGTTGCCCCCTGAGGAAGCAAAGGTTGGAGTTGAGTGTACTGGAGCACCATGATTGAGTAAAAAAATAAAAAATATATACTAATTCCCTTTTCTTTTTCTGTATTTGTTTTTAGATGGATGAAATAAAAAGCAAAGAGCGCGTGATCCTGGCTTTAGAAAAGGAGCTTGGCGTGCAAACCGGTCACACACAAAAACTGTTGTTACAGAAAGAAGCTTTGGATGAACAGCTTGTCCAGGCAAAAGAAGCTGAGCGTTACCACAGCAGCCCAAAGAAAGAGCTTCCGGCCGGCGTGGCGGACTTCACCGAGATCATGGGGAATGTGGTAACATCAATAGCAGTCTAATAAACAGACTGATTCCTCCCCCCCCCCCCCCCCCGTAGCGCTCTACTGGATGTCATTATATGGGGCAAACTTATTCACCCGCACTATAGCCAATGTCCTTTCAACTCCGCTACAGCTCAGTTCTAAGATATTATCTCTATTAATTAGCATGTAAGGCATTTTCGGATTGTCGTTGGGTAAGCCACTTGTTCTCCAACCTGTTGTAACCCTTTTTTTTTTTTGTTTTTGTTTTTTTTGCGTACAATACGTAATGTTTTATTTTGTCTCCCTTCCTTCTCCGCCGACCACCTTCCATGTCCATTGTGCACACATCTAATAAATATATAAGATACTTGACAAATGATGCCCCCAAATGTACTATGGATATGACTGTGAGTGTCCAGTTTGGCCAGTGCTGCAGATGTGCAATCAGCTGGTCTACAGGTGCCAGCTTCCCCCCCTTCATGTCAGTTGTAGTCCTTAATTTATTTTTATTATTGCAAGGTACGTTCCTTACATATTCTAGAGGAACTTCAAAATTGGACCACAATTTAAAATAATTAACAGCATTGTGGAACACTGATCCAAAAGGTATTGATCCTGGCCGTTGATGACCAGAGTTTGACGCTCCATATTATTTTATCTTAAAGGTAGACTAGGAATAGTCTGTGTCAGATTTAATGATCACAATAGACTATGCAGGGTACGTCCTCAGAACGAGACTTGTCACTGTTGAGGTATATTCACTATATAGTGCCAATTCTCTATCATAGACAATTAATGATACTACATATTGTATACATGCCGCCATCTTTTATTTCCATATTTGTGTGTCCTATTTCAGGATCAGCATGTGGATGACCGGGACCTGAGGAGATTCCAGCTGAAGATTGCCGAGCTGTATGCGGTCATCAGGAAACTGGAGGACAGAAACACTCTGCTGTCTGACGAGAGAAATGAACTGGTAAGTAATCTGTATTCGTAAAACAATTTCTAAACCCGCTCTCCCAGTAGGATGCCAATGTTGATGTTGTTGAGGACAATATCTGCCATAGATTATAACAATGTCCAAACATGTCTCATCATCGTTCCCGCCGCCACTTTTTTCAGAGAGGCTACATCCGTTTCTTTAAAGGAAAAGTTTGCAGGAGTGACCTTACTTTTTTTTTATTTATTTTTTTTCTAAAATTTTTTTTTATATAAATTTAAAAAAAAAATATTTTATTACAGCTGAAACGAGCTAGAGAAGCAGAGAGCCAGCTAAAACCTCTGTTTGAAAAGAACAGAAGGATGTCAAAAAAGATTGAGGACATGCTACAGTCAATCCAGAGAATGGAAGACAAAATAAAATCCCTGTCAAGGGATAACGCTGAACTGGTGAGAATGTTTTAGAAGCCGCGTGCGATGCAGGACTGGACGTGTGTAATGTAAACCGGTGTCTGGTTCCGTTCCTTACCTTTTTTCCCAAAGTATGTATTAGACTTGTGCATTCGGATTTGTACGAATTTAATCATAACAAAGTTTGCCAATTTCATGAATTGGTAAGAAAGTCTGAAAACAAGGAGGGATCCCAAAGAAACAAAATGATTTGAAGCAGAGAGCTCTGAATCTTTTGTGTTTCGTTGTTGTTCGTTTTTTTTTTTTTCTCGCTCTCTCTCTCTCTCTCTTATTCTTGCCCTGACTCGCTGTCTCTTGTGCTTTCTCTGTCTCCCTATCTTTTCCGCCGATCGCTTCCGTGTCCCTGCCTCCTTTCCTGCAGCTCTGCTTCCTCTCGCCTCTTGTTCCGCTTTGTTAACCTGGCCCCCCCGGAGAGCTTCTGCAAAAGGGCGGGACCTCCGGGCACACGCGCTTTCTCGATTGGAGGAACGTGGAGAGGCTGTCGCTGTGGCTCCACCCTTTTGCGGAGTTATTTCCGAGAGGCCAGAATAATGCAGACAGATTCACTGAGAAAGAGAAGCATTTCTGCACACCTCTCTATCTCTCTCTGCAAATCTGTCTTTATTATTTAGCCTTTTATTACACGTTTGTTTACTCAGAAAAAAAAAAAAAAAAACGTACCTATGGTTAAATTTTAATCTTTTCGTATTTTATAGTTGATCGGAGGGGGGGAGGGAAGCATAACAACCGTATAAATGATAATGTTATTTGTTCTTTGTTAGTATAAAGATTTTTAGTTCGTCTATAAACGTACAATGTGGTAACAAGGAATAAACTGACGGCATGGACCTGGTTTATCCCATCGGAAAGCTACTTAACTTTTGGTGAATATCGATAATGACTTTACCCGATAGGAAGCCTGGATGTAGTGTTAAAATATTTAGTGTTAACATATTTGCTTCTTTATGTTCATTTGATGCCATTTTTTTGTCTTTCTATAAATGTGTGTTTTTGAAAGAGAGTACTTGCATGCCGTGTGGATTTTCTTATAAATCTATATATTTTATAATTTTTTTCCCTCTGCAGAAAGAGAAGTTGTCTACACATAACTCTTTGAAGCATCATGTGTCTCTGGATGAAGTCGCTGTCGCCCAGGAGCAAGAGATAGAGTTCCTGAGGTTGCAAGTGATGGAGCAGCAGCAAATTATTGATGACATCGCAGCGGTAACACATTCCCGTTACAGGGTGTTGGCCTTATGACTTGTAGCTGATAAAATCGTATTTATAAAACTAAAACCAGGGTACAAAGAAAAGACTTAAAAACAAACTAGTTCTAAATACAGAGCGGACTTTTTTCTATTAAAATTGACCAAATCTTGTACTTTTAAGCATCTCTTCGAATGCTTCACTAACAAAGCAGGCAATATATATATATATATATATATATATATATATATATATATATATATATATATATATATGACACAATGTTATTCATTAAGTATGTAGACACTGATAAATACTAACTTTTTAAGTGACGCGTAGGTGGCTCATACCTTTCTTTACATGTAGACGACTTGCTAGTTCTGAAACGTGTACAGCTCAATGAATGCTGATGCCTTATTGTAGTCTAGCTTAAGCACAGTTAAGCCTTGGAATGACTTAACTTGGAATGGTTAAGGCAATGGGTTCTACCAAAGACAATCCACCCTATTTTTTCATCCTGTAAAGGACTTGACATCCTAATTTGAATGTTTCTACGTACATAAAAAAATATTTCTATTTTTTGATTAAGGAAAGAGAGCGGATATTGCGTTGCAAAAAGCCAAAAAGAAAAAGCTTAAGACATCCAAAGGTTAGTATTTTTTCATAATTTTTTTGTATTATATTGGAATAATTTGGAATAAATTTAGATTTATTTTTATTAAGTTATTCTATGTTGGTTTAAAATATACATTCTTCCAAAAGTACCGCAGCTATGCTAGTGATCGGACCGGACCGTTCTTGCCACAGTTGCATGGCCTTTAATATCTCGATTGTGCAGTAACGGGTAGAAATACACTGACATGTGTTCATATGCTTCCTTTACAAAGGTGTCTGTGTCTCTCTAGCTTTTTGTACCTTCCATACCAGGAGTTGGTGGTAACCACTTTAAAATAGCCAAGACAAAAATATAAATGATTTGCAAATAGAAGATTCCTTTCCATAGATGAAACTGTGTGATCGTATATAAAATGTATCGCGCAAGAAAAAAACTAATACACTTACATACGCGCATGTCTAGAGCCATTCTGCAGTGAATTATAGAAGTGCAGTTTTCAGTACGCTTTAGGAATTGTGGGTAGGCCTGTGTGTGTGTGGGTTTTTTGTTTTTTTTTTTCTACATATGTCACTTATTTTTTTTTGTGCTTTCTCTAAAATATTCCTTAATAACTGCAGAAAACCTTCCTTTTTCTCAAAAACAAATGTTACAGGTTTGATTAAAAATTTTTTTTAAAAAAAGCTGAAGATTTATTTTATCTCCTTAGCTGACACTAGAGGGTGCTGTTTCATATATGTTCATGTGTGCAATAGGGAGCCCGAGGCTTAAGAAAATGTGTGTGTGTATATGTATATGTGTATATATATATATATATATATATATATTATTCCAGTGAGCTGGTCCCTTCATCATGGAAAGTTACTTCTGTGAGATAATACTGCCAACTCCTTCTTTAGTGAAAGACCGTGGGTTGTCTTCTCTCCAAAAACGTATACTTTTTATGGGGCTATTTTCAGCTGGTGGGCTTCCAAACAGCCCCAGGTGAGACATAGGCATTACAAAATAAATGTTATTTCAAGTTTGGAAAAGTGGACAGGCGTGTTTCATTTTTTGCCCCGTAACTTCCAAAAAACATGTTTTTGAAATTTAAGACACTAACATAGTTTGTAGTATTTTGGTCAACTGAACTGGTTTGCGGACAATTATCATCATGGGGAAAATAGTATTTTCATTTTAATGCATTCATACTAAATGTTGGACTATGCATCAAAAAAATGACACCAAAAGAAGGCTGTATTTGTCCTTGAGAGGACTATATACAGTTCATGTAGATGCACAAAAAAACTAAAGAATCAGGTTTAAGAAAACAGTGTAAAAATATGGAAAAGTCCCAGGTTTTGGGGGACTAAACGGCCTTGGTAAAGAAGGGGTTAAGCATATTCCACGGATGGAAATGATCTCTTCCCCTTCTCATCGAGCCGTTGGTCGGATATGAAGAGCTCGTTATACGTGTGATGTGATAAGTGTGGCGTATTAGCGCGAGTGTTCTGTCTGGCGGATACTCGCTGCTCGTCTGAATACCATTACGGCTGATGAGTTACACGATCTGTGATTAAGAGACAAATTGCACAGAAGATAACGGGTTCCATTTAAACCTTTTTGGAGATATGCTGATGAGATGTTCCCCGTCTAATGTTAGTCTGCACAGCCGGGCTTGGGGAACAAAATAAACCACTATGGCAACGCCAGGAATGGTCTCTGTACTTGATTCTAAAAAAAGAGGTTTTATTAAATATTACACATTATAACCTAAAAGTCAATAAACAGCTTGATGTATTTTTTTTTCTTTTTTGGAAGTTATTAGTTTAATTTGGTTGAGCTGTTTATTAGCTAAATTATGATGTGGCGGAGAGAATAGGGTGAGATTCACTATTTTTTGGTCTTGTCTCCCTAAATTTCACACAAAATGGATATTTTCAGATGCAATATGCTGACAGATCCGTAGAAAAGAGGAGCATCTCTGCACCTCTATCTCCGCCAATCCGTCTACGTTATTTTGGCCTCCCGGAGCACTTCTGCAGAAGGACCACACCGCGGGGCAGCCTCTCCCGCGTTCCTCCAATTGGGGGAGAGAGGTGCGCGGAGGCGCCGGCCTTGTGCAGAAGTGCTCCGGGAGGCCTTGTTAATGGAGCAGATGGCATGGAGAAGCAGATGAAGAGGCAAGAGAAGTGGAGCTGCGGAAAAAGAGACGGGGGCATGGAAGAGGTTTGTGGAGAAGGTGGAGAGACATTGAGAGAGAGAGAGTAGGCGATAAAGTGAGAGAGTGAAAACGGCAACAAAATGCAAATTCTGAACTCTTTATTTAGGTTGGTTGCTTTGGGGGTCACTCCTCATTTTCAGACATTTGTACCAAATAATGAACTTGCCAAATCTGGTTAAAATTCGTACGGATGTCTCATTTTTATTCTATACGGTTAACAAGGTGACCAGTGGTGATCATTTTAGTGCAGTATCCGCGATGTCTTAAGGCAGTCAATTTTACAACTTTTTAACCTCTTGTAAGAAGTCTCGGATTGGTGTGCGAGTTAAGAAGCCATCGTTTGTGTGCGGCATGTTGTGTGTATTTTTAGTCCCCCTGTTTGTCGATGCTGGCTGGGTTACTGTTGCTAGCCGGATCTCGCATGGAACCGTCAGGGGACTTAAAGCACATGTGGCTTGTATTTGGCTACCTGAGCCTTCTTACAGATCCGGCTCGGAGAGCTCAAGCGGCTAGCATTGTAGATGCTTTTTTTCCTATATATTTATATATTTCTTAAATCAGCTGAACGATTGAAGCCTTTCTGACGCTCGCACCTTAAGAGGCTGTCCGAGTCGCGTGGTCTGGCCGGGGCGTGAAACCAAGCAGACCATTTAAATGGAATACATTAAGGATAACTGAAGTACGCTCTTCTACCGCCATGGAAGATTTGCTTCTCATTGTGTATTTCTCCTTCTTCATCTGCCTGTGCGCCTTGGTTTGTCTGTATTTTTCCGGGTGCCAGGATCTGACATATAAACACGAAGGTAACGTCTGCCCTGGGTGTTGTGTATTAAATCTCTTCAGCTTTTATTTTTATTAAAAGTTGTGTTTAGTGACGGTATGTATAAGGGGGCTTATGGCTTCTAATGTTTCAGGTTCTGCAAGTGTTGGGAGGTCTACTAATCCTGTTTGAATTTAATGTGCTTTTTTGCCAAATTTTTATATATATATATATATAATTTTAATTTAATTTTTAGTACCGTATTTGCTCGATTATAAGACGACCCCGATTATAAGACGACCCCCCAAATCTGAATATTAATTTAGGAAAAAAAGAAAAAGCCTGAATATAAGACGACCCTATAGGAAAAAAGTTTTACCAGTAAATGTTAACTCATGTAAACAATTTTTTTTTAATAAAATCTATGATTGAGAAGAATATTTTGGTTTTATTTTCTTCTATTTTCCAACCTGCCCCCCAGTTATGCACATCTGCCCCAGAAATGCCTTATACCCCCTATATGCCACTGTGCCCCATGATATGCCTTTTAACCCTATATGCCACTGTGCCCCATGATATGCCTTTTGAACCCCTATCTGCCACTCTGCCTCCAGAAATGCCTTATACCCCTATATGCCACTCTGGCATTTAGGGGGTTAAAAGGCATATTATGGGCCAGAGTGGCATATAGGGAGGTTTAAGGCATTCAGGAGGCAGAGTGGCATATAGAGGGTTAAAAAGGCATTTCTGGAGGCAGAGTGGCATTAAGGGGGTTAAAAGGCATTTCACAGAGCACTCTGCCTCCAGAAATGCTTTATGCCCCCCATTTAACACTCCCCCGCCCCCCCCCCAAACTTACCAGTGCTTCTGACTTCCCTGTCATGTAGCCGGTGCAGCGTGTAGATCCCACGCACTTACGCTGCAGCCGAAAGGAGGCGTGGCTAGCAGCGGGGGTTGTCTGCGTCCATCGCGCAGACCTTCCCCGGCTGTCAGAGATCAGAGGTCCCCGCACCAGTGCCAGACCTGATCTCTGACAGCCGGGAAAGGTCTGCGCGATGGACGCAGACAACCCCCGCTGCTTGCCACGCCTATTTCGGGCTGCAGCGTAAGTGCGTGGGATCTACACGCTGCCCCAGCTACACACCGGGGACTCAGAAGTACCGGTAAGTGGGGCGGGGGGGGTGGTGGGAAACAGGAGGATCCAGGTCCCCTGCAGCTGCGGGGGATCTGGATCATAGTCGTCTCATAGTCAGACCTATTTGAGGTCTGATTAGAAGACGACCCCGATTTATAAGACGAGGGGTATTTTTCAGAGCATTTGCTCTGAAAAAAACCTTGTCTTATAATTGAGCAAATACGGTAATATTGGTGTAGCATGTGTTATTTTTATTTTAAATATTTATCCTACAAAAAAAAATTTGGCCAAAACCCACTGTACACCTGTTGACTTACCATTATTTTATAGGTGTTATTATAGTTTTAATATGTCAATTTTGTTATAAAAAAAAAAAAAGTATCAGAAAAAGCAGTATCCTTGAGACTGAAGCTTACATTATTTTATTTTCCTCTCTCCATGTAATAATAATAATTCTTTTTTGTGAGTCAAAAGAAAAATATTACTTCAGCCTTGTATTGTTTCCCTTATGATGCACATGATGTCAATAACAATTATCTATAGAAATGACCTTCTAATGCGGAGCTTATCTCTTGGGATGAAACTATTACTGTGAGCAAAGTCAATAACACAGGATCTTGACATGCATACAAATAAGCATGTTTCACTACCACGCTGTAGACATTGTATCAATAAATGTAAAATAATAAAATCTGTCCAGGTCAAAATCTGTATATTTTTGTTGGGATTGAACTTCACCTACCTAGGGGTAAGGAGGCAATTTTAAAAGTGTTGTCTTGAAGTTTCAGGCCAACAGAAATGTTATTTATGGGGAAAGATGTATATGTATAATTTCTTTCTTCTATTTTTTTTTGTCATTTAGACCTCTCATTGCAGACTGTCTGTGAGATGGTGCCAAGTGGAATATATGTGGATTCTGATCAGTCTATACTCTAGAATAGTGGGGGTTATACATAAAAAAGGGATTTTGGTGCAACAGCTGAAAACCTGGTCTTATCACCATAGTAACCAATGTACCAAAACCACTTTTTATACATCTCTATCCTGATAAATATTAATACAATGTATAACATACAAAGCTATCTGATTTAATGTGAGATATAACAGAAACATTTTATCTATTGGAATAATAATGTATATGCTTGTTTAAGATCTTTATCATACAGACAACCTCACAATAAACCTTGTACTGAGGATGATGGTTACTTGGTAATAATGGCTGACCATACCTGATTGGCAATAATAGTGGGTTACATAGTCAATGGAGAACTACAAAAGCCTACCTCTTGGTCAGTAGGGGCATATGGCCAGTAGGGGCAAATGGCCAGTAGAGGCATATGGTCAGGTGTTATCTGTTTAGACAGGTATACTCTGTGAGTCTATTAAAAAAGGTAGAAGTAACCAGGGCTATGGAGACTTAAGTCATGGGTTGATCATTCAACAGGAATGAGAATGTGTGACAAAAGAGATCCAGAACTCTTGCAGATGCCAAGATAGCCGCGGAGTCTCCGGGGCAGAAGGTGTATTCCCGGATAATTCCAGCATGAATTTTTTCCGCGTTTTACAACAATAAGAAACGGCTCATTGGGTTTTATTCACTAGATACTAGATCTTCTAACGTACTAGTATATTACAAAAAGGGACGCAAGTCCATCAAGGTCAACCATTCTGATGACCCAGAAGAAGGCAACAAACCCACCGCGTTGACTCCATCTTGAGTCGAAAACGACATCTGATTTCCATATGGTGGTTGTAAATCTATTGATTTGGGATATTTAGAATTTGTGACATGGCTTTACGTGGAAACGGGAGTATATGGGGACGTGTGATGCTCAGTATATTTTCTACCTCCACTTTCACCTTCCCATGTAGAAAGAGGGAAAGGCTGCAATGAATGTCAATATAAGAAGTACCGCTTTGGGGGTACTGATCCGTAGAAGGTGAAACCTTTATAGAATGGGTTAATCGGCATGTAAATATGAAAATCTGCATCTCTTTGTGTACATCTCAATTTGTTTCTCTTTTCTTTAGAGGCATGTTGTGGAGACGTTTTTTGGATTTGATGAAGAATCTGTTGATTCTGAGAGCTCTTCGGTTGCCTCATTTGCCAGCGATAAAACCGACAGGACCCCAGCGACCCCTGAAGAAGACATAGAAGACGTAAGTGCGACAATGTGCCAGACTTTTAGTCTTTGTGCTGTAAACCGAAGCTCTGATTATACTTTTTTGCTTTAGACCAGACCTGGGCAAAGCACGGCCCGCGGGCCACATCCGGCCCGCTGAATAGCTCGGACCGGCCCGCAAAGAGTGTCCTGGTGACTCACCAATGAGTCCGGTGTCCCCCCCCGCCCCGGTCACTTACCTTAAACTCCTGTGTTGGAAGCGTTTGTCTCGGGTGCCGGCGCTTTACGCTGGGCGCCGGCATATGACGTCAGACGCCGGCGATCAGCAGTGAAGCGCCGACACCCGAGACAAACGCCTCACGCTTCCAACACAGGAGTTTAAGGTAAGTGACCGGGGCGGGGGGGGAGATCCTGAGAAGGGGGGGTTAGGGAGTTAGAGGGGAGATACTGAGAAGGGGGGTTAGGGAGGGAGGTCTTACTGTGTGTGTGTGTCTTACTGTGTTTGTGTGTGTGTGTCTCACTGTGTCTGTGTGTGTCTTACTGTGTCTGTGTGTGTCTTACTGTGTCTGTGTGTGTCTTACTGTGTCTGTGTGTCTCACTGTGTCTGTGTGTGTCTCACTGTGTCTGTGTGTGTCTCACTGTGTCTGTGTGTCTCACTGTGTCTGTGTGTGTCTCACTGTGTCTGTGTGTGTCTTACTGTGTCTGTGTGTGTCTCACTGTGTCTGTGTGTATCTTACTGTGTCTGTGTGTCTCACTGTGTCTGTGTGTGTCTTACTGTGTCTGTGTGTGTCTCACTGTGTCTGTGTGTGTCTTACTGTGTCTGTGTGTGTCTTACTGCGTGTGTCTTACTGTGTTCATAGCTTATTCAGTTATTGTAATAAATATTTTAGCCCATTTTTTAGCTCAAAATATTTTTTCCTTTTTTTTCTCCTCTAAAATCTAGGTGCGTCTTATCAGCAGGTGCGTCTTATAGAGCGAAAAATACGGTATGCACTCCGAAGCCTTGTTCATTTTGTTCACTTCTGTGCTGTGCTAATAGTTATTCAGGCCTTACTTATTCAAGCACCTCTACCAATGACGTAGGCTTGAATAACTTTATTAAACAGCACATAAGTTAACAAAATGGACAAGGCTTCGGAGTTTGTAGTTTGTAGAGGTCTGGCCCTCTAAAACCATTCCAATTTCTCATGTGGCCCCATGGGAAAATTAATTGCCCACCCCTGCTTTAGACCGAACTCCCAGTGATTCGATAGATGGTTTACCCTGTAAGTAGTATGAAACCCAGGAACGTCCGAGAAGCTGAAGACAGTAGTAGTCAGTATAGTTGGATGGTCCTGGGGAAGGCAGCAGGCATTCTAGTCGGATAAAATATCAAAGCGGCTGACTACGTACGGGCTCGTGCAGCTGATGAGAAGGGCAGATCATCAGCACTCAGTGGGGGCAATTGGTACAGGGGGGTCTGTCAAGGAGCTGAAAAAAATGTATTGGAGGAATGCAGGTGGACCACGGCACCTGTGCACAAGGACTGCGTTTGGGACTTCACACTGGCAGCCAAAGTCTGTAGGCCTGTAGCATTGTGTGTGTGTGTATGTATATGTGTATATATGTATGTATGTATGTATGTGTGTGTGTGTGTATATATATATATATATATATATATATATATATATATATATATATATATATATATCCGTTGCTTTAACAGCTTGGCTGCGATTATCTCGCTACATGATCAAGAAACAGCAAATACGAACCTAGTTTTGCAAAGAGCAATCTAAAGGAACATAAACCTAAGGATATATTATGCTATAGCTCAGGCTTTACTTATTATTCTGAGTTTCAGCACAAAAGATCCCCCTCGTTTATTGAAATGATCATGGTTTCGTTGGCGTACAGATGTGTGCCGTGGTATTTACTGTCACATTTACTTGCTTTTTATTTTTTTGAAGAGCACGCCTAAAGAGGAAGCCGATTTAAGGTTTCGCCAGCTGACGCGAGAGTACCAAGCGTTGCAGAGAGCGTACGCGCTGCTCCAGGAGCAAGTGGGGGGAACGCTGGATGCCGAAAGAGAAGCAAGAGTAATTCATTTTAATTTATGTTTTTGGTAAATGTTCTTTATACATCGGCGGCATGTTATACTAGTGTTATTATTCATACACTACCGTTCAAAAGTTTGGGGTCCCTAAGAAATGTTCTAGTTTTTAAAATAACATGAAAAGGATGAGAAGCAGACGGAGACTGTGTTCATGTTATAAATGACTATTGTGGCTGGAAATGGATTATTTTTAATGGAATATCTTCATAGACGTACTCCTGTGTTCCAAAGGCACGTTGCGTTCCCTAATCCAAGTTTAATCTTAAAAGGCTAATCGATCGTTAGAAATCCCTTTTGCAATAATGTCACGGCAAGAAATTTCCATGAAAACAACTTAGTGACCCCAAACGTTTGAACGGTAGTGTTTGTTGGGTAATTTTATGTCGACACTCATAGCCACGTTTCTGGTTTCCACTCCTGGGTTTGATGATATTAGTAGTCTATCGATGATGTCTTTTGAAGAAAGGTCATTCATTGTATTAAAAGTAGCTTATGTACCTTATGTCTGTATAGCATTATATTTTTTGCATTTGTTTAACTTTATGTACTATTACTGATGATTATTTTTTTTTTACGCACCATGAAAATTATAAGTAAGTGTGCTTTTCTGGGCTGTTGCTGATGGTTTTTTGTGTCTTTGCAGACCCGCGAGCAATTGCAAGCGGACTTACTGCGGTGCCAGGAAAAGATTGAAGACTTGGAAAACTCTTTGAGCGAGAAAGGACAGGTAAAGGCCGGCGCCGAGCCTCCGCGTGGTCGCAATTCTCTGCTTCTCTGCAGTTTGGTTTCTGTGCTTGTAACCTGGTATTTTGTTTTGTGTTTCAAATATACCCCATAGTTTGTTTAACCCCTTCGAGACAAAGGCTGATTTTACTTTTTGTACCCTTCGTGACAATGGCCTTTTTAACATTTCTGCGCTGCTTGTGTTTAGCTGTAATTTTCTTCTTTCCCGTTTACTGAACCCACACACATTAGATATTGTTTTTTTCAGGACAAGAAGGGCTTTCTTTAGATGACATTGTTTTGATTGTATCATATTATTTACTATTAAAAAAATTATAAAATATGGTGAAAAATTTAGAAAAAAATGAATGTTTCTAACTTTTAGTTGAAAAATCTTTTACTCATCTATAAAAGGTAATGAAAAAACCTGCTAAATAGATTCTACTATTTGTCCTGAGTTTAGAAATACCCAATGTTTTTATGTTTTTTTGCTTTTTTCTACCCATTATGGGGCAATAAGTACAGGTAGCGTTTTGCTATTTCAAAGCCATTTTTTCCAAATCTGGTAATTCTTCCCCCCATGTGCCATTTCGGGTATCTTTGAACCCGGCCAATGCAATTTACCCCATCAAGTCATATATTTTTGAAAACTAGACAGCCCAGGGTATTCCAAATGCTAGTATTTTAACTCTTTCCATGCACCATATCTACCACCAGTCTTTGTCAAACTTTATGGTAGTCATTTTTTGCATTTGTTTTGTCATACACATTTTACTTCAGGTATGAATTAAAATGTTCTCGTATATGTCACTATCACAAAACACCCCAATATGTGTTCAGCAACATCTCCTGAGTACAGCGATACCTCACATGAATGATTTTGCCTGGCTGTTTTGGGGCAAAAGGGCCACATTTGGGGCATGCGCTTTTTTCAATGTTGAACTTTGGCATTTGGGATCCACTGCCCATGCCCTATTTGGTACATCTTTGAGCCGGGCCATTTCAGTGTGCCCAACAAAACCATATATTTTTCAAAACTAGACACCACAGGGTATTTTAAATGCTGGTATTTTAACTCTTTGCATGCACATATTTTACCACCAGCATTTTTTCAAAGTTTGCAGTAATATTTTTGTGTGTGTATTTTTCCCACACACACCTACTTTATGTATGAATTTACAGCTCCTGGTATATGCCGCTGTCACACGACACCCCATAATGTGTTCAGCAACATCTCCTGAGTGCAGTGATACCCCACATGCATGGGTGTGTCATTTTTTGGGGGAACTAAAAGGCCACATTTGGTACGTGTGCATTTTTCTAATTGGAAATTAGATGTGTGGCCATCCTTCCCCCCGTGTTAATTGGGACGTTGTTGAACCCGGCCAATTCAATTTACCCCATCAAATCATACATTTTTTAAAAGTAGACACCCCACGGGCATTTAATATGCCAGTATTTTAACTCTTTCCATGCGAGAATTGTTTTAAGCTAATATGCTAATTTTAGGACTTGCTCACAAAAATATATTTTTTATATATATATATATATTTTTATTTTATTTTTTTTAAAAAAAAATGTAACATTTTTTTTCAACTTGGAGGTTCCCCTGATAGTGACATCAGTGGGAAATGATTTTTACATTTTACTGTTTTTTTACTATTTTTTTCTAATTATTATTAATTTTATTTTATTTTTTAATTTATTTTTACTAATCACACTGTGATTAGAAAGCTGGGCTCCATTGACTTGCATGGTGAATGCAGTACCTGTATTCAACCTGCAAGTGGAGCCAAAGTTCTCTAGATGGTCTGGACTATCTAGCGAACTTTTAAAATTTGTGGTTCCTGTTACAGGACGGCGGCCATCTTCCTTGATGGCGAAGATTGCCGGCAGCTGCGGCTGTGACCGCTCTCCGGAGCGGTCACAGCCCATCAAAAGGTTAGTGTTTGGTGTCGCTGGATGCCTCCTGATCGAGGCATTCCAGCGACACCATTTAAGTTTAGGAGGCGATCGTCGATCGCCTCCTAAACGCTTTTAAAACGGGCGTCCGCCGCCATACAAAGTATGGCGGATGTTGACGCCCCGTGGAGGGGCCAGAGATGGCCCCTTCGTGCCGATCGCGGCGTTGCTGAATGCCTCGAGGTCGAGGCATTCAGCAACGCTTTTTGGGTGCAGAAAGCGATAGTAGATCGCTTTCTGCACCCGTTTAAAGACGTGCCGGTCCTGGCACGTCAATTGTCGTAAAGCACATGCTTTTCCGTGCCGTGCCAGGACCGGCAATTGTCATTAAGGGGTTAAATAAAGAATCGCTTTGATCATTTGGGAGCAGCCGGTGTGTACCAAGCCAAGAGTCATGGCTGATATCACGTTCCATACATCATGCGTATGATCACAATCTATCCCCCTACCCCTCCAAAGAACACGGTTTTTAATCATCCTAGTTTAGAAATCCTTCGTGCATCGTCCATATAATATAACCGACGGGTTCAGTCTTCTTTCTTAAAACAAGACTTATGGACCAGACTTCTTGTTAGTGTCGTATTAAATAACCAGTGGTCCTTTTATGTGTTTATGGGAAACAATATCTTTTTCAAAGTATTGTGTAGATCATAAATCAAGTTTTGTGTTGCATATTTTTTTGTTGTCTTGAAAATAAAATGGTGAGTTTTCGCATCGCATCTTTCGTACTCGACGTTGACCGTTTTAAAGGTCTATTTAATATTAGTACTTTATTTCAAATGGTTTGAATTTTTGCAGAAATGTGATTTTCCCCATTATGTAGATTTCAGGGTAAACTGCTGACAGAGAACTGTGGTCAGTTTCCCTTTAAGATGCAGGGAGTGATGGAACACATGTGGGCGCTGCTTGCGGTCCAAGTTGAGTGAATATGCTTTATGAAGACCCCCTTAAAGGCTATTATCCAAACAGAGCGCGTATTGAAATAAGGATTATGTTGTGTTGATAAACGTATAACCAGTAACTTGCTCCCCTGGAAAGAGAAACTTTAAAATTGTTGCGATGAATAGGTATGAGTGAAAGAGGGGCTTTGCAAGAGAGGGTCATCTGTATAAGGAACAACCCATAAAACCCTTAAAACATGGTAAATAACCCTCCTGAAAGTAACCCACAGACCTCATATGCTTGCATTACAACACGTGCTGCGCATGTACGTAAAGATTCATTAGAATCCTTTTTAGACATTTCTACTGTTCTCCACCCGCTAACTCCTTTGCTCGCAGGAGACGTGACCGCATCTCTTTGTTATCGGTACGTCTGTACGGATACTCGCAGATTGTCCAGCTTTTAGAGTGACTTGCATGTTGCCGTTTAATGGATTAGTGTCACTTTGCATTCAGAGCTTTTCCCACGGTTTCTTTTTGTATAAAAGTACGAGGTTTGGTTTTAAGCTCACGGTCACCGGTGTGCGCAGCACTGCTTGCTGTGTAAGTGAGGCGTAGAGCTCTAACGTGTCTCTGATGATATCTGGTAGAAGAGGTTGCGATGAATACAGGGCTGGGAATTAAGGTGCCCGTGAGATAACTCCACAGAATGTGTACAGAGCAAGGCGAGCACCGTAAATATACCCTTGTTGATATGGACATGATGCATATATATATATATACCGTATTGGCTCGAATATAGGCCGCACTTTTTCCCCCCACTTTAAGCCTATATTCGGGGTCTAGCGCCCGGACTGCATGTCCCGGGCGCCGGGCAGGCAGCGGGGTTAGGATACAGATCCCCCGCAGCGGTGCTCAGACAGCCTCCCCTGCCAGCACTTTACACGGGGAGGGGGGGTGCCGGCACGGGAGGTTGTCTAAGCGGACCGCACGATGCGTTTTACCTCTGCCTCCCCCCCCCTCCCCGACTTACCGGAGCAGACTCACGAGTGTCTTGCGGGGCCGGCGGGGGACATCTACGCAATACGCGTATACAACTTCCGGAAGTATTATACGCGTATTGCGTAGATGTCCCCCGCCGGCCCCGCAAGACACCCGGGAGTCTGCTCCGGTAAGTGGGGGGGGGGGCAGAGGAGGACAGTGGAGGACAGTGGTAGCATATCTCGGGGAGGAGGACAGTGGCAGCATATCTCGGGGGGGGGGGGACAGTGGTAGCATATCTCGGGGGGGGGGAGGACAGTGGCAGCATATCTCGGGGGGGGGGGGGACAGTGGTAGCATATCTCGGGGGGGGGGGAGGACAGTGGCAGCATATCTCGGGAGGGGGACAGAGTGGCAGCATGTTTTTTTGGTGCTTTTTTAAAGAAAAAAACTTTTTCTTTAAAAAAGCACCAAACTTTTAGGGTGCGGCCTATATACGGGGGCGGCCTATATCCGAGCCAATACGGTAATATATATTCCCTGTGTGCAAAAGTTTGTGCAATATTGTACTTCTTCATAATTCTCCCCACCGTTATTCTCGTAGGATTCCAAATGGGTAGAAGAAAAACAACAACTTATGCGGAAGAATCAGGATTTGTTAGAAAAGGTAACACTTTCATTCTTCTGAGTGGCGACATCTGGTACCGTCTGCATGGGGTATGATCTTATTTATTTGGTTACATTTAAACGCGGTTACAGTGCGCCTGCCATCGAAAACACACTTTATTTTGTTAGTATTGTGAAGTATGTTTCATTTTGTGCTTTAATCTTCCAATATGCAAACCATGTGCCACTTTGGTTAAAAGTTTTATGTGGTGCGTATAAAAGTTACTTTTATTTCCCATTTTTAGGTAGTTTTAGAGACGGGGTGTGTTAAACACAAGTACAAACTAACACATATCTCTTTAATTCTAAATGAAAGGTGCAAACCATACCCCAGATTTTACAGTAACCTTTTTAGGTTTAAATCAAAAAAGCGTTGATTAAGAATATCTCCAAATATAACTAGCTTCTTGGGTTTATCTCTACTTGGATATCAGTTCATGTGACGTTTTGTGAATCGACAAATAATACGGTTTATTCAGAAAAGAGGGAGTTTGTAGGATATACAGTTTTTCAACCTACTGACTTCATTATGAAGAGCTAACGCTGACACGTTCCACCTCAAGAAGAGTTTGACCAATAATCTTGGTTAAACCAGTGAGAGGTGTTTCAAGAAACCTCTCCGCATTTCTGTGCACGTCGTCCACTCGGTTCTTCAGCCGCCAGCTGCGAGGGCATGAATGTAACGTAGCTGCATGTATGACGTTTGTACCAGGGCTGCTTAGTTGTCCCCCATCCGACTCTGCATGCTTGAGATACTCGCTGGAGTTGGTCCTTCGTATGCAAGTCGGTGTATTGAAACTGATCCACCTGCAAGCTTTTGCTTTGGTGAATAAACCCAAGTCAACGCCATTGTTTATAGCAGGGAGTCGAAATGAAAATTGGGTGAAAATATATAATTGACAATTCTTACAAATCCTAATATAAGAGAATGCAAGCTATCCAGAACGCCGCCCAAAATAATTTCAAATGATTACAGATGAATCATTTGTATGTATGTATGTATATGTGTGTGTGTGTGTGTGTGTGTGTGTATATATATATATATATATATATATATATGTGTGTGTGTGTGTATGTATAACTTTTCATCCCCCCCAAATTCTGTGTACTTTTCCCCTAACATATATATATATATATATATATATCGGTTTTTAATACTCCAATAAATAATTTTTTGGGATGAGAGGGTTATGTATGTGAGTGTATCAGTACCTATTCTTCTTTTTTGTAAGATGAACCAGATGCAATATATGTGTAAAAATAAAGCCACTTTTCTCGCTGTTTCATACATTCTCTCTCTATCGCTAGATATACAGGTATGAAACGGAAGAGAACCAGCTGAGGAACGAAATCCAAGATGCTAGAGACCAGAATGAGCTTCTAGAATTCCGAGTCCTAGAACTGGAAGTAAGAGATAACATCAGTAAACTGGCTGCTGGAGCTGAAATTGCTTTTGAGTCCAGAATTAAATATATTTAATATAACATGCATTCTATAACACATTGGGGAATTATCGAGGAGGGACATGGAGGAAAAAATGCCTTAAATAGATATGAACCTCCACAAGAATGTGGCACCATAGTCAGAATTTGCAATTCACTCATTTATATTATTAAAAGCATTAAGCGCCCCTTACCTTTCACTGTTTCTGTTCCGTTTCATTTCCTGCATGTCTAACAAATTAAATGTGTCCTGTGACTCATCTTAATGTTGTCTTTTTTTTTTATTGTTTTGTTCATTTTCCCTGCATGTTTAACATTGGTTTTTTTAAAATATTTTTGTTAAAATAAGTTTTAAAGATTTATATTTTTGTCATAATAAAATATTGTTTGCACTGAGCCTTATTTGCTTTAATTTGTTTTTGTTTTCGTTTTCATTCACTATTTTTCGTCTTACACCATTGCATTGTTAAGCTGCATGTTCCCCTTTCACTTATTTTGTGTGTATATTTTATATAGAGCCAACAGATGGGGGAGTGCTGGCAAGGGCTGCTTTATTTAATTTAGTTTCAGGGTCACAGCAGGGAACTTGCAGTTCCACATATAGCCACCAGAGTAACAAACTTTAGGATGAATTCAGAGAATACCATTTAAAACCCCTATCTAATGCATAAATATTGGGGATTACATCACACTGTATGGCCATATATTGCTTAACCCGCCACTCAAAGTACCCCAATTTTGCGAGTCCTGTGTCATTTTTCATGACTAAATTGCTTGCCAAGCAGCTATGTTTTTTTAATTATATATATAATTATATATTATATTATATTCCAGTTTTGTTAATGATTTCTTACCTGTTTTGAATGAAACTGGATGGTATGCATTGGATATGCTGTCTTCCAGATGTGTGTTTGCCTGCTTTATTGCTGGGCTGCCTTAAATTCATCCCCCAAGGTTAAATGTTGGCAGCCCTCCCTCTATGTTATAATAAAAAGGTGTAATAAGTGAGTTTTACGATATACTAGTCATGCAGACATAAGACATTCTAAAACCATTCTTCTCAATGTTTATGGCTGTCGGGGATGTTCATTTCCCAACATTCAGTTGATCCGCCATAGATATATTGCATATAAAAATGTTTTATGAAGTCGCGTTAATACACTTATTGCGTGAAACTGTCACCAAAGATAATCCCACTGTGTTGGTGGTCCTGTGTGCGTCCATTAAACTATATTTCTGCATTTAAAAATTCATAGTCATGGGAACTCGGTTGTCATGTTTTGAAGGGTACTTTTATTAATTCTGCTGCTCCTTTCCCCAAAGAAGACCTTAATACTCGTCTAATGCAGCCAACTTACAGTTCTTAGTTGAAATGATTATATCCAGGCGGATACTCCCCTTACTTTTAATGTTGATGTTATGGACTTGGGAAGGATGGTCCTCTGTATGTGATGGGACCACGTTATTCTAGGTTTGTGAATGTGTTTTCTTATCAATGTGCCCTTCTGTTTAATAATAATGTACAGAATGCATGGTTCTTTTACACTTACTCTCGTGAACATCCCTAAACATGCAAATCTGATTTCACATTTTAATTATGAAATTAGCTACTAAGTATCTAAGTGTTTTTCTAAGAGACCCTCCATCTTACCAGTGAGAGGCGTGTTTATACTGAAGTAGGATATACGGAGATCTTGGCGACTTGACACTTTAATTAACTTCTATTTCAGCACCGCTTGTTAACATCCGCAACCTGCACAGAGGACTATCGGCACAAGAGAACTCATTTTATTAAACATACTAACCTCTTTTCTCAATATTTCCCAATATTTAATTTTAACGAATGTATGCATACATAGATTTTCAAATTGGTGGTTTTTTTTAAGGTGTATGAAGGGGCTTTAAAATAACTGAAAATGACCCAGTTTTAGTTTAGGCAGCTGCCAATCCCAAGCATTTGTTGGGCTTCAACTAAATTAGTTTTGGGTCCCCAGTTGGACATCCTTTTGTTAGAGAGACCATATTTTTATAAGGGTGTAATCCATGACATTGCCAAGCTTTTCCTACTAGGTTAAAATGTAAAAATAACACATTTTTCCCCAGGAGAGAGAGCGAAGGTCTCCAGCCTTTAACCTCCATATAGCCAACTTCACAGAGAATAATGGAAGTGCTCTGCAGCTTTTCTGCCGACAGGAAGGCATTAAGGTAGATGCTGCTTCACTTCCTTCTTCTGCTGGATGTCATTTGTTTCCATTACTGTTCACCCATCACAAATGCCAACCATGAGTACTTAATGCAAACTGATTAACGAAAGCAACATTGGCTTCTCAAACGTCACTCACCGACGCATGGTCATACTCGTATGTCTAAGGGACTGAGGTGAGAACGTTACTCAATGGCTGGCCCACCCAAAGGTGCAGGTTTTCCAACCGTAACGTAAGAATGCTGAAGAAAAGGTCTAAGGGGAGCTTCTGAAAACATGCTTTGTTTGTTATCTTCAGGCCTTACAGAGGTCATTATGTAAAGAACTATTTAGGCTAGGGATACTCATTCTGTTTCCTGATCATTGTTCTGGTTTTTGATTTTGTCTTTTTTTTTTTTTTTTGGGTAGAGGTAAAATTATGAGGAAGGTCTCAAATAATAATATAGTGTTATATCTTTAGAACTTGCATCTAGAAAATATACACACTATCATGATAAAGATCATAGTCTTGGGTCATTAATTCTAGGGGCTTTACCACAATGACTCTTTTCAGTAGGTCATAATCGACTGCCCGGTGAGCATGACATGGTCCATGTTACATGGTATCCAATAAAGATCCAATACTGATGAAAAGTGCAGAGTTGTTGCCCGAAATTGTAACCTCACATTTAATTAGGACAGCTTGGGTCTTACCAGAGACCTTATGTTTCCCCAGCTTTGTTATCTAAATGGAATGTGAGCCCTATGGTGGAAATATGTATTTTTAGATGTATTATTAGATGGGAAAGACTTCTTAATCAGACCCACAATACCGCTTAGTAGGCCAAAGTGGATGTGTATAATTATGTGGACCAATGGCCAAGCGTATCTGACTTATCTAACTGACTTACATGTGACTATCCCACATCTACACTGAGTGTCCAGGAAACCTCTCCAACCCTATCGATATTGGAGCAAGGTTGGGGCAGGTGGGACTAGTCATGTTGGGAAGTAACTAGGTAGAAATAAACGCAAGGTGGAAGCGAGGCAGACATACCTGGAAAGACTGTGGGTAGAGCATAGGGATTTGGGGGAAATCACCACCAGCAGAGCTGAAGGCTGCAAAAGCTGTGATACCGGAGCCTCCAGCGCAGATCTGAAGACTTCCCGGGCATGCATATTAACATATCTTAAAAGGAATTGCTTAGTTCCCTTAACAATTGTTACAAACATATTTTAATATTCTTAGTATGAAATAATTCTAAACCATTTAGGACTTAATTGGCATTCTGAATTGGCTGTCAATTCCTTAGTACATTTTGAAGCTCACAAGCTAGAAATGGATCGCTAGGATTTACTTTTGGTCGTATTCTATACTGTACATTACAAAAAAGTTCTAGTGCTCCTCTACATGATGACTAAAAAATTCCTCTTAATCTTTGCTATATTTTGAAAAAGTGCACCAGGAAAATCGGGTTAACCCCCGCCACGTAATTAGTTTGGAGAAGGAATTTAATTTACAACTTTAATTTAATTTACAGCACTTGTCATAAAGCTTCACTGTCCATTAAGGAACATTAAAGTTATAGATGTTTGCATTATCTTTATGCATGTCTAGTATATATGTTATGATATACGTATTACAGATACATGTTATTAATTATTAGCTCCCTATTTCTAAGTATTACTAATTTAAGCCTACAGAATATAGCTGCATGGTATGTATGGATTTCATCAGGGGCCATTAAATCGACTTCCACTCTTTCCACATAGTTTTTCATCCTGGATTCCCAATCATATGCTTGTTCATCGTTTGCTTTGGTCTAAAAATGTTGATTAATTCTCATGTTTTTTGTTCTTTTTTTTATTTTTGTCCCAGGATGTTGATATTTCAGAACTAATGAAGAAACTTGACATTCTTGGAGATAATGGGGTAACTGCAGTGTTTACTAAGCTTGTGTTCAAAGCCATATTTGAATCTCGGATTAAATTATATCAAAAGTAGAACAGGGGTTAAGAAACAAAAGTTTAAATCCTTTGGAGACATTTTTATTTCAATGTTCACCTTACAGAAACTTGGATCAGTGGCAAACTGTGGCAGAGTCAGCGTTATATGAACAATTTCCTCTCCATTTCCATAAGCCAGCCTTATCAAGTCTGCCTGAACCAACTGAAAACAATCAGAGATAGGACTATAACATCTAGCTGCATCCATGGACTTCTACTACATGGCCAGATATGTTACATTTGATAAGACTAATAGGTTTCAAGAGCAAGTTTTAACTAACCTACTCCTTGGAGAAACTGGTTACTTAGCTGCTTACTTCCAAGTCCATCTACTCACCTTGACAACTCCCAAGTGTTGGTTGCCAGACTTTAAAGTTTTAAAGGCTAGGACATGGATGTAGAGCGAGTAGTAGTAAGCAGAATCTTGTGGTCATGTGACAAATCCACTCCCTTCTCTGGAGATACTAACCTGGAGCTCTGTGGGAAGAAGGCTTCACCTTGATACTCTGGGTGAAACTTGCAAGGTCAATTAGGGGGGGGATCAGTAACCTGTGTGAGGTGTGCGTTACATATTTACCATGCTAGGCTTTCTTACTACACTCTCCTCCAAGCTGCCCCTGAATTTGGTTTTGTGAGTTCCAGAGATGATGATTCCTGGAAATGATCATCTTTCAGGTTTTCACAGCTCCACCAAGACGCAAATAGTGTGTTATAAGGTTATCTTATTTTTACATGGGCCTTGCAGCTGTTTAAGAATCTGGATATTGATGGATAAACAAATACATTTGCCAGTGTCACAGTCAAGGCGGGTTTAGCATGAATATGTTGTCCCGATACTTGGTT
Source organism: Spea hammondii (assembly GCA_029215755.1). NCBI lineage: Eukaryota > Metazoa > Chordata > Amphibia > Anura > Pelobatidae > Spea > Spea hammondii. The sequence continues at coordinate 15,156,453 of JARDYJ010000001.1, forward strand.
ACGGATATGCTTTCTTTGGGGTCCATTCACTTAAGGGAGAGTCAACAGGAGAGTTGCCTTCACTATTCATTCAGAAGGGCAGTAGAAGTAAGCTTCTGCTATAGGAAGAGCTTGGCTGGCCCTGTATAATGAATAGTGAATAAGGGAGTTGAAACCACTACCAGTCTCCTGCAGACTCTACCTACTACTCTTCCTTTAGTCAGTAAACACCATTCTGAAACTCATGTAATGCTAAAGAACATGGCATACACGCCAAATGTTCATAGTAGTTGGCATAAACATTCAATTATTCCACTAAAATACATTTAATTGAAGAATTGAAAGCTGTTTTTTGTAGAATACTCTTTGTGATCATCCTAAAGAATTATGTCTCTAAATGTTAATGTACGTTTTAACAATATTGGACTTTCTTTCAGAATTTGAGGAATGAAGAGCAGGTTGCGGTAATCCAGGCAGGAACAGTCCTCTCTCTCTGTGAAAAGGTACAAACACGTCACGTCAAAATTCTTCTGAATCCCTTCTCAATATTATAAAAGTTGAAACTCTGTGTACATTACCTGCTGAGTAATTAACATTTCAGTCTGCTACAAAGACATGTCATACACTACATGAATCTGTTTCACGGTCTAAAGAATCTGTATATATATGTGACATACATGCCAGCTTTGCGCATGAGGAAGACGTCCAAATTGTTTACATTTTATACGTAAAAGGAACCATAATATTTATACCCAAAAAAAATCCTATAAATTACCAATTATTTAAGGTCTATATTGCTAATTTGAGTGCACACATTCAAATCTATAATTATTACATATGTTCATATCACGTGTACATTTTATTACCCTGGAAATGCGAAGTTGTGTTAACTGCAGCCCACGCCAGTGCAAATTACGCCAAGTGCGAGCTCCACAGGCACGGGGCTGACCATATGATTGGATTTTACACATAAAGCGCTTCTCTCGTTATTTCGTGCTACTTCCATCATTCTGATTTAGCAGTTAATTGGCAATTAGTATGGAGGGAGCCGGTGTGACGTCTCCTCCAGCCGGTTGCTTGGTTTCCTTTTCTCTGAGACGAGGAGGTGTAATCGGACTCTGTAGGTCTCTTGGGAACTCAGTATTTCTTTTTCAGCGTTGCCAAGCGTAGGCTAGTACATATCCTCGCTTGTGTATGATATCTAGTACATATCCTCGCTTGTGTATGGTATCTAGTACATATCCTTGCTTGTGTATGATATCTAGTACATATCCTCACTTGTGTATGATATCTAGTACATATCCTCACTTGTTTATGGTATCTAGTACATATCCTCGCTTGTGTATGATATCTAGTACATATCCTCGCTTGTTTATGGTATCTAGTACATATCCTCGCTTGTGTATGATATCTAGTACATATCCTCACTTGTTTATGGTATCTAGTACATATCCTCGCTTGTGTATGGTATCTAGTACATATCCTCGCTTGTTTATGGTATCTAGTACATATCCTCGCTTGTGTATGATATCTAGTACATATCCTCACTTGTTTATGGTATCTAGTACATATCCTCACTTGTGTATGATATCTAGTACATATCCTTGCTTGTGTATGATATCTAGTACATATCCTCGCTTGTTTATGGTATCTAGTACATATCCTCGCTTGTTTATGGTATCTAGTACATATCCTTGCTTGTGTATGATATCTAGTACATATCCTCGCTTGTGTATGGTATCTAGTACATATCCTCGCTTGTGTATGATATCTTTCCCTTTAATAATACGACACGCAACATATAGTTATATATTTAGCATGTAAAAGTGCTGTATCCATACATTGTAAGCTTTGCTACCGTCCTTGTTCCTATTTTACTGTTTTTTAGGGACTCTTTGCGCAGTCACATGGGGAATTTATACAAATGAGCTGTATTAGTCACACAGGTGTATTACACGGTCGCTATGGTAACTAGTAACTACACGGTTTCACCGCTTTTTTCTTTTGTACCTGACACGTTTTTTTGTAGTTATTGGTTCTTTTGGGACTTTTGTCTCTCCGTATACTGCCCCATATAGGCAATGATGCCTGTGTTCAGACAGCAGTCCCGAGTGCCAGATTTAACCTTTAGCCGGGTCACTTCTGCTTTTGGTTGCAGTGGTTAAAACAAATTGAAGTAACAGAAGCCGCCCTGACGCAGAAAATGATTGACCTTGAAAATGAGAAGGTAAGAGCCACAGTAAGTGTTGTTTTTGAGACCTATTTCTTACTAATAGTCACTGAATGCCCAGACGGTACACGCTTGATACAGCTTTTATCTTAAAGTTTGTCTTCAAAGAATGCCCCTGGGGTCTACACATCAAGACCTTAATCTGGTATTAAACTGACCCTGGTTACAAATTTCCTTGACCTCTTAGGATTTTATTTTCTTGGCTCAATACAGCCCTCAGATCGCCGTGACATGTCACATATTACTCGTACTCATAACTATGGCATTACCATCCTGTTTGAGCATATACTGTTCTCCTTGTCAAAGACTTCATACAATTCTGCCAAGGTTACTTCTTACTACCCTCCTTTCTCTGTCAGGAGCTGTTCAGCAAGCAGAAAGGCTACTTAGAAGAAGAACTTGACTACCGGAAGCAAGCACTTGATGAAGCACACATGGTAGGCCCTTAAACATTTTGCATGTCAATCCCAAACGCGCCATTAGCTCTTTATTCTGTTCACGTGATGCCCTTTTGCCCCGGGTATTGCTTTTCACTCCTCTGAAGGGTTTGGACTCAGACCTGTGATATCCTCACATCCTATACCTGCGTTACTTACATATATGAGTGAAGCCATGAAGTATTGAAACGTAGTTTGCATGATTATTCCTCCTCATTATGTTACTCCTATCCCTATTAAGAAGTTCTTTGATAATAAGTCAAATGCATTCCTTAAAGACTTGAACACTTTTTGTAACTGAATGAAGCATTAAGAATGATGATCTCTCTCCATACTAAATCATGGTTCTTAATGCTAGTAACCAGACAATGTCTAATTGTGCTAAATCCTTATTTGTTCCTTTTGTATTCCTTTTTTTTCTGAACTTGCGGCTGAATGGTGTGACTTGTGCTAGAAAATCCAGGAGTTAGAAGCCACGCTCTATAATGCTTTGCAGCACGATCCCGGAAGAAGAGTGAGAGAATGCTTGAACGAGACCCAGAGAGAAGATCTACGGGCGGCGGTGGAAAAGCTTCGAAGGCAGATCCTCCGACAAAGCCGCGAGTTTGACAGCCAGATCTTACACGAGCGCATGGAGCTCTTACACCAGGCACAACAGGTACACATACCGCCTTCCGACATACTAACCAAAGCAATGGGCGGCAAGCCAGCTTAATTATTCTTTCACAGACAGCATCTTCTTGTTTGGAGATGAATTCTACGAGGCATTCGTTACATTAATTCAGTATCTGAACCATACATACTGTTTATGCCAGCCTTTATTGGCTCGTCACATATTTATATTTGCAGCTGTATTGATATCTGGTATACTTGGCCACTGTAATAGGGCTGAAACAAATAATCGATAATAATCGATAATTAAAATCGTTGACAACGATTTTCATTATCGATTAGTCGAATCGATTTTTATCGATTATAAAAAGTTTTTTTCAGAGCAAACGCTCTGAAAAACTCCTCTCCTTATATAATCCGACCTCAAACAGAGATCGTATTATAACCATAGAATCCAGATCCCCCGAAACGCTGCGAAACACTGTCGGCCGGTCTCTCACTTCCATCTCTCTCCCCCCTCCCATAGACCCCTCTGACTCCTCCCCCCTCCCATACACCTCTCTCCCGACTCCCTGGTGTTTTGTGAACCTCCGTTGCTGACAGGCACTTTCACTGCAGCTTCATAGAAGCCTCAGCGTAAGTGAAGGGCAGTAACGGAGGCTGTCTGTCAGTCGGTGGGGGTCTTCACGATGTGCACAGAGAATCGTGGTCTCCTCCAGAGGATCATCCTCTCTGTCAGCCGGTGGGGGTCTGCATCGCACAGACAGCCTCCGTTACTGCCCTTCACTTACGCTGAGGCTTCTATGAAGCTGCAGTGTAAGTGCCTGTCAGCAACGGAGGTTCACAAAACACCAGGGAGTCGGGAGAGAGAAGCAGAGCGGTGTATGGGAGGGGGGAGGAGTCAGAGGGGTGTATGGGAGCCACCCTCCCATACACCACTCTGGCTCCTCCCCCTCCCATACGCCACTCTGCCTCTCTACCCGGCTCCCTGGTGTCTTGTGAACCTCCGTTGCTGACAGGAGGCAGAGTGGGAGGAGGCAGAGTGGAGTATGGGAGGGGGGAGGAGGCAAAGTGGTGTATGGGAGAGGGAGGAGGCAGAGTGGTGTATGGGAGGGGGAGGAGTCAGAGTGGTGTATGGGAGGGGGGAGGAGGCAGAGTGGCGTATGGGAGGGGGGAGGAGGCAGAGTGGAGTATGGGAGGGGGAGGAGTCAGAGTGGTGTATGGGAGGGGAGGAGGCAGAGTGGTGTATGGGATGGGGGAGGAGGCAGAGTGGTGTATGGGATGGGGGAGGAGGCAGAGTGGTGTATGGGAGGGGGAGGAGGCAGAGTGGTGTATGGGATGGGGGGAGGAGGCAGAGTGGTGTATAGGTGAGTTATAGTGGTGTATGGGGGGGTATAATGAATTTCAGGGTAGCAGAGTGGTGTATGGGAGTGTAATGAATTTCAGGGAGGCAGAATGGCATATCTGGGGGAGTGGTGTATAGGGGGAGGTAGAGTGGTGTATGGGGGGTATAATGAATTTCAGAGTGGCATATCTGGGGGAGGCAGAGTGGTGAATCAGGGAGTATAATGAATTTCAGGGTGGTGCAGGGCATTTATGGGGGGGCGGAGTGGCATATCAGGGTGCACAGTGGCATATAGGGAGGTATAAGGCATAAATGGGGGCGAGTGGCATATTGGAAGTTATAAGGCATATAGTGGGTATAAAGAATATCGATATTAGGCATATAAGGGGGGCATAAGACATATCTGGGGGTAAAAGGTATATCAGGGGGCTCAGTTGGATATCACTGGCATATAAGGAGTATAAGGCATATCGGGGCACAGTGGCATATCAGGGGGCACAGTGGAATCTCTGGCATATAAGAGGTATAAGGCATATATGGGGCAGAGGGGCAAGCTGGGGGGTCAGATGTGCATAACTGGGGGCAGTTTGGTAAATAAAAGAAAATATAAACAAGGCTTTTTTCTCATAGTTTTTATTAAATATGAAAAATAGTTAACATATGAATTAATATTTACTAATAACTTTGTATTAAAACCGAGTTTGAGAAACACTGTGTTTGGGTTCTTGTAGCTTTTATTATGTCAGGAAAATAAGAAGGTGAATAGAGAGAGGCCATTACAATAAAGAGATGAAAGTGTAAATTGTACGTTTTTATTACATTATTTTAAATTAAAAAAAAAAGAATTTTTTTATCCGATTAATCGAAAAAATAATCGGCCAACTAATCGATTATTAAAATAATCGTTAGTTGCAGCCCTACACCGTAACAAATCTAAATCGATGACCTGATTGCTCGAGGTCCACTATGCAGAAAAATGCAATTAAGAACCTTAATATTATGTATTTATTTCTCAAAATGTGCTGAATTTAGACTAAAACATATTGCTTTAATTGCTAAATACAATTACAGAATTAGTCTACATTGTATTCTTACGAGAATGGTTTGTTTCTGTCAATCATACCCCATGTGGGTAATTACATCAATTATTGATTACAGATGAATAAATAGAAATATTATAAGGCTGCCACCTGCTGGCAGGAAAGAGCACTGCTGGGCTTTTATGTTATATATATTAATCTAATAATCTGCGCCATAGACCGTATACTCGGACACAGGAATGAAAGAAACCAACAGATCACTCCTCTTCTCATCATAACAATAATTAACAATAATTATTATTAGCAACCCTCTCTTTCCTACTGAAAGGTTTACAAAGCCTCTGAAACATATCATACGCCAAGTTACTATCATTCTAGCTGCTTGGATTTGGGAAAACAGATATCTGTTCGCCCCGTCAACATCTAAAAAGAGACACTCGCACACAAAAAACGAATTTATAGTTGTTTTCCTGGTCTGTAGCCAGAAAAGCTTACAGAATGTGAAATATATTATGCAAGAAACTAGTCGACACGGTTTACTCCAGTGGATAAAAAGCCCAGTCCTGTTTAGATTACAGAATGGACCTTGAAGCTTTTTACATTTTTTCTTACCGCGATTCTTGCATCAGTGTCTCGAGAGTCCATTACGTTGAGACTTCAGACACGAGCCCCAGTGTATGGCGACATGGAGATGCTGATCACCTTTAGTCAACCCTTTACCGTCTTCCTTTTACACTCTTCTTAAGATTGTATTTGAAGGCTTTATGATGACCGTAATCCTATTGCAAATGATCACATTAACTAATCCATGGGTTTAGACGGCCGAATCCCCCTTAGAACCTCACCTTCCGGCCCTCGCTTAGCTTGACAGAATATCCTCACCTGGCACTCGGATATTTTATCTTCTGACACTTTCTGCAGTTTGTATTTATTGGGCTTCTAAACTGCATTTTATAGATCTCATCTATTTTCACTGGTCGTTAAATGGTTAAAATGGTAATTTGCTCTTTAATTTACATTTTCTTTTTAATTTCCAAATAATCAAAATATTGATGACAATACGCAGCTCTGTAATTGACGTAGCAAGAGCCAAGGGACCCAGTTGAAAAAGTCTCTACCAGTAGAATGCCCCACTCTTAATTACCCCGAGGGGGCATTTTTTCCTGCGTTACTTAAATATGTGATCTTCCTAAAAATCTGTACTTGTATTATTTTAAGATTTTTCTAATGACCTTGAGTATGGTAAAAATGAAAATAGCATGTTAGTTTTTAAATACCATTTAGTTGATCGTGGACAAATGTCCTAATGCTGGAAACCGTCCCCTGAAATCAGGACATGAGGTCACTACCATAAAGATAAATTACGTGTTTTTAATCTCATCCTCAATTATGAGATTAATCAAAGATAAAGTCTGGGTGCGACTGAAGTGTAATCTTGGCTCGTCTGCTGCCTCTAACGTTGTTATTGGATTATGGTTTAAGTAACATTTTCATCGTGACCTAATACATCGTTACCAGCGAGAAAAACTGTCAAGAAATCCAATCTAAGATAAAATATCTTCTGATTTATGAAAAATCAAGTAAATGTAAGTAAAGACCGTGTTGCGCCATTTAACTCCTTACGGACGCAAGCTTTTTTTTTGCTGTGTCTTAATTCACTTGAGATTTCCATGATTTAGAGGCAACAAGGGTTTTCATTTAAAACTATTTTTATGTTTATTCGATAGCACTGATATTTAAAAAGTTGGGCAAATTTTTCAAAAAAAAATAAATATTAAATTTGGTAGCTTTATGCCTTTCCCATGCATGTTTAAATCCCCTCACTATATTAGCCTCTGCCACTTCTGCTGAGAGGTTGTTCCACTTATCTACCACGCTCTCAATAAAGTAAAACGGCCTTACATTCCAATCTATTTCTCGATTATGACCTCTGGTTCTAACATTTTTCCTCCTGTTTTATTAGGGGATAGTGTTTCAATGTATTGGTTTCTATTTATTTTATTATTATTTTCAGCATTTTATGCACTGTCCTCATCCGAGAGGTGTACGGCATGAGTAAAGATACTCTCCTTAAATATATCAGAGAGGTCCTATAGTTCTTTATTTTTCCTTAGGGATTTGATTTGATTTTACTGTTTTTTGTATTTTTTTTGAGGAGGGAGAAACTTTGGCAACCATGTTTTATTAAAAAATCTCTGAAATGGAGACAAAATGAAAATCCTCAATGTATATTCAATGACAGCTCCTATACTTGTTTCGATGAGACGAGGGTAGCGCAGGAACAGCTGCCGTGTAACTCTTTAGTTATTGTGAAGCTACAACTCCAAGGATGCTTGGCCGTTATAGCCATAGACTATATGTTACTTGACATCATACAGACCGGGTTCTATATGGCTGGAGGACCATCTGTTGGACACGCACTGCACTGCATCGCCTTTTTCCACAAACATACAAAGCTTGTGATTTGAGTTGTCCTGGGAGCCGGGTACATAGATCCAGGCCCATGATCATCCAGCCACGCGCCCTGTTTATGAACACAAGCGGTTTGTTACTCTACACCATCTACTTTCCTTTTCACAGAGAATCCGTGAACTTGAAGACAAAATAGAACTTCAAAAAAGACAACTCAAGGAGATAGAAGAAAAGGTAAATGCATCTCTCTGGTTAATTCCATATCTATTACTTGCTGTCACACGCTCACACACACACGCTCACACACACTCACACACACACTATGGTTCAAAAGTTTGGGGTCACTTAGAAATAATCTTTGTAGAGGATGGATAAAAATAAATGACAGACCAGAATACAAAGAATTAAAAAAATAACACGTTAAATATTTAAAAAATACAGTCATGTCATGATGCACATAATACACCAAATATGATATTTCTATAATATTATAAATTCATTAAAAAAATGTGAAATTTGGAAAGATTGTATGTTGAGTGTATTGATTATTACGTCTTCGGCTCCTAGTGCATCGTAGCTTTTGGTATAATGTACAAAATTACACGACAAAAACACCCTGTTGGTAACCAATGAAAGATGAGTAAGGTGGAGATCCTATTTCTGATTGGCTGCTGTCTCCAGGTTTCTTCCTAGTACCTGTACCAACCTACAATATATCTCCTATACATTTCCTATATGTCTCCTATGTGTTGCTATTAAAGAGGAACAAATCATTTTTTTCCAATAAAAAGGCAAAGAAAAGCCTTCTTACTTTTAAAGCTTTTGCCTGTGTGTATATTAATTATTGTCACTGATCCCAGTTCAAGAACAGAGTATTTAAAAATATAATGAAAATGCCAAACTAATGTACATAGTAAAAATATATTTTGCTGGGAATTGTTGTAAATATAGTTTAATAGTTTATAGTTTCTTTAATATACTACATAAGATATATAACAAATATAGGGCCAGCCTTGTGTTTTTTGCAGACTGCAGGGATCCCGTGAATTGTACATCTCTCACAGCATTTCTTTTTCTCTTCTTTCTGTTTTGTTTTGGTCTTATTTTATAGTTTTTGTTCCTTTTTTTGTTTTTCTCACTAGCATTCATTCTGTGGCCTTGATGATCAATTCCAGCGAACACTCATGGTGGGTATTTATAATCTGGCTTTTCATTGTATAATGTATCTCATTGTAAACAAGACTCACACTTATTTGGTCGACTTGAGCGTCCTCCACGGACGCTTAAAGATCTGTCACATTACCAAATAAAAAACAAATTATACATTGATTTGCATTTTACTCAGTGAAATAAGTATTTGATCCCCTATCAATCAGCAAGATATCTGGCTCCTAGGTGTCTTTTATACAGGTAACGAGCTGAGATTAGGAGCTCTCTCTTAAAAGGAATGCTCCTAATCTCGGTTTGTTACCTGTATAAAAGACACCTGTCCAATGAATCAGATTTCAAACTCTCCACCATGGTCAAGACCTAAGAGCTGTCCAAGGATGTCAGGGACAAGATTGTAGACCACACAAGGCTGGAATGGGCTACAAGACCATCGCCAAGCAGCTTGGTGAGAAGGTGACAACAGCTCGTGCGATTATTCGCAAATAGAAGAAACACAAAATAACTGTCAATCTCCCTCGGTCTGGAGCTCCATGCAAGATCTCACCTCGTGGAGTTTCAATGATCATGAGAACGGTGAGGAATCAGCCCAGAGCTACACGGGATGATCTTGTCAATGATCTCAAGGCAGCTGGGACCATAGTTGACAAAAAAACAATCGGTAACACACTACGCTGTGAAGGACTGAAATCCTGCAGCGCCCGCAAGGTCTCCCTGCTCAAGAAAACACATGTACAGCCCGTCTGAGGTTGGCCAATGAACATCTGAATGATTCAGAGGAGAACTGGGGGAAAGAGTTGTGGTCAGATGAGACCAAAATAGAGCTATTTGGCATCAACGCACTGTGTTTGGAGGAGGAGGAATGCTGCCTATGACCCCAAGAACACCATCCCTACCAACAAACATGGAGGTGGAAACATTATGCTTTGGGGGTTTTTCTGCTAAGGGGAAAGAACAACTTCACTGCATCAAAGGGACGATGGATGGGGCCATGTACCGTCAAATCTTGGGTGAGAACCTCCTTCCCTCAGCCAGGGCACTGAAAATGGGCCGTGGATGGGTATTCCAGCATGACAATGACTCAAAACACACGGCCAAGGCAACAAAGGAGTGGCTCAAGAAGAAACACATCAAGGTCCTGGGGTGGCCTAGCCAGTCTCCAGACCTTCATCCCATAGAAAATCTGTGGAGGGAGCTGAACGTTTGAGTTGCCAAACGTCATCCCCGAAACCTTAATGACTTGGAGAGGTCAAATACTTATTTCACTGAGTAAAATGCAAATCAATTTATAACGTATTCTGGATTTTTTTTGTTGTTATTCTGTCTCTCACTGTTTAAATAAAATTATAGACTGATCATGTCCTTTGGCAGTGGGCAAATGTACAAAATCAGCAGGGGATCAAATAAATCTTTCCTTCACTGTATATATGGTATACTTTGATCTAAGGGGCACCTACAGTATTTTAATATTATTTTCTCCATATGTATTAAAAATGCCCCCAAAAGTATTTGCTTAAGACACCAAAAAAACAGAGAGCCATCCTTGCCTGCCTGAGAGTCCTGTCTCTGTGCAGCTTTATGTGAACGTCTCTCTCTACTGTGTCCCTCGATCTGTATGTGATCTTGTGTTAGGATGGCAGTAAGGTCAAGTTTCTGAAAATAAGCAACTTAGCTGTCAATATACTACATTTTGATTGATGCCGACGCAGCTGCCAACTCATAGCGGGTTGCTACGAAAAATATAACACCCCGGTTATTCACAGAAATTTGAATTTAATCGCGTTTTCAGACAAGCTGTAGTCAAGCAGGAAAAAAAACACTAACTCAACTAGACTACTTAACTTAACTCAGGAACAGGAGAGTTGACTCAGAACTCAATTACCCCCACTATATCTGCTCAACAGGACCTCCAACCTGACCACTGGTTGAAAACTGGTTCACAACCTTGATCAACTTGACCATGGTCGAGTTAAACTATGACCGTGACTCGGCCGCAGCTTGACCCATAATATGCAACTCGGCTGAAACTTGACGTTTTCAGTAAACGTTTTGTCTTTGTGAATTGATCCGCACGTTTCACATGCGTAGTATCCATGTTTTTGTGTTTTTCTGCACCTCTCCGCGCATCATCTTTTTTCTCACTTCTTTGTAAACCTCTCTTTTCATAGACAGACAACTTCTGCGAGACTTTATATAATAGAATATGTAATAATTTGTCATTATTTACAATTATTAATGTCATTTAAATGAAAACAGCTTAAATAATAGAGCATGGTTAAATTTAGTTTTACTTGTTTTCATATTAAAATCATTTCTTTATTTTGTAGGGTTTTAAAAGAGCACATGGAAGAAACACCTGATTTTTCTGCAACTGCCAAAACGAGACCACACCAATCAATGTTTTTTCCTTTTTACGTCATGAGACTGCTGTGGATTGACCACTGAATTCGATTATGAGTTTTGTAACAATTTAGTTTTTAAATGGACTAAATTTATTGTACAGAAAATGTCCTGCTACTCAGAGACTGTATCAATATATATGAAAATAAATAAATAATAAAAATAGGGAATAAAATGTGTATTCTTTGCAAAGTGGGTGATTCTTATTCTCTGTCTTAATCTGGGAAGTATTTGCTTTAACTCAATTCTTTTCTGTCTAACAATTTTATTATATATCACCTATATTTTGCTAGCTGTAGATCTTGTTAGAAATGCTAATTCTGACTGCTGATGGTTTGTTAAACATAAATATACAAGGTCATTTAAGGTATATATTTATTTAACATTAAGAACACTTTACCTTGTGTAGAGAGAATACATGAATGGCCATGCCTAGCTGCATAGAGTGAAGAATGGATATAGCCGGGGGAAGAGTGACCTCTAGTGGTGTTTGAACACTTTGCAGTTTTTTTCCCTTTTTGTTTATTCTATTATTGTTTATTCTATGGAAATATGTCTGATAGGTAAAAAGATACCTAGTTTGGAGATAAACCGTTCTGAAACTCCATCAAAGTAGACATTTGCAGGAAAGTTACCCACTAACTCACTGACTTCGCAATGCACTTTGAAGGGCCAACACCAACAAGCTACTCAATTGATGCATAATAGTATAGTTAAATCAATGTGATTTCTAGTCAACTCACCATTTCTTGCAGAAAAGGAAAAAAGTCGGGGCCATTAAGAATTTCATTAAGAATTCATAATGAAATGTGGCATCAGTGTGCAAAATGTTTTTTGGGTGCCCCCACAGGTGGGTGTGGTAGTATTGCTAACTCCTCCCCTTAACAAACCTAACCCCCTCAAACCACACCCATTTTCTACTCCACCTCTTTGCCCCCCCACTTCAGCATGTCACTCACATGTAACATGTCAATCAGTTCCCACAGTGCCAGCTTTGTCCCCAAACAGCTTGTCGGTGCCATTTTCGGCCCAAACCAAACAGGTCATCAGTGATACCTTTGCCCCCCAAACAACATTACACTAAATGTGTCACTCTGACTTTAAAGAAGCAGCTGAGCGAGAGGGGCAAAGCGGTAGCTAGCTCTTTTTGCACCCAAGGTAAGAACAGAAAATTGTCTCCCCCACTATATCAATACAGAGGTTATTTTGAGGAAAGTAGGTAAATAACAAGGAAATTAATAATATTAGAACTGCAGAGTTAAAAGGAAAGCCAAATTTCCCCAAACTCAGTGATTTCTTCTCATTTTGACACTGAGGGTGGTACAGAATAACTCCCATTAATATATACAGTATATATAATGAGCCTGACAGTAGAATACCACAACTTCCATCACCACAACCCTTATCATTATAGCAAGATAGACACAAACAGTGGTACAGCATATCTCCCATCACTATATACTATGCTAGACCATAACTCCCATCACTATAAAATGAGCCAGACACTGATGATGATACAGCATAACTCCCAATAACCCATCAGTATATTACTATCACTTTTAAATTTTTTAGAATATGAACATTGATTCATCACAGATCAGCAACTTAAATGTTATGGTGTTAACAAAGCTAGAATAATAAAACAAACAGAAAACGAACAAAATGCACATTAGTATTCATGGTCGCATGCACAAGGCCAGCCTTGGCACCTAGATTGCAAATACAGGACTTGCCCCAGCATCCAGATTGCACTCACAGGACTTGCTGCAGTACTCAGATTGCAGTCATAGTAACATAGTTCATAAGGTTGAAAAAAGACCAAAGTCCATCAAGTTCAACCTATATACATATTGTGTCCCTACTGTGTTGATCCAGAGGAAGGCAAAAAACCCTTATGAAGCAGATGCCAATTGCCCCATACCAGGGGGAAAATTCCTTCCCGACTCCAAATATGGCAATCAGAATAAATCCCTGGATCAACGTTCTGTCCCTATTAATCTAATATCCATAACTTGTAATATTATTGCTTTCAAGAAACACGTCCAGGCTCCTTTTGAACTCTTTTATTGAGTTTACCATCACCACTTCCTCTGGCAGAGAGTTCCATAATCTCACCGCTCTTACTGTAAAGAACCCCCGTCTGTGCTGGTGTAGAAACCTTCTTTCCTCCAGCCGTAGAGGATGTCCCCTTGTTATAGATACAGTCCTGGGTATAAATAGGTCCTGGGAGTGATCTCTGTACTGTCCCCTTATATATTTATACATAGTTATTAAGTCCCCCCTAAGCCGTCTTTTTTCCAAACTAAATAACCCCAATTCTGATAATCTTTCTGGGTACTGTAGTCCTCCCATTCCCCTTATTACTCTGGTTGCCCGTCTTTGAACCCTCTCCAGCTCCACTATATCTTTCTTGTACACTGGTGCCCAGTACTGTACACAGTATTCCATGTGTGGTCTGACTAGTGACTTGTACAGGGGTAGAATTATTTCCTTGTCGTGGGCATCTATGCCCCTTTTGATGCACCCCATGATTTTATTTGCCTTAGCAGCAGCTGCCTGACACTGGTCGCTACAGGTAAATTTACTGTTAACTAAAACTCCTAAGTCCTTTTCCATGTCAGTCGTCCCCAGTGTTTTCCCATTTAATACATATTCCCAGCCCATATAGTGGTTGCTGCTGCACCAACACTGCATCCACAGGGCTTGCCTCAGCATCCTTAACCCCTTGATGACAATTGCCGGTCCGGGCACGTCACGGAAATTCATGTCGATAACGACAAATGACGTGCCAGGACCGGCACGTCATTAAACGGGTGCAGAAAGCGATCTATTTTTGCTTTCTGCACCGAAACGGCGTGCTGTAATGCCTCGACCTCGAGGCATTCAGCAACGCCATTATCGGCACAAAGGGGCCATCTCTGGCCCCTCCCCGGGGCGTCAACATCCGCCATACTTTGTATGGCGGCGGACGCCCGTTTTAAAAGCGTTTAGGAGGCGATCAACGACCTCGATCAGGAGGCATCCAGCGACACCAAACACTTACCTGGGGATGGACTGTGACCGCTCCGGAGAGCGGTCACAGCCGCAGCTGCCGGTGATCTTCGCCATCTGCAAGATGGCGGCGGTCCGGGAAAATTCAATACAGAAAAACAATAAAGTCTAAAAAGTTCGCTAGACGGTCTCCAGACCCTCTAGAGAACTCTGGCTCCACTTGCAGGTTGAATATAGGTACTGCATTCAACCATGCAAGTCAATGGAGCTCAGCTTTCTAATCACAGTGTGATTAGAAAAAATAAATTAAAAATAAAATAAAATTAATAATAATTAGAAAAAAAATAGTAAAAAACCAGTAAAATGTAAAAATAATTTCCCACTGATGTCACTATCAGGGGAACCTTCAAGTTGAAAAAAAAGTAAAAAAAATTAAAAACAAAATATATATATATATACAAAATATATTTTTGTGAGCAAGTCCTAAAATTAGCATATTAGCTTAAAACAATTCTCGCATGCAAAGAGTTAAAATACTGGCATATTAAATGCCCATGGGGTGTCTACTTTAAAAAAATGTATGATTTGATGGGGTAAATTGAATTGGCCAGGTTCAACAACGTCCCAATTAACATGGCGGGAAGGATGGCCACACATCTAATTTCCAATTAGAAAAATGCACACGTACCAAATGTGGCCTTTTAGTTCCCCCCAAAAATGACAAACCCATGCATGTGGGGTATCACTGTACTCAGGAGATGTTGCTGAACACATATTGGGGTGTCGTGTGACAGCGGCATATACCAGGAGCTGTAAATTCATACATAAAGTAGGTGTGTGTGGGAAAACTACACACACAAAAATACTACTGCAAACTTTAAAAAAATGCTGGTGGTAAAATGTGTGCATGCAAAGAGTTAAAATACCAGCATTTAAAATACCCTGGGGTGTCTAGTTTTCAAAAATATATGGTTTTGTTGGGCACACTGAAATGGCCCGGCTCAAAGATGTACCAAATAGGGCATGGGCAGTGGATCCCCAAATGCCAAAGTTCAACATTGAAAAATGTGCATGCCCCAAATGTGGCTCTTTTGCCCCCGAACAGCCAGGCAAAATCATTCATGTGGGGTATCACTGCGCTCAGGAGATGTTGCTGAACACATATTGGGGTGTTTTGTGATAGTGACATATACCAGAACCTGTTTATTTATACCCAAAGTAAAATGTGTGTGAAAAAACAAATGCAAAAAAATTACTACCATAAAGTTTGACAAAGGCTGATGGTAGAATAAGTGCTTGGAAAGGGTTAAAATACCAGCATTTGGAATACCCTGGGCTGTCTAGTTTTCAAAAATATATGACTTGATGGGGTAAATTGCATTGGCCGGCTTCAAAGATACCCGAAATGGCACATGGGGGGAAGAATTACCAGATTTGGAAAAAATGGCTTTGAAATAGCAAAACGCTACCTGTACTTATTGCTCCATAACGTGCAGAAAAAAGCAAAAAAACATAAAAACATTGGGTATTTCTAAACTCAGGACAAATAGTAGAATCTATTTAGCAGGTTTTTTTATTACCTTTTATAGATGAGTAAAAGATTTTTCAACTAAAAGTTAGAAACAGTCATTTTTTTCTAAATTTTTCACCATATTTTATACTTTTTTAATAGTAAATAATATGATACAATCAAAACAATGTCATCTAAAGAAAGCCCTTCTTGTCCTGAAAAAAACAATATCTAATGTGTGTGGGTTCAGTAAACGGGAAAGAAGAAAATTACAGCTAAACACGAGCAGCGCAGAAATGTTAAAACGGCCATTGTCACAAAGGGTACAAAAAGTAAAATCAGCCTTTGTCACGAAGGGGTTAAAGACTTGGAAAGCAGACATTGGTATTGCCGGGATATTAAGTGAAAATCCTCTTAAAACTGATTTCCTGTTTTCCAGCAATTTGAGCTACAGTAGCTTCTCTGTTGTATTTGAGCCCACGGCCAGCCTTCGCCCCCCTATGTGCATCAATAAGCATTGGTTGCCGATGACCCTGGACCATTTTCCTTAGACCACTGCAGATCGGGAACACCCCACAAGAGCTGCGGTTTTGGAGATGCTCTGAACCAGTCGTCTAGCCAACACAATTTGGCCCTCGTCAAAGACGCTCAGATACTTACGCGGAGATCAACTTTGAGGAGGAAATGTTTGCTGCCTAATATATCCCACCCACTGACAGATGTCAGGATAACAAGATTATCAGCGTGATTCCCTTTACCTATCAGTGGTCATAATGTTATGACTGATCGCACAGCCTTAGACCTAAAGTTGAACCACCCTGGCTCATTCATATCCATGATACCCAATTCTCTGTGGAATAAAGTGATTGCATAACACACACGCACACCCTATCTATTAGAATGTTTTACTTTTTAAGTACCCAAGTAAACTATATTGCATCTGACATTGCGATCGTCAGCCTGTAACAGGTATTTTCAAACAGAAGAATTGTTTTTAGTAGTATTAACATTTTATTTTAGGTCGTAAACCTTAAGTCATATATTTTCCTCATTGGGTTTGTATTTCTTTATATTTGTAAGGCTTTTTGTTTAGCAGAGAATCACCAAGGCCCCAGACAATTCATTTTATTTAGGCAATCGATATGTGTACCAATCAGGATCTCCTTGGTCACACTCACATTCTGTTATCGGACAGTCTTGAGAATCCAGATTAGATCTCTAGAGACTCAGACTTATCCTCCCCCCTGATATTAAAAGCAATTTGTCAAAAACCTTGACAACCAATGCCAAAGGTCACCATGAAGTAGACAATACAAGAACTACTATCCTTCCGATGAAATGTAAAAAAACCCAAAAACATTTGAAGATGAAATGTATGTTATTATTCAATGTTTGATTATTTTTCTATTGACTAGCTTTTTATTTCTCTATGTATCACGCTGTGACTCGGGATTAAAGCCTTTTGATGTTGCAATCTTTAGGTTTTACTCTACAGGAAGATGTTCATACAAAATTTTGTCTGGATGTCCAAGAGAATCGGCTGTGAGAGGTGCAAAGATTACATTACCTACACAGGCTTCATTTATCAAGGCAGACCTAGAACTTTTTCTTGTGTTAAACGGTTTTATATTAATAAAGGAAATAATCCCATGGAAGACATGGCATGACTGATGAGTTTCTGCCTGGTTGCAATTTTAACCAAAAGGCCAACACATACATTTATCACGAACATAGACCGATAAGCCCAATGTATGCTACACGGTTCAAGGGTTTATTAAATAGGGGAAAGGAATATAGAAATACTTTAGGCATCCAGTGATGGAGGGACCAGAAGAAAAAAAAGAAAGATGACCAAGAAAACCTCAATATGAGTAATCAATTAATATTGTGGATGGATATTGAAATATCCACATACAAATGCAATAGTCATATTTGCTAGCATGAGATACTAAGACAATGCTTTGTATTTAAAACTTACCAAAATATTACCTGTAAAATAAAATATATCAAGGCAATATGACCTTATACAAATGCTCCAGTAAATGCAGGGAGTCCCAATATCATCATAGAAAAAAAAAAAAAAAAAAAAGAAAAGCAAACATAGGGTAATATGTAAAGACAAAATGTATAAAATAATATATGATAGCAGAGCCCCTTACAATATGAAGGGCAATAATACAATAATACCGTAATCAGGGGCGTAATCAGGAGCCGGGCGGCCGGCAGACGACCATTCATGGCAGCCGCAAAGTTAAAAACTAAGCGGCTGCCACTGGGACTGGCCGCCGTACAGGTAGCGTACCTGGTGGGGGGGCGGTCCGCCTGGAGTGCCGCTCACTGAGGGGTGCCGGAACGCCTCCGAAAACGATGCGCGTGGCAACTGTGGCTGTGTGTCGGGACTTGATGTCAAATCCCGGCGCACAACACTGACGCCACGCCCACCGTCTTCCGCGCACCGGAAGGACAGGACACAGAACATAGTAACATAGTAACATAGTTCATAAGGTTGAAAAAAGACCAAAGTCCATCAAGTTCAACCTATATACATATTGTGTCCCTACTGTGTTGATCCAGAGGAAGGCAAAAAAAACCCTTATGAAGCAGATGCCAATTGCCCCATACCAGGGGGAAAATTCCTTCCCGACTCCAAATATGGCAATCAGAATAAATCCCTGGATCAACGTTCTGTCCCTATTAATCTAATATCCATAACTTGTAATATTATTGCTTTCAAGAAACACGTCCAGGCTCCTTTTGAACTCTTTTATTGAGTTTACCATCACCACTTCCTCTGGCAGAGAGTTCCATAATCTCACCGCTCTTACTGTAAAGAACCCCCGTCTGTGCTGGTGTAGAAACCTTCTTTCCTCCAGCCGTAGAGGATGTCCCCTTGTTATAGATACAGTCCTGGGTATAAATAGGTCCTGGGAGTGATCTCTGTACTGCCCCCTTATATATTTATACATAGTTATTAAGTCCCCCCTAAACCGTCTTTTTTCCACACTAAATAACCCTAATTCTGATAATCTTTCTGGGTACTGTAGTCCTCCCATTCCCCTTATTATTATTGGTTGCCCGTCTTTGAACCCTCTCCAGCTCCACTAAATCTTTCTTGTACACTGGTGCCCAGTACTGTACACAGTATTCCATGTGTGGTCTGACTAGTGACTTGTACAGTGGTAGAATTATTTCCTTGTCGTGGGCATCTATGCCCCTTTTGATGCACCCCATGATTTTATTTGCCTTAGCAGCAGCTGCCTGACACTGGTCGCTACAGGTAAATTTACTGTTAACTAAAACTCCTAAGTCCTTTTCCATGTCAGTCGTCCCCAGTGTTTTCCCATTTAATACATATTCCCAGCCTGGATTTTTCTTCCCCATGTGCATAACCTTACATTTATCTGTGTTGAACCTCATCTGCCACATCCCAGCCCAAGCCTCCAACCTATGCAGATCCATTTGTAATCGTGCACTGTCCTCTATTGTGTTAACCACGTTACAGAGCTTAGTATCGTCTGCAAAGATTGATACTTTACTATACAATCCCTCTACAAGGTCATTAATAAATAAGAAGAGGAAGAAGAAGAGGAAGAATGAAGAGGAGGAAGAAAAGTGACAGTGCCAGAGGAAAGGTAGGAAAATATTAGTAAGTGTGTGAGAGTGATGAGTGTTATGCTGTAGTTTATGATGAATGTTTGTGAATGAGGGTTTCAGATTGCATGGAAGTGTGGGGGGATAGCATGGCATAGGAGTGTGATTGCTGTTATCAATTTTTTATTTTTTTTCGTCCTATAATTCAATAACAGTATTAATAGATATATATGGTTGCAAACAGCAATCAGCCAGTCAGCCAGTACATGCTAGAACCTGGGCATGATAGGATTGTGATTGCTGTTAATTATATGTATATATATATATATATATATATATGTATATATATATATATATTACTATTGTTATTGATTTATTTTTTTTGTCTAATTTTGGTGTGTTACTTTTAATAAAGTATTTTAAACGGGGTTTTTTTTGGTTTTGGCCAAATTAATGCTGAATTTTCAGTTTAGGTCCAGAATTTTAATTTCGGTGCATCCCTACTATATACTAAGCCAGTCACTGAAGTGTTAGGCCTACACCACATCAACGTTTGGCTTAGTATATAGTGATAGGGGTTGTACTGCAGTATTGTCAGTGTCTGGCTCAATGTATAGGCACACATTGACAGTGGTACAGCGTAATCCCTAAGTATATAATGATAACAGTTATGCTGTACCACCGTCAATGTTTGCCTAACCATAGAAAGTATGCAGTTTTCAAGTGTGTGTGTGTGCCACATACAGGATCTGCCACAGGTGCCAAATACTCTAGGTACGCCCCTGCATCATGCAGCAGTCAGACCCAATGGCCATTCCTCAGCTCTTCCTCCCACGTCTTAAAAGGGGCGGGATAAAGAGCTGAGGCACGGCTATTGGGCGGCGCGGTGCGTGCACGCCGGCCGCTTTAATTTCATTAGGCGCCGGTGGAGTGACTGCTATCAATGTCGCTCGCAGCCGCTTTGGTGGCGCAATGGGCCACTTGACTAGACTTGCCCCCCAGGCCTTAGGCTGCCAGCCCTCCCCTGACCGTAATAATACATTATATTTAATTCAATTGTATCGCTTTCTACATATGTGCGGAAAACATTTAATTCTATCTTATTTTTAGCAGTAGATATTGCAAACGAATAGCTTGTCTTTGCTAAATAATGTTTTCACTGTCCCCTATTGTAACAGCGCTACCGGATCTGTTTGCGCTATATAAATAAACCTAACCTCTTGTGTGATACTGTCCAATCCATATATTATTGGCAGTTCCAGATGCATGGTGTTCAAAATCAAATTCCCACGGATAGAATGTAGACAATGACTGCTAAAAATACTGAAAAGTAACGTAAATCTCTGCACTGGAGTGATTTAATGGGATCCGCAGAACATCGATACATTTTAGTCTGTTTTGCGAGACAGACAGACAGACAAAAACACTTCCAGAAATCTGTAGATTGGTCTAAACTCAATTAAAACATTGTTAAAAGGTAAAGCTAACACTCTCACATTTGCGCAGACTTATACACTCACCCCAACACTTACACCTCTATATCCATGCTCACACACTTACACATACACATTAATGCTTACACACATTTACACATACGAATTTATGCTCACACATTTACACATCCATGCTTACAATTACACATTCATGCTCACACACTTATATTTATATATATATATATATATATATATATATATATATATATATCCATGTTCATGCCCACTTACACATATAAGCTCACACACACATCCATGCTCACATACAAACATTTACACATACTATACATACTCATATACACTTACATATCAATGCTCACACATACACATCCATGCTAACACACAACCATTTACACATGCATGCTCACACAGAAATATTACACATCCATGCTTACAAATTTACCCATAATTATCCATGCTGACACATACAAATACACTTTCATGCTCACACACACTTACATATACACATCCATGGTCCTAAATTTACACATACACATGTACATACTCACACACATGTGTACATACACATTTATGCTCACACAAAAATACTTATACACTCTCACTACTGCCTCCCTTTCGCTCTCTCTCTTCTTACCTTCGACCTTCTTCCTTTACTCACCCTCTTACCTCACTAGCAGTTTTCTTTCTGGCGCCTTCACATTGTGCAAGCAGCCTCGCCTTTAATCTCAGGATGCAGGGCATTCCAGCCCCCCTTTGGCTGGTTCAAAAATTGTTCACAAAGAGGTGGTCTGACCTGGAAGGGACGAACCAGTGAGTAACAATTTCTTGTACTTTTTTTTTATATTGAATGTTCAAAAACATTTTTCAATTTCTACTGCACCAACCTATCAGCATTAGCTTTTGTATCACATGGTTATTAAGTGTCCTCAGAAACAATTGTCAGACAAGAAGGTGGATGTAGCCCTATTAGTCCTCGAGAAAAGTCAAAGATGATATATTGAGCCAACATTAAAAAAAAGTCACGTATGCTTTTGGGACCTCAGAGATCGCTTCTACAGGTTGAAAGATGAAATTATGAATGGGACAAATTAACATGATTGTAAAATTATTTCTTATTAGGTTTTGGCATTCAGCAGAAATAGGAATGATGTTCCTACATTTAGTTAAAAAAGGTGATAAATTCAGGCAAAGAGGTGGTACTGCACCTTTAATGTCCGCACTCTGTATGACCTGAGCAGATGCAATCTCAGCAGGGGTCTTGCTAAGCAGATACCGAGTTTAATTCTGCTATTCATTTACAAACTAAGTAATTGTAAACTCTGGTAATTAATATGCTTTAGCGGCAAGTAATAGGTTGCTAAAATATAATCTTACAATCCAATATAAAAAAGCTCAATAACGTATATTTAAAGTGGGGATCTTGTTTTTATTCTATTCTGGGATTAAAAGTAAGGAAATTATGAAGAAAATAAATCTGGTTAACTAACGAATGTTAAATTGGTGTTTAACCGCTAGGTGGGAAGGCATTTTTATTGGATTAATTAAACCTTTTCAAATTCAAAGTTTTCTGCTACTCAATAGACTGTGCAGTGATACATACCGCTATCAGCAAATACCCCAAACACCATTACAGTAACTCAGAAGACTGGGGTCCCATGCAACTGTGCCGAGGGGTCCCCCTTTCTAAATATACCATATATATATATATATATAACACAGAAAATAATGCTTCAATAACTCAATAGACATCTTTTATAAGTAAAACAAAATAAACAAAATAATGACAATAAAAAGTGTCCCTTGCAGAAAAATTTAAATTATTTTTTAATGGAATAGAAGGATAAATATATCTGAACATTTTACTGTATTATTTTATAACTTCCTTATTTTATCGTATAATATGGAGCAAGTAAGCGCAAAGTACCAATTTTGCTTACACATAAGTGTTGTGGCATCTAACACCATGCCTGGCAATTAACAACTGCAGGCGTCAATGATATCTGATGTCATTAGTCCCAGATTAAAAGGGTCTGCTTGTGCGTGCTTGGGGTCCTCTAGGGCTGGCTTTACAGGTAATGGCAAAACCTTCTCTCCCTGTTTTTCTAGGCTACTAACGTAAATGTGAGTGTTTAAAACCATTTACACTAGTTGATCTATTGACACTGGTGAATCGCACGCACGCGGGACACATGCTGAAGGTTATATTTAATCACATGTCAGGCATAGGCCAGCGTAATGGATTATTATTACATGTACCACCTTCGTTTATGGAAGGTAGTCAATACTCTGCTAATTACTGCTGGTAATTAGTGTTTGTGCTACCTCTGAACTTTACAGCATTGCAGTTGAAGCTAAGCATTTAATGTGTTATGGGACAGCGGCAAATCTTTAATGCAGTCTGCTGAATGTTAAGTAATTGTGCTGAGATGCGTAGTTTGTTTTGTTCTGTTAAATAGATTATATTGGCTGTATTCGGATACGTTGTATTGATAAATACTTCCCCTTCTCATATGAGCCTCATTGGGTACATTGTTCTATGTCATCACATCATCACACCATATCATCACGCTCGCCCATGGCCGGGGCTACTATATAGGCACATTGCTCATGGCACCCTGCACCCCCCAGTTCAGTTGCCTAGGAAACTGAGCTAGCAGTAGGGGGCTGCCTTGAGCAGGTGAGGACTGGTAAGGATGGCAAAAGGGGTATTTTCCCTATGGGCTGCTGTTATTTAATAATTCACTGGGGTGTCTAGAATAACCTATTGCGATGACTGGATCCTTTACCTGCTTTTTCATGCTGTCTCATTATATGAACTTGTGTTGGACAGCGATAGATATTGGGAATTAAGTGTGTTGGTTGCCAAATGCACTCATAGGCCATTAGCCTACATTTGTTGTCCTGGGGTAAAAGTTGCCACCCTTCTTTTCTCTCGTGAGCAAACAAGTGCATGCAAGAGATGGAGTACAAGGACACTCATACTAAGTAAAGACTTAAACTACTGTCAAAGTGAGTGTATCTTTACGTGTACATATATGAACAAAAAGTGGGTCCGGTTATTTAAAATGTGGCTAGTAATTATGAATTAATTAATAAAAGGAAAATATTAAGCCTGCCTAACCGGCCCAATAAAAATCACGACTCAATTAAAGCCTTTATCCGTACTGGAGCTTTTGGCTTTTTAGTGTGGGTTTTGGGGTGAATTCAATATTGTGTGTGGCTAAACAGATGAGAAGTTGGCAACAGATATTAAGCTGTAACTTGGTGTTTGAGGTTGCTATGGTAACCCTGGATTTTAAAGCGCACTGCAAATATCCCAGCGACGGCTTATACTGTACAGAGAGCTGCCAATAAATCTGTGCAAAAAAATGGGGCAACTTTGATAAAGAAATGTGCTAATATCATGGTATATCATGGTATCATGGTATATTCGGGCAACAGCTTGTATTAAGCATACGCAGTGATCTCCTTGGACTGCACATAGTATAAAGTATATAGTATAAAGTATATATTATTATATATTAAAGTATATTATTCTCTTCTAATACATTTCTTCATTGCCTATCATAGTGAATAGAGATAAATTCAGAGTAAGAGTAGCTGTGAAATTTCATGCATCTTGTACCAGCTAGATCTAGGGCTGGACTATGTATTAATTATTATATGTCTTATGGAGTTTGTTGTTGCAGATGTGGAATAATTAGCAGTAGTAAAGTCTTTCGTTGAAGTTGGTACAGTTTTATTGAACCGGAACAGAATAAAGCTTTTGGACGCTTAGAGATCTCTTCTTCAGGTCCCCAAAGTTCATGTTACTTTACATCTTTTGGCCCAATATGAGGTACAGAGCCGGCCTTAGGTGTTCTGGCGCCCTGTGCGGACTACTCCTCTGGCGCCCCCCCATCCCAAAAAAAGAAAGGAATAAAAACTTGTAACAAAACTTGTAACAAAACCCCAATCACTATATACTACGCCAAACATTGATGTTGTCTAGGCCTACCACTTCATTGTCTGGCTTAGTAGTAGGGATGCACTGAAACGAATTCTGGACTGAAACCGAAAGTGCAGCATTTACCTGGCCAAAACCGAATATGACCCCCCCACACCATAAAAAATCTAACACTTTTATTTAAAGTAAGTAACACACCAAAATAGGAGAAAACAATTAAATAATATTATATATATATATATATATATATATATATATATGATTAACAGCAATCACATTCCTATCATGCCCAGGTATACCCAGATTCCAGGATTTACTCGCAGACTTGGCATGATAGGAGTATGATTGCCCTATCTACCCCTTCTCACTCTCTTCTGCCGTATCTACCCCTTCTCATTCCCTTCTCCCTATCTACCCCCTTTCCCCTGTCTCACTCCCTTCTCCCTATCTACCCCCTCCTAACTATCTACCCTTTCCCTCTTTGAAGTTCACTTACCTTTCAGGAGTCCTGCGGTGGGGGTGCAAGGCCTCTGTCTCCCAGCTCTGTATGGAACAGTATAGAATGATGGGAGTTATGATGTACTTTTAGAGTATAATTAGATCATGAAAAAGACATTGGAAATGGTACAGCATAACACCCATCACTCTCACACACTTACCAATCCACAAGTATACCAATCCACAAGTATACCAATCCACACGTATACCAATCCACACGTATACCAATCCACACGTAACCCAATCTACACGTATACCAATCCACACGTATACCAATCCACACGTATACCAATCCACACATATATACCAATCCACACATATATACCAATCCACACGTATACACTAATCCACACATATATACCAATCTACACGTATACCAATCCACACATATACCAATCCACACATATATACCAATCCACACACATACACTAATCCACACATACACTAATCCACACATACACTAATCCACACATATACCAATCCACACATACACCAATCCACACATACACCAATCCACACATACACCAATCCACACATACACTAATCCACACATACACTAATCCACACATATACCAATCCACTCTCACTGAATGCTTTCCTACCTTTCCTCTTTTCTCCTTACAGCTTCTTTTCCTCCTCTTCGTTCTTCTGTCTTCTTCCGGGTCAGAGGGCACAGACAGCGGTGGGCGCGGCTTCAGTGTTGTGCGCCGGGATCTGACAACAAACACCGGCGCACAGCAGCTGTTGCCGCGCGGATCACAAGGGAGCGGTATCGGAGGTCTTTAACAGACCTCCGGCTCCCTTGAGTGATTTTAAGCCGGGTTCAAGGGAGATCCTTGAACCGGATTAAAATCACTCAAGGGAGCCGGAGGTCTGTTAAAGGCCTCCGATACCGCTCCCTTGCGAGCCTGCTCCTCCAGCGGCGGACATTACTGTCCATCTCTGGAGGGGTGCCGGGTGCCCCCCTGATGAGCGGCACCCGGTGCGGACCGCCCCCCCGCCACTAGGTACGCTGCTGGCGGCAGCGGTACGCTACGGTGGCGTCGGACCCAGCGGCGGCGCCCCCTGGAGTGTGGCGCCCCAAAGGCCGGCCCTGATGAGGTATCAGCTTCGACTGAAGACTCCACCATTTAAGTCACGCATGTGTTCTATTACGCATATTACTTCTTTTATACCTGCTGTTTTAGTCGCATGCAACCCAACACGCATTTTACACCAATTGTGAGTTTGGCAGTTTTATTTGTGGTCCACCAGTAGTTCATTGTTTCCAGATTTTCTTGTACCAGACCTCAGCTTCATTAAAACATTCAATCGTACTCAGTCTGCTCTGAACCTCTTAGATCGTTTTGGGCTATAATTTGGTTTACACCTTGGGCACCTCTACAGCCGCAGAGTACCCAGGGGCTCAAACACTAGGGGAAATGGACTGTCATAGGATAAAATGCGGGCTCTAGCTAGTTCTGCTCCCAATTGTGGGTCCTTTCTATGATACCAGCTGTTACAAACGTTAATCAATAGTGAGTAACATAATTCAGGCCGGGAGACACAGAGGTGAATTGAACTCTGTCCTGTTGAATAGCACTAAATCATCCGCGCTTACACCTTGTTTAAGTCGACCGCGTGAATAAATCTTATGTTTTTTAATGCAGGTCAATAAAGCTAACACAATCACTGTCTTTCCTGTGAGTTATCCTGCATCAATGAGTGTCTTTTTTAACCCCTAATATTTACTACTGTGCACCATTTATACTACTGTATTTGTAGGGCCTCCAGCACCAAGTCTCTAATGTCCTTTGATACATACAGTTTGTGGATAGGGAAAGTATCTGTATAATCACAATAATGTTAGTGAATAGGTATTATCTGGTGAAGGTACTGTCTTACTTTGTCAAAACATTAATTGCACTCCAATGTTTAGGAAGCCTTTTCAGTTTCTCTGGCAGCAGCCCATCACTTTTGTGTCACATAATTGGGCGATCAGGCTCCCGGGTTTGCCGCTCTTCGAAGCCGCACAGTCTATGTCTGAATCACCACCTTAGTTTACCTGTACTTGGGGTGTGAGGACTTCTTTCCACTGGTGGTCAGTGCCTTCTAGCCCGGGTATTTGGGTGGTATCACAGGGTGCTACACCCTAGAAGCTTAGTCGTCTCCCATTTTTTTTCACTCACAGTGCCAGATGTGTCTCTTCTGTTGGCCTTTTGAACATTTTAGTGAATCTCACAAAATTAAAATTTTCAATTTTGTGATTTCTCATGAAACCTGAGCTTAGTGAGTTCTCCTCCTGGTTCTGCATCAGACGTTTTTAAAGTTTTTCTTTTGCCTTTCTCATACTCGAGAGAGTTTAAAGTATCACTCGCTGCTAACAGTTATCTCTTGAGACAACCTGACGCCTCTGACTGAGCAAGACTCAGTGACCCTAAGATACATCCAGTAACCATAAAGCTTGAAGGAATTAATGGAAAGTTTTCCAGAAGCCTAAACATCATTACAAGCATTCAGTCACTAAAATAAAGACACTGAGTGAGAAATTGATGGAATACAGCAGAAGAAAACCTTTTCCTTTTTCACAATCATATTCTGGTTTCCATTAAGAGTACCAGTTAAAAACTGGGCCATGTATGAAGCAATGCTGATACAGAGCCGCGTACGGAAATGTCTAAACACATTAATTCTTTGGTTTGATAACCGCAGACCTAAATACGTTATTGACTGAGCCAAGAGCTCTTCCCATCTGTCTACTGAGCACAGGTCACATGAAGGTTACCGTAGTAACCTAATTTTAGATTTGTATTAAATAATAAGGTAGAAAAATTAGAAAGGAAAAGCTTAAAATTGAGAATCTATACAGAGGTAGAAATCACTCCCACCCATGAGTAATCCCTTACTTTATTTATTCGAATTCTATAAAGTTGATAATATTTATAAACTCTTAGACTCTTGTATCATCCTCTCTGAAGATGAGGTTCCACGGGAGGACCTAAGATTTTCATATACTGTATGAATCATTCACCTACTCTGTCAACGTATCATTTTTGAAACTAAATGCAACATTAGAGATACCTTTCCAGATACTGCTTTATGCCCAACACCATCTTTCACAAAAGCAAGCACTGAGAGTTTGTTGCCATAAAAACCAAAAAATATTTCTGCATGGACTTTCTGCAGCCACTTACATTATGGGTGATGTGACTACTGGTAGTAACCTAACATGCAGGCCTGGACTGGTTAACTAGCACTGCAGGCCAATGTGTGGTGGGTCACTGGCCAACAGGACTCACTAAAGCTGCAGATTGGATGCTGTAGTGTACGGTCACCAGCTGGATAGGCCTGGCCCTGCTCTGTGTGAGTATGGAAACTCATGCCATTTGGCGGCCACCGGCCTTAAAGTGCCGGAGCCGTCTTAGTCATCCTCATTTTGGGCCTGTTGACATGACTTATATAACGCCACACGCAACATTTTAGGTAGCAGATTGAATCGTTGTGTACGGTGCAAGCGACCACTTATTAACCACTCTTTCGCAGGTGTCAATTTTCCTTGAAAGGAACAGAGAAGGTGGAGAATGTGTAAGATATTTGGTATCTGCTCAAGAGTGTTCTATAGCTTGATGTCTGCAGCTATGAATCTCCAAACAGATACATTAAGGAGACATGGTCTCAAAAGGGTGAAATATCTTGTGTCTATCTTCAGAATTCTACTATTTTTATAGCAGACATATTATATTACCATATTAAAATTTTTTAGCAGTATTGCTAATATAAATCATATTATTTGATTTTTCTTTAAGGGACTTGCCTGCTGGCCTAAGGGGACCAGCACCAGATGCAATAATTTCCAGATACGTTTACTTCAACTATTATTCAATCCAATTTAAATAATTATTTAAATACTATGAATAACCATAGGATTTCAGTAACAAAAAGTCATGTTCTTTTTTTTTCTCCATATCTGTAGTTTGGGTAAACATTCTGTTCCATTCATTGAACTTGAGGGCAGTATGGATGTAAGGAGGGTGTTAAAATAGCAGAGCTGGAAATAAGGATATATATATATATATATTCAGCAGTATCAGAAAATATAGCTGAATTGTGTAACAGAGGAAATACAAACACTTTAACATTTGATATATAATTATATACCCTTGTTTTGGAGGGCATTTGTAATTTATATCTTCCTAGATTTAGATTGTAAGCTTGCAAGCCGGGCTCCATCCACCTAATGCATCGTTTTGTCTTAGTCTGTCCATTCTAGTTGTCAGACCCCTTGAATTGTAAAAAGCGCTGCATAAATTGTTGGCACTATATAAATAAAAGATAATAATTTAGTTTAGAAACGTACCCTAATTTGTGTTTTTAATTTTTTTTTAGGTTATAAACAATATAAATAGTTTCACATTTTTCTATAAAATTCTACCATGTGCATTCTTGTGCCTTTGGTTGCAAATACTACATAATGAATTACTTTCATGTCTTTACATCCTGGATATTACATTTTCATTTGTTGCACTTGTAGTAGCATACCTAATTAAAATACTAAATACTAAAATACCACAAAAAGTAATAATTTAACTCTTCGCCTCTTAGTTAATGTCTCATTAAAATGTGTATTGTCTTATTGTCGAAGAATGTACACAATATTTCCTTTTGCTTACACATCAATATCCATTTTTTAATTTCTACAGAACGTAAACATCTGTAATAACCAAAGAAACAAATGCATGTATTGTTCTAGACCTTTAAATAGCTATCTGTTCTCGAGCGCACACCTAATTGAGCCTGCGCTGATCTGCTCTATCTAAAAACCCATTATCCTTCATTCCAGACGATCAATAAATCAGCGTTCACAGCATAATGCAATTCAGCACATCTCAGGCTGCCGGCGGAAGGCTTATTCAATCCTCAAACCGCAATGTAACCGAAGCTCACAATTAATAGTCTTGGTTATGTTTTGTTTTATTTAAATGCTCTCAGTAGTACCATTTAGAATTCAGTTGTCATATTTATTGATGAAGGTATAGAGTTGTACCGTGTCACCCGTAGAAAGCGAGGGCAAATTTAGTAAGGCTCAAACCTTTATTGGCTAACTGAGGTATAATGGATTGAAAGCTTTCTAGGCTATCTAGGTCTCTTCATCAGGTCTATTATACGAGACCTAGATAGTGTCAAAATCTTGCAATCCGTTATACCCCAGTTAGCCAAAACGGTATAATTTTTACCAAATGTGTTTTCTATATTTGCCAAGCAAATCTAAACAAACAATGTTTCAAATGTGAAAATTTTTGAATGGTCTTTGTCAACTGCTGCATAGAACGCATAATCAAAGAAGCAGACAAAATACGAACTATTAAAATGTTTGACATGTCTGAGCGTATCAATTTGAGTAATTATTATTTTACTACTAGGCCCGAGTACAGTACCAATCTATTCCTTCTATGCTGCCAAAGCCAAGGCTGCCACATGGAAGTCTTATGCGATGCAAAAAAAAAAAGGATTCATGAGAACCCGTAAGAACGTGCCCCAAAAAGTTTTTTGTTTGGAGTTTTTGTGTAGGTCTTTAGATTAATAACTTCCATTATTCCATCTTTAAGCCATTTTTCATTGTCTGCCCATGATACTTGGTAGGAATAAGAGAAACATTTGGCCTCTGAGAGAGTGGATAGTCTTGAGTCTGTTGGCCCATTTTCATGATGGGAAGGCAGATTTTATTTGGATGGCTCAGTGTTGCTAACCATATTATCAAAGGATTAAGATATATGAGCCGGCTGTGTTTGTAATGTGCTTTAACAGGCTCCATAGAGTGAATTATTATGTTCTTTTCCATCCAAGGAGAAGAAATAACGAGAGAAGCCTTTTGTCTGGAAAGAGGGTAAAAAATAATAAGCTAGCTTTTCACACTGGTTTGTTTCTGAAAAATAGGCTATGTGGGCGCATCCTTGAGTGAAGTGTTATGATCAATGATATGTGGTTGGCGGAAATAAGGATGTTTGCTCTGTCACAATATTAACAAAACTATCTATTCCAATTGTGGGCCTTCCTTCGGTAAGAGAAGTAAGCTTTTTATCCTGGCTCTAACGAAAAGTATTCTTTCACACTTTAGATGCACAAAGGAGAAATGAAAGTCGGATATATTTAGAAGAATGCTTTCTCCTCATCGAACGCTCTTCTTCTAATCTTCCTGTACCTAAACCAAATTCCCATAGTGCCATTTGGTGTGTAACCTTCTCACTTATACTGTCTACCAAGTACCCGGGTTTTTTCTGACTGTTTTTTTGTCTTAAAGCACAGATTCCAGTGAGGATTCCAATGAAGTTATGGTAGATTTCTATCCCTCCTCTAATTGTAAGGACAATTTCCGATGCTGGCTATAAGATACGTACACTCTATGGAAACTATTCAAAAAAAAAATATGGGAAAAACTAAAATAACAAGATATGATACAAATGTAAAGCGTGAGCGTGGGATCTGCCCATATTTGAGGGCAACAGATTTAACCCCTTAAGGACCCTTAAGCCCATTCATGACAATGCATGGTGTGTCATGAAGTGGTTAAAGGCAACAACACATTGTAAGATAGATACCAATGTTTCTTTAGTAAGTTTATAACTTTCCCAGATAAAATAGATTTAACAGTTTAAATGAATCTGAATAACCCCATGAAACCCATCAGTACAGTTCCTCAGGTTCAGGAGCACTGGTATATAAAATATAGAAGCACAACACTTAGCTGGCATTCGCTAACAATTGGGGTTGCAAACTAGTGGATGAAGAAGGAGCTAACAGTAGAAGGGAAGAGAAGGACAGCCAATCTTGATGTGATGACCCCAATAGATTTATCTGTTTGAGTGAGGTTGTCAGAGGCGTGAAGTCTGAAGGCACTGGCTATGGTAAATAAGGAAAGCCAATTTATTAATGATGTAGGCACTGGCAGGGTAAAACGTACCAAATATCACTTACCAGCTATCTTAGTGGGTAAGGTTTAATGGACTGGGGGTCCTTACTTTGTGTGGGAGAGGCTCACATGCTATTACTGCTCAGTGATCCAGAACAACACCTCCTACGGCTTTAGCATTGCCATATTCCCTGCCTTTCTACTGGAACCAAGACCCCTAAATTATTCTGGGCATTTAAGTGCTTAATATGGGCTGGATACAGTACCTTCTATTCTGTAAATGTTCGTATACTATCGTACAATAAATAAAAGAGCGTTTTATTTCCCTGTCACTCTGTTTTCAGTTCAGAAGGGCCCTGAAGCTAGAGCTGAATTATATGGTGGATGTATTATTGAAAGGGGCTTAAGAGGGGTACATGGAAGATTTAGACCTGATCTTTAACCCAAACGTATATAATGATCTAGATTTGATATACTGTGCTAAGAATCACTAAGAATTGTAATTACAATATATAGTAATGTTTTCACTTTAGTGGTTAGTTGTAGAACGTGGCAACTCTGCCTCTGACTATCCTAAGCTCATACTCATATACAGACCCTTTCTCATACCCTTATGACCCTTGTTATAAACTAAGACCAAGTGATGGCCTCTATATGATCAGTCATCCTTGGACACAAGTATATAGCTAGATTTTCAAAATGCACTTGAAGTAGAGCTATGAAAATCTAATGGACCTTGTCGGAAAAGTCCTGAGTGCTCTAAAAAATTCCGAATACAAAGCAATACATTTTTATTGGCTTGACTTGGCCTATTTCAGGGACATGTTCTAAAGAGCAATATTCTCAACCTCCTGTCATCTGGGTTTATAGATTTTTGCCTGCCCAGAAGCACACTTACATTTATTATTTTACCCCTTTTGCTGAAGTACTCCTAAATTTTGGCATTGTGCCACTACAGAACCATAGAGACATCAAACAAAATGGCAAAAAACAAAGTGGCATTGAAAAAGTGGCAATAGTAAGGCATTTACTAGACATGTGCAAGTGGGCCAAAAATGTTTCGGACTAAATTTTCAGTTCATTTTTAGCCCATTTGTTTTCAGACAAGAAATTTCGTTCTCTGCCCACTCGTTTCAGCCAAAAATTCAGGGGGCATTTTAAATCCAGGAAAGAAATTTGCATTGCGGTGCCCAAGTTCACTCTTACCCATTCTCTCAAACTCTCATTCTCGTTTACTCTCACGCTCTCTGCTGACCACTTCCGCACGTGCCTTCTTCTTTTTCTTCAATCTTTTTCCTACTCTTCTCTATTCTATCTTCAATCTTCAATCCTTAATTTGCTACCTTTTTTCTTTGTCTGCATCTCTGCAGACATAACCTGGTGGCAACTTCTGCACTGCAAGTGCCGTTATTTTGCCCTCAGGTGAACCCATGATTTTCTGAGGAAATTTGTACGACTCTGAATGCACAAGTCTAGCACTTAGCATTATTTATAAAGTAGTTAATTTAAGAATACATCAAGAAACATTCCCTGCGTCTCCTCAAGCATCACTACAACACAATAACATCTATTGGTCCTCGGACCACCGGCATTTCTATGTTGAGCCATATGGTCAGTCCAGGCATGGTTGTGTGGTTGTAAGTTTTGGAACAAACACTTTTGAATGTGTAATTTGTGAAATGGCAATACTGGGAAGATCCAGTTACCAAAATTTCTCTTTAAATGTTCTTTAATTATATTGTGAATTAATTATAATGTATATAACGATACTATGTACATTGGGCCTTCTGAATGATGCCCACGGGGGGCCAGCATGGGCTATAGTGGGCCCTGACTGTTGTGCAGAGGAGGGGTAGGCTTTTTTTGGCGGGAATTTCGGGGGTGGAGTTGGGGAAGATTATATAAGTGGCTGCTTTCCCGGGCTCAGGAACCATTCTTGTTGTTAGCTTACCTGGTTGAGTGTCCCACGCTCCCTCCCTTTTTTCTTTTGTTTGTTAGTTTGTGTTGTTTTGTCACAGTCTGTGGGGCGGTAGCTTGCCAGGTATCCAGGGGGTTAATGTGGTGATAAGTGAATGGTTGGAAACATCTGGTGGGAGGTTCTTGGCTGTCAGTGCTGGAAACCTCAGGTCAGGGTGGGGGCATCTGGATATGTCCCTTCCTTAAGTGGTATTTGGTTATGGTACCTGGATTAATTGGCAACCGTGGTGTGTTTATTGTGTTTATTGTATATATTTACATGTTGGTGTTTTGAGTCATTGTCCTTGTTAACGATGACTCTAATAAATAAAATTGGCTGTGGCCTTTTCTTATCCATATTCTATGGTGTGTGGTGTCAATATTGGGGTTTAATGGGGAGTTAAGCCTAGCCCGGAAAATCAAGGCTACAACAGTCATGGTATTTTTTTGTCTTTTTTCTTTAGCCAAAAGTGATCAATTTTTATGGATAACATAAAAAATATGTAGGGTCCCATATGTTTTTATGTGGATAACTTAAAAAATATGTAGGATCACATATGTTTTTAGGAGCTGAGATGTACAATAACAGATTGACTAACTACAAGCCCAAAGAGCTAAAATGCCCAATCACTGGGGAAATAACAGAGAATGAGAAGAACATGAAATTATGTATTTTTTTTGTTTGCCTGTCACTTTTACCTGTAAATGTTTTATTTTTAAATGTTTTGGTTGTGTGAAAATAGAATTTTATGTTCCAAAAATATTTTTTGATGGCGAATGTCAATATAGGATGTGTTTTGTAGTAGTCATAGAGACACTTCATATAAAAAGTTATTTTTATTAGTCTAAATAATAAATTATATCGAATTAATGTTCCTGTGATTCAACTGTGTGTTTTATTTAAAATGTTGAATGTTAGGTTTTTTAGTTTAGATGTAACTATTGGTGCACATTTCAAAATTCAGTACAGGTCATGTGACAAACAAAAGGGCCTTCAGTAATTTTAGGGACT
Source organism: Spea hammondii (assembly GCA_029215755.1). Lineage (NCBI taxonomy): Eukaryota > Metazoa > Chordata > Amphibia > Anura > Pelobatidae > Spea > Spea hammondii. Next base: position 15,191,919 of record JARDYJ010000001.1, read on the forward strand.
CCAGGGACAGAAAACTACCTCAAAGGGCCTAAACTAGGATAACAGTTGGTCACATATACGATACTCATTTCATTAACATCTAATAGATGGAATGTACAGAAGAGGCCAATTATTATATGGGAAGCACAGGGACAAGCAATCATTTAAATAGGAAGCACAGGAGCAGACAATCATTATATGGGAAGTACAAGGGAAAATATCATATGCGAAGTACAGGAGCAGGCAATCATTATATGGGTAGCACAGGAACGGGCAATCATTATATGGGTAGCACAGGAACGGGCAATCATTATATGGGTAGCACAGGAACGGGCAATCGTTATATGGGTAGCACAGGAACGGGCAATCATTATATGGGTAACACAGGAACGGGCAATCATTACACGGAATGCACAGGAGTAAGCAATCAATATATAGGAAGTACAGAGGCCAGCAATCGGGATATGGGAAGAACAGGGACAGGCAATCATTATATGGGAAGTACAGAAGCAAGCAATAATTATACGGGAAGCACAGAAGGTGACAATAATGATAAGGACAGTACAGGGACAGGCATTATTATATAGGAAGCAAAGAAGTAGGCAATCATTATATGGAATACGCAGGATTAGGCAATCAGTATATGGGAAGCACAGAGGCCGGCAATCAGTATATGGGAAGCACAGAGGCCGGCAATCAGTGTATGGGAAGTACTGAAACTGGCAGTGTTGACAAGGGCAGCACAGGAACAAACAATCATTACATGGAAAGAACAGAAGTCACACTGGATATGATACATGGTCAGACCTAATGTATATGGCAGAAGGGCTTAAGGCATTTAAACAAGGGGCAAAATAGGTAAGAGCCACACAAGCATAACACAATGAATAGTTCTCATACACGATACAATAGCAATCTTTCCATTTGTCATATAAGAATGGATATCTTATCTTCAAAAACTAGTAACGTTAGTTCTGCTGCCTGCTGGGTTCGTGACTGATCATAGAGTAAACAGCTGAAACATGGCGTCAAAGCATTGGAGTCCTTAATTGTTTTTATTTTTCACATTTGTCATCATTTGAAACTTAATCAGTGTTTACACCGTAAATTACAGTAACGCATACAGACAGGTTGACCTGTGATGCACAGGATTATAGATAACTGGAGTCACCTGAGGCATGTGTAAACTTGGAAAGATTATTCTGGAAAGACATAATTTGGTTTAATTTCTTACAGTGCCTGGGGCACTTACCCTATTTGAAAATTCTGTGCCACCAGATTTTTTTTCCCCTTTTCATGTGCCTTTAACTTGCAATTCCGAATACAGCCACTGGGGGTATTGTGAGATTTAAGAGGTATTTGCCATTACTGGATCCATTTTGGTATTGGACATTACTGCACATAACATTGTACAGTGGCCACACTGGCAATTGGTTTTTGGGACATTGACTTTTTTTGGCTGATTGGCTCGACTCTTGGGTTGAATGCTGGTCGCCCTCCCCTGCACTTCATCTAAATATATATAAATATTCTATGACACAATTGCTTGACATATGTATGACTGTGTAGTTTTACAGCTTGCTCCAGTGCTGAAAGGACAGCTCCCTGAACCAGACTGCTTACTCATTAGGATTGACAGATCACAAGAAGCTCAGTGCAGTTAATATGCATAATCTGTGTAACGCTTTATAACAATTACAGAGTATGTCATCTGTTACCAATGCAACCCACCACCTCCTCCCACTGCTACCCTCCAGAGAAGCTTTTGTGAATAGTATTTTCTCCAAGTCTTTTCAAGAAATTCTTAAGCTCGTGGTGCTGATTAGAACAGCCAGAAGCTGTGAGTGTCTATTACTTCCAAGTCAGAAGCTTCAAATGTAAACCATTACTTCCCCAGGCTGGAGTCCACATGGCTCTGCATTCTAATCCCTAGTTCTATTAAACAGAACATGTCAGCAATCCCAACTACACAGAAGAAGGAACAACGCCCTTTTATCTTTAGTCGTACGAATGTTTAAGATCTATTAACGTTAATTTTTGATTATGCAGCATGAATATTTAAGAGATGTTGGAGATGACTGCAGTTGTGTGACCATTAAATTGATTTTGTTCATATTGTAATTTTTTTTCAAGGCAGTCTGGTAATTATGGTGCTAATCGAGAAAACTGATCTCTGATGACAGAGTTCAAGAGATTTGTGACCAATAAGGACCTAGAAAAAATCTGCCAATTTTTATTCTGGAAAAAATAATTTCTGCACTTTCTGAACTTTCACAATTCCTTCTCACACACCGATGCCCGAGGTTAAGGGAACCTATTTATGGGAGAATTCTGTTCACTGCCAAATATTAGCTTAGAGTGCTAGGAAGTTGGAACCCATATCTTGTCTCCATAAGAGTGCTGCCTGGTTTGATTTTCAGAAATAGCTGAATTTCCTACGTGCTGAGTCCTTCACTTATTTTCATAGAGAATGGACATCACAGGTAAAACTCAATGAGTGTTGACACTTACAGCAATCAATTTGTCCCAAGGTCATCACATCTTAAGGTGCAAGAAATAGGTGTCAGAAGATGCTGATTGAACTCAGCAGGGTCCCAGCTGCTGGAGGGCATATTTTAATTTGCAGAAAACCAGCATTCTGTATTATTAAAATCTCATGAGGAACAGTGCATACCCCAACACATTCACATGAATTGAATAATCAGGGAAATGCGTCTTCTGCAGCTTTTTAGTAAACTCATGACTGGTCATCTTGGTGGTTTGAGGTCTTGTTGAAGCAGACGGTTGCTAGGCTTATGTGCAAGCACATTTCAGATGGGTAGCGAACACACAGGCTGGGGTATAACAGAAGAAACTGACATCTAGAACTGGGCTCCTGGACCTATGCCCTGGATGCATCTGTCTGTAGGCCAACCAGCCATATGTTTTTAGGAGGGACAACTATTGCATGAAATTGGTAGGCTGGTTTAACTGCAATGGCATTGATACTTAGTAACTTATACATGTGGGCTTGCTGGGAGACAGACAGTTATTATTCCTTAGAACCAGTACTTAGAATCAGTATTATGGATTGCTTAAAGTGTCATATATTTCCCCTTTATACAGGACAAATTATTTTAATATTTTTAATACTATTACAAATATTTAACATTAATAACACACTACGGATAAGCCATGCAAGTGAGTGATTTAACTCGGGGACTGCAACATGACTGACAATTTAAGATAGAGCCCCGTTAATCATTTTTGATGCCACTACATGCTGCTTACTCCAGGCGTGAGATATGGTAGATCACTAATACCCCATGTTTAGCAGATAGCTGAGCCGAGCTGGTGGAGCGAGGCAGACTCTTTGTTTTCTGACAGTTCTTATTTATTCTAGTACCATTCACAGCTGGGATTTAACCCATGTCATGCCTGTGTTCTCTGCATCAAAGTGCACTTCACTCCAGCAAGTAAAGGATAGCGTGTCTGCGTATGCAGCATGGGAGATGCTGACCTGAGATATGGGTCCCAAATCCTGCCTGCAGCTTGGAGTTAGTTAGGCAAACGTGCTTTTATGAATGAACACTGCAGCATACTGCAGATCAAGAGGCTACTCAAATATTTAACCCCCTTATACAGCAGGGCTCTACATTAACCTGTTCCCTGCCAGAAAAGACTAAAGGAATTGGAGGAAACAAAAATAAATTAAAGCTTAATATCAATTTATAGATTTTAATAGATCTGTTATCTACAATCTCCTACTGTTTCACTTCCCCAGCAACCACCGAATAGATTGTAAGCTCACGGGATCAGGGCACCGCTTCTCCTTTTGTACCAGTTTGTTATTGTGTGTGATTTTAAATTATTCCACTGATTGTAACAGCGCTACAGAATCTGCTGGTGCTATATAAATTAATGTAATGTGCAAACAGATAGATAGATAGATAGACATACAGACAGACAGATAATCCATCGATGTAGATGATTTATTTTATTTAACATTTATAAGCATAACAACATGTAATTAACTCAATGTTACAGGATATGGTCCAGGTCTCTAAAAGTAAACTCCTGCAGTGACACACAGTAAATCATCTTTGCATATTATTATTTATTGATGTATTTCTCACCATCATAGTTAATCGGGAAATAACAGGTAGTGAATCATGTATCAGCCTGGACACTGTTAGCACAAGACTGCATCACCACTGTGCATTCTGATATCAAAGCCCTGCAATGCAGGTTCATATGTGTGCATTTACATATGGAGCCAGGTATACCTGTAGGTGTGTGTGTGTGTATATGTATGTATAGATATATATATACACATATATACCTGGCACAATCAGTGACCTGCTCTGTATCAGCTGACCCCTGGCAGAGGGAGGGGGGTGCATCTGTCAGTGTCCCTGTGGTGGGAGGTGGAAGCAGTCACTTTCCTCCTGGAGGTGTCCCCCTAGAGCCCTGAGTGAGTGGCTGCTGCTGCCTCTCCTTAGCCCTGAGACATCGTCAGTGTAGAGAGTCAGCGCTCAGCAGCTCCCAGCTCCATGTGCAGAGCTCTCCTCCCTCTCCATCTCCCCCCAGCCTCCCGTATAGATTGTAGATCGCCGGATCGTGCCTGTAACAATAGGACTCTATTGCCCCCTCCTCGCTCTGCTGCATTGTATATGATCTATCTGCCCCTCCGGTAGGCAGGTGTAGGGGGCACTCAGCATGGCAGCGGAGAGAAAAAGGAACTGGAGCAAGGAGGATGACCTGCCGGTGTATCTGGCCAGACCCGGGACTACCGCTCAGACCCCCAGAGTCAAGTATGGGGGGATGTTTGCCTCTGTGGAGGGGGCTTATGAAAACAAGACCATTGATTTTGATGCCTACAGCGTGGGCAAGAAAGGGACCCGCACCCCCAGGAGCAGCAGCAGGCCGGACTTGGATGGGGATAATTTCAGCGAGACAGCCAGCGATGTGAGCGAGATCTCCGGATCTGCCGTCAGCTCCCCGGGAGACAGGGATGACAGACCCCCCGGGATTGAGATTAAATACCCCGGAGGGAAGGATCCGCTGCAGGGGCAGGACAATGGCAAGGTACAGTGACAGAGCAGGGAGAGGCAAGGAGGTGGGGGGATGGGGGTAACAAGCTGGGACCACCAGCTCTGTCTGTGGGCTGATAGCTCTACCCACCCATATAAATCAGGCCACCACTACCATCACTCTAAGCCATCTGGATGATAGGGGTTGTAGTGCATTAATAGGGAGGCCCATACCAGAAGATACTAATAACCCTGTGTCCAGCACTGCAGAGAGGTTTAAGTATAGGCTTTGCAGGCATCTGTTTGGAGAAATTACTGATTAATTGTGGTGATTCTGGCTGTTTTCCAACCAAAAAACATTACATTACAAGCCCTCTGTCTCTTATTACATGTCATTGATCAGTCTTATTGTCTGCTCACACTGCTGTCAGTTTTATTTGCAGACAAAATGAGTGATGGTCTCAAGAGCTTGCAATCAAATGTCACATCGAAGCCAAGGGAGGCTGTAACCTGCTGAAGGGTCATGTGTAATTATTGCTATGCAGCAGAATGATAAAATAAAACAGAATATTTCATTCATCGGCTAATACAATGCATAGATTATCACTGCAGTAAAGCCAAGTTCTAGATAATAGAATAATGCGGAGATTTATATGGATGGTAATAAATGTATCTGCAGGAGATATTCGTTATACAATGATTTACTTTATAGCAGGTCAGGCCTGGCCACCCAGACCCCTACAATCTTTTCACTACAGCTGCTTAATAGGCAATGCGGTGCCCCTGGCAGCCGGAGGGTTAAACAGCCCAGCCCTAACCTAGGTTTTAATGAGTTAAATGGAAATGAATCCGGCAGTATTAGAAAACAGTATTTCCAAAGAATGAAAATGCAATAAACTATGGCATGGGTTAGCCCCTTTGAACAGCTAAGTGGTCTTTAGTGGGTTGAAGACCCCTCTGGTGTTCAAAGGGTTAATCAATAGATTAGAATAGATTCTTTTCTGCGATGAAATATTTTTGCACTACTACTAGATTGCTCTTGGCAGTGAAAGGGTGAAAAGGGTACGTTGCCGGGGTAGATGTGTGTAACAAAGAGGAGCGGTGAGAAATGTTGCGAGGCCTTCGGCTTGCCTTCTGTCCCACTGGATTCACTTTTACATATTATTGGCACTGCCAGTTTTGGGATGGATGGCAGTTTTCTGCGTTCCAACAATCTGACATTAATGGAGAGCATGCGCCGGTTTGACACGAAGCTGCGCTGCAGTTTGGCTGCTGAATAATACCTGCTATTATTTTACTGAGATGTTCATACGATGCGCTGTGATCAGCCACAGTGCTGCATTTTGAAGGGGCAGTCCCACTTAAAGAATAATTTTTCTCGTAGAATAAATATAGTCCTGTATACAGTACTGTGGGTTGGCTTTGACAAAACCCTGGTTTTGGTTCATTTTGCTCCTATAAACTTCCTTTATCTGCAGACCTGGAGGCGGCCATTGTTGTCGGTCATGTGATATTTTGGGTGACTTTCCCTGCTCAATCACCACACTGAGCTGATTCTTTATGACAATGCTAATGAAGTCAGTTGCTCCATTGACCTTTATTAGTCAGAGTCCACCTGAGTGATTAACACAAAGGCATTCTATTGTTGCCGTATGCAGTGTAATAACGAGTCAGGGTGTTTATCTGGTAGACTAGGCCAAGATAACAGAGCAAGAACAAATAGCCAAAGAATTAGAACTGTTCAGAGAAGGAAATAGCCCGATGATTTTAGTAATAGAAACATTTGGTGGGAGTGCCCCTTTAAGGCGAAGGATTGATCATAACATTTTATTTATGGATGGAATAAAGGCTGTTCAGCTAAAGGATTTGTTACTTTGTATGTCAATACCTCTCTTTGTTTCTGGCCAAGGAGCTTACAGATATATGATATGACATCATCAAAATACACAACTGAGTAAGAGGTCCTTGGGTTGGTATAGTCAATACATCTTCTTATATCACCAATCAACAGCTGCAAACTAGGAGCTTTCCTTTAATTATTATGATCATGCACAACTTTCATGGATTCTGTGCTGGGTTTTGAGCAAAAGAACATCTGCCGGCTCAGTTCTCAAGCTTGCACGTTTCTAGATTGTAAGCACATTTTATCCTTTGGTTTCTGTAAATCCAAATTGTCATGTTATGCACTACTTGTTATGTCCTGTTTGCTCAATGTACATCGCAGCAGAATATAGTGGTGCTATATAAATCAATAAATAATAATGCTAGCGTGGGCAGGGGTAAAACGAAGTATGCCAGGTCACCCAATTTTGGGCTTCCATTCTGCATTGTGTAGCTTTAGGTTTCCTACTTGACATCCCATCAGGCTCGGACTGGCCATCTGGCATAAGAGGAAATACCTAGTGGGCCACTTGCCAATATGGTACCATACTCTCCTGATATGCTGCTCTATTGGCAGATTCGGTGCTGTTGTGTGCGGCGCCGGCTGGATATGCCTGGCCACATGGTGCGTGGGCTTAAAAACATTTTCTCTTATATCCAGCTGTCGGCCACACTTACATTATTGGCGGCCACCCAACTTAAAGTGCCAAGACCTCCTCGTGGTGCCTAGTCCAATCCTGCATCACATCCACAGTGTGGTCTGATATATGCTGAGCACCCGCAGATTTCTAGACTGCATGGAAGGGCAGCGATGGTCCTCGTCAGATGCCCTCTTATTGACCTTGTTGATTATAAAGAGAAGCAGGTTGTCGACCTGGCATTATTTCTGATAATCAGCCATGTCACGTGAGTGTGTCCACATGTATTCAATAAAAACAGAAGGTCACCAATTTAACGTATTGTACTTGTTTCTGATACCAAGTGCCGGCATGTCTAATCCTTCTCCCCATTCAACTGGACGTCACTTGGTCAAGTATAAACTAAGATTGAGGTTTTGTAGCAGATATAAGAAAGGGTTCATACCTGCAGTGCCAATGTTCATTCATTTGGGCATACAGGGATCCTATGGGGCCAGGTGGCCCCTAAGTTGCCACTGCCTCTATTTCATATGGCGGTGGGGGCCGAGGTCCTGAGTATCGTAGCTAACCACCCTGAAGACTTTGGGGCTGAATTATACTCCCCTGAGTCTCTTCAGGTGCTTTCTTGTTTAGTTGCCTTTAACCCAGTTTAACTAATGTAGTCTGAAGGCACATGCTCTGGGGGGATCATGAGAACACTATGAGTGGCACCTCACACTGCATGGGGATAGAGAACTATTAGTTCCGAAGAGGGGGTTTATAAAAGGACTGCTCATTTAGTATTATATTTGCTTGGTAGCCTCTTTTATTTGCAAAATAATTATGATAATTATTAATTATAACTGTGTTCGAAACTGGAATCAAGAGAGCTGCAAACATAAGTGGGAATTTTATTTGTACAGCGTGGGAGCAGTGATCATAACTTCCCGTGTAGTGCATTTACTATATGATCCGTCTCCATTAAGTTATTTCTCCAGTTCTCATGTTAAATGCGTACCCGATTCCACTTTAATTACTGGAAATTAGACTTCTTTCCAATTTAACTCTGCCCCCAGCAGGCTCTACTGAAAGCAGGGAGCATACCTCAATATGATTCTTGCACATGCTCAATATACCTGCAATTCTAGTTAACAGGAACTATTAGCATTAACAGTGCGATGAAAAAGTACCCCCCCTTTCCAATTTCTTCTATTCTTTGCATATTTGTCACGCTTAAAACTTTCAGATCCAACTCATTTTAATAAAAGACAAAGATAACCAGAAAAAAATGCAGTTCATTCTCAAAAACCCTCCAGTGTGGCTAAATGAAAAAAATTCTGCCAAGAAGAGTCGGTCAAAATTCCTCGACAGCAATGTAAACGTTTGATTAACTCTTTACCTTCAATAAATTAAAAGCTGCATTTTATGTTGACACACGTTGTCTTTCTCCTATATTAAAATTATTTGGACGATCCAAAATATGTAAATGTGACAAATAAGCAAAAACAAAAGAAGAAATTGGTTTGGGGCAAATACTTTTTCACAGCACAGTATGCCTTTTTTAAACTGATGTTTTGCAAGCATACATGTAGTTGGCTGCTTTATTCATGTCTATGGGAGCGCTACAGAGCATCTGCTCGGAGTTTACCTACTAATGCTTCCTAGTCTCAGCTGCGAGAGGAACCACCGGCACTCAAAGGGTTAACAAATTAATGTACCCATATTTTCCGTAGTATAAAACGACTTTTTAACCCGTGAAAATCTTCTCAAAAGTCGGGGGGTCGTCTTATACCCCGGGTACTGAAACTTACCGAGCCGGAGATTCCCCACGAAGCCACGAATCTCTAGGGGAGGGGCGAGCGGAGAAGCCACCTCCCCTGGGCCAGTCTTCAGGGCTACGCCGAGGTAGATGCAAGATCCCTCTAAATAGCCCAACATTAGGGAGCTCGAGGTCTAGCACTTCAGACCTCGGCTTACGTGCTCCCTAATCACTACCCGCCGGCTATTGATGCCGAGCGCGGGGATGACGTCATATCCCGGTGCTCGGCATCAATTGCCGGCGCGTAGTGATGAGGGAGCAGTAAAGCAGAGGTCTGAAATATATATATATGTGTGTGTGTGTAAAGGCAGGGGTGTGTGGTGAGGGCAGTGTATAAATGTGTATGTATGGACAGGCGTATGTTAGTATGTGTAGATATATATATATATATATATATATATGTGTGTAAGGGCAGTGTATGTATGTATATGTCTGTGTATGGGCAGTGTATGGACAGGTGTGTGTAAGGGCAGTGTATGTGTATATGTGTGTAAAGGAAGGGGTGTGTGAGGGCAGTGTATGTCTATACTTGTGTGTATGGACAGGCATATGTTAGGGAGAGCTGACCCACCCAATCCAAGCAGGCTTTGTATACAACAACCAGCCAATCACCGGTAAGGTACATCGCTTGCCATGATTGGCTGGTTGTTGTATACTGGGTAGAGGGGTAGTCTTATACGGCGAGTATAGCCCAAACTCTATATTTTAACTGGAAAAGTTGGGGGTCGTCTTATACGCCCAGTCGTCTTATACGCTGGAAAATACGGTAGTTGTGTAAAATGTGTGGATAGCGGCAGTTACCATTCATTGAGGCACTAGTGTTTCAATCTAATTCCCCTGAATGGATTTAAATAAATTGGATCACAAAATAACATTTACTGTGATCCCACTTCTACCCCTCTTTTGGGGGTGAAGGAATACAAGGGGTATTAGTGTTGGTCACAGAATAAGAGGCTGGGCTAAACTGAACTGTGATTCTCTATTCTTGGAGACTGTTGGGATTTTTTGGACGCTATACAAGAATTCTTAGGACATGATCCATATAAACTTCTGTAATTAACATTATAAGGGGCAACTCATGCCTTTTGACAGAAGAAACAGGTTCGTCATAATGCATCATTAATGCAGCAAGATGCCATGTTTTATCTCACTGCAACTCCCACATGTCCTATGAGTTGTTGGTAATATATTAACACAGACCTCCGTCAACAGTGGAATGCGTCGGACACAAGCCTGCCCTGGGCCACTTTAATATTATTTTGAAGTGTGGGCATCTAGGAGTAGCAACAACTCGGCCACATACACTCACAGAGCAGGGCCGCTGAGTGCTAAAGTTAATAAACATTGCCGGTCCTCTATAGCGCTAGTGTCACGAGCTTCATGAAATGGGTTTCCATGGATGATCATCTGCACTCAAGCCAAAGATCACTATGTGGAATGCCAAGCGTCAGCTGGAGTGGTGAAAGCACACAGCTACTGCCCCACCACTGATGGACAAATCTGATACCTACTGTAACGTTTGGTGTAAGAGGGATAGTGGCCTGGGGCTGTTTTTTTCAGGCCCTTAGCTCCATCTAATGTTAATGTTAATGCTACTGTATACAAAGACATTTTGGACAATGCTATGCTTTTAACTTTGTGGGAAGAGTTTGAAGAAGGCCCTTTTTATTCCAGCATGACTGCGCCCCAGCGCACAAAGCAAGCTCCATAAAAACTGTTTTGGATGAGTTTGGTGTGAAAGAACTTGACCAACCGCACAGACCACTGACCTCAACACCTTTGGGATGAACTGGAACGTAAATTGCGAGCCAGGCCTTCTTGTCCAACATCAGTGCCTGACTTCACAAACGCTCTACTGGATTAATGGGCAAAATTTCCACAGAAACACCCCAAAATCTTATGGACGGCCTTCCCAGAGAGTAGATGTTACAGCCATAAGAGGGGATACATTTTAATATCCATGGCTTTTCCAACAAGCTCATATATGTGTGATGCACGTACTTTCGGTCATATATTCATTCTAATGAAAACTATAATATTTAACTAATATATGTCTGCACACTTTAAGCCTTGTGGTAGAACTCTGGACACGGACATTTTATGGTATTTTGCCATAAAATAAGTACTATTATCACTATAGCAACCAGTGGAATGGTGAACTCATCAGGAACATACCATTGGTTGCTATGGTATTAGGAGTACTTTATAGATTTATAGATAATCCCAGTGTTTACTAAATGTTGACGTAAAAGCAAAAAACTGTCAGTATGTCCTGCGTTACTCACATAACGAAAGCAACATTATTACACAACATTACATTTCATTTATAGTGCACCAGGAGATTCTTTAACAACAAAATTGCCGACAACATTAAGACCATTATACAATTCTATAACCTTAACAATAATATGGATTAAGACAAGAAGAAGAATAATGTTAAAATGAGGCATGGACTTGCCATTTGGGCCACCAGTTGATAGCGCCATGCAGTTTGTTGTGTGTGTAGCCATCCGCTGGATATACCTGGCCGCGTGCTTTGTGGGCATAAAAATGTATGACATCAGATGGACGCTGGCCTTAGAGTGCCAAGGCTGCATTGTCTTCGCTAGTCTGGCCCTGGTAAAGACCTACCCCTACCTACAGAAGGAGAAAACAGCACTGTCCTTATGAGCTTACAATCTATAAAGAGGTTCCAGGTAATGGGACTGAATTTGATTTCTTTCTGGTTTAGTCTCTCATATCCACGATGCACATGTAGCAAACGTGCTTATTCAGAAATAATTAGGTTTAATCATAACTAAAATTTGTTCTATGCTACATTATATGCAACTTGGCTGCACATGGAATCAACTTTTTTTTGCTTGTTGAGCTCACAATATCCTTTTCTTAATCAACTTTCTTATTTTAAAAACAATGTGCTATTTTTAGAATGTGCCATATTGGATTTTTTAAGAAAAAAAAATACACAGTGTATCTTGTGAGTTAAAGTGCATAAAGAGATATATATTTTAGATATAGAAACACCAAATAATTCCAGGAACCATTTATACTATTGCCTCTTAACTAGATAGATAGACAGATAGACAGATAGATAGATAGTTAGACAGATAGATAGATAGATAGACAGATAGATAGATAGTTAGACAGATAGATAGATAGACAGATAGATAGACAGATAGATAGATAGACAGATAGATAGATAGATAGTTAGACAGATAGACAGATAGATAGATAGTTAGACAGATAGATAGATAGATAGATAGTTAGACAGATAGATAGACAGATAGATAGACAGATAGATAGACAGATAGAGACAGATAGATAGATAGACAGATAGATAGATAGATAGATAGATAGATAGATAGATAGATAGACAGATAGATAGACAGATAGATAGACAGATAGATAGTTAGACAGATAAATAGACAGATAGAGACAGATAGATAGATAGACAGATAGATAGATAGATAGACAGACAGATAGATAGATAGATAGATAGATAGATAGATAGATAGATAGATAGATAGATAGATCAAATGTTATGTTAATAGGTTTTTTTTTGCCAAGGTTATGTGTTATGTTAATATACACTACTTTATATGTCCTCATTACCCATTGTACAGCGCTGCAGAATATGGTGGCATTATATAAAACAATAAATAATAATAATAATAGTAATAGATCTTTCCACCTGTATGGACTGACTTAGACATATCTTATATCACTACATATAATTGAATATCTTTAAATATCTTTTATAAAGATAGTTTAATATGTTTTACACAGTTATGTATTAATTGTTTTATACGTTTTACAGTTATGTATTTATTGTTTTATACATTTTACACAGTTCCCGCTAAATATATTACAGTATTTTACCGATGTCCGCATACACACAGCGGGTTAATTGTAATAAGTAATATTTATTATTGTGGTGTAATTGTTTTTTTTTATAGCGCAGGACATTTAGCCGTTTAGTGGTAGTCTGATAGCTGATGGTATGTTATTGTTTTTTTTTATTTTATTGTTTGTTTTTTTTTTAAATGTCATTTTACTGTATTAGCTGTAGCCTGGTTTTCAAATGCCTTCACAATAAGGAGTTTTCATAAGCCATTATTGAAGGCCTGGCTATAACTAAGGGATGTGCTGCTAAACCTCTGAGACAAGAGTGGAGGAGGGGTGAAAGAGAAAGGAAACAATAAAATACCCATGACCTACATAGAAAACACATGCTTCCCTTTGGCTCTGCACTGATCAGCTGTGTATGAAACAATGTCACTCCCAGTACTTTGCTATTGTCCTAGTAGTCTGTTAGATATGGCCATTCACATCTCTTAATGGGGTCTTTGGGTATCAAAGAGGAGGATCCTGCCCATTTCTCCTGCATGTTCACATGGGCTGCCTGTTTGTGGCATGATGCACGATGATGAGCTCCTGGGCTGAGCATAGGCTGGTGAAGGCATGCTCGGTGCTGTAATGACGCGCTGTTACCTCTAGGAGGAGCTCTAAGCAATCTCTAGGGGAGGCTCTTCCCTGCTTCACTGCAGCCGAATAGGTGGCAGATATTTTTTAATAACCCTTTATTTCTGTACTAAAAAAAAGACAATTTCCCTTTATTTTTATTTTTTACTCCTGATTTCTTTGTTGGTGCAAGAATAATCATGTCTTACCAAGGGAAGAAGAGCATCCCTCACATCACGGTAAGAGGCAGATGGGGTAAGAAGTGGGATTTCAGCACCACGTCCCTGTCCTTTGTTGTAGTCAATGAGTATTGGTGGACAGCGCAGGATGGGGCAAGTCACAGCGCCTAGGTGCTGTCACCCCAGTGAGGGGTGGGTGGGTTATTAGGGGTGACAGATAGGAAAGTGATAGTTATTGCCTGTGTCTGAGGACAGGGAGGTGTTGTGCTTTCTGTAACACACTGTTGTGTCTCCTGCCTGCCATGCCCTACAGTAATCTCCTCTTCCCTTAGATCAGAAGAACAAACTGCCCTCTTTGTCTGTATGAAAGGGGTAACATGTTTGGGCAGATGTGCTGCACACACTGGCAGACCCAGTTACATTATTACTCTTACTGGGGCAGTAGGGATTGTATCTGATGAGATCTGGAGGATTTGCTTTCCTTATTTACAAGCCCAATGATCGATTAGGGGAATCTACTTGTCAGCCACCTCTGTTGTCTGCAATTGTCTGCATTTTAACCCTGTGTTTTCCTGAGTGATAAACAAGCTTATATGAACTCACATATTAAAGGATGGACTGATATTTCAATTGAGCTTACCAAATTTTGTTTTTAGAGAAGTGTAAGAATGAAACTCATTTTTTACTTAGAATGGAATGTTATGATCACTTTGTTTGATACAATGTTCCAATCCATGCATTACTATTGTTAATAATACTTGTGTTTAAAATCATCTTCTTACATGATGCCTCTTATTCAAAGAGCACCAGGCGCCATGATAGAGACAACACCCCCTGATCTATTATTAGACTCAACCCATAGGAAGACATTGAAGAAGGAATCACAGGGAAATTGGGACAATGGATTTAATACCCCCTTTGAAATGGAAATGCACAGACAATCTCTTATACGTTACATCGCACCAACTTTCCGGCATCCCTGCCTCTCAAAGATTAATTTACTATGACAGACAAGCAGATAAAACAATCACAGACAGATATTAACTGCCTATTGATGTTTTGTTTGGATGCCATAGGAAAAGCACATTAGAGAGCAGGTAGCCGGATACAGAATTGGTCTTTGGGAAAAAAATACATTTTTATAAACCGTATACTGTGTTTTTTTGGAACTGAAGTGGTTAAATACCCATTAATTGCAAAATTATGTATTTACTTTTTCCCCACTGATGTTTCAATGAACAGCAAATTTAAAAGGGGCTGGAGAACTCATCAATTATAATGATATGAATACTAATAGGGATGTGCATTGAGTTGGAGACCACTGTGGTTCATTTTTTTCTTGAAAAAGATGAAACCATTAAATGGTCCCACTGTAAATTAGACGAACAGAGATACCCAAGATAGGAATATTCCTTGGCTTCTCATTGGCACATAAACAGTTAAACGATATACTGTATACAGTACACTAAACCTTGGCAAAAAAAAACAACTATTAGCAGAATCCATTGTATTTCATCCCTTTTAATGCTTCTGTGAATTCCTTAGGACCCAGCTAATCCTGTCTGGCCAGATTGGGTTCCCTTCTGCTCGATCACATGGTCCATAAACCTAAATGAGGTTTAGAAATGATGTTGCCATAGCATCGCCATAAATGCAGTAATCTCTTTTTATTCTTATTTCATATAGGACTTCTCATAGTAACAGTTCCCTCTCATAGTATCTCATATATATATATAATGTGTGAATAGTCAATTGCAGCAAATAATGCAGTTAAGATAAATGCAAGCACACATGCAGTGCTGCATCTGAAATGCATGAGTGGTCATGTGAGGGGCATTATAGTGAAAAGCGGTCCATGGCTATAGGCAGCATTAAGGTATTTTAACAGGGTTTCACTTAAGCTTTAAAATAAGTGTAATTAAATAATAAGTACATGCCATTTTTACTCCATTCCCCTATATTGGTCTTCAAATTCCCCGCTCTATTTAATATTTAAATAAACAATAATTGAAAGAAATCATAAATCTGCTTTTATAAGAAGACAGGAAGATCTCCATTTAGAGCGAGTTGGCCGTTGCTTACATGTCTGGAAAAACTGAGTTAATCTGCTGCAAAGATGATGGCGCGCATGTTCCAGCTAAATAGGGCTGCAAAGGATTTAACTAACGCATTCCCTGGAGCTTTTGACTTAGACCCATTCGGCCCTTGTTGTCTGCCCATTTGTTTCCGGATGTAAAAACTCAGACCTTAATCAGTCCCTGGTCCTGTCTTTAAATTCATGATAGCTTTATGTCTACAGCATGCATTTTTTAAAATTCCCTCAATCTATGAGCATCTACCACTACTGCTGGGAGGCTGTTCCATCAATCTACCACTCTATCAATAATGTAAAACTTCCTTTTATTACATCCAAGCGTTACGTTATCTCACGTTATCTCAAATGAATGGCAAGTAACGTATATGTCGTTTTGTGATTTTATGATGATTATTACCAAATTTCAGTTTAAAATAAGAAGGTTCTTCTTTTTTATTCATCAGACACAAGACTTTAATTTCTGTTCATACTGTTATGGTAACCGCCCTCCGTTGTCCTATTTTAGTTTCTTCTATCCCTCCATTTTATTCACTTATTTAAATAAATTATCACTTTATTTTTGTCACCGTGAGCTGCGAGTAAAGTGATTCAGGGAGTGAAATGCTTCTCTCGGCGTAATAACCGTTCTCTCGGCGTAATAACCGTTAGGATGTCGACTTAAAGTGTTTTCCAAACCAACGTCTGGCAGAAATACACCACGACGTTTCTTTGGCACTGATCCGGCCCAAATGCTCCTCATTTTTGGCATTTCCGTGTTTTAATCATTTGTACGGTGTGCTGCCCTTTGTTTTCTTCCTAATACATCTGTAACTTCTGGGCAGATCTGATTATTCATTCGAAAATATTATTACTCAGAATCATGTATTATCCTGGTAAATACCCTACTCTGTATTATTATTATTATTATTATATTTTATTTATATAGAGCCGTACAAGGGGTCCGACGAAACTAGAACTGACGGACTAAGGGGAACCGATACATTAGATAAGGAATATTAGTAAACTACATGTGAACAATGAATACTGTTTAATTTCTGCTAAACTTGATAGATTTGGCCCCGGGCCCAGCTCTGTTTATATAACTATACTTTGATTTTCACCCCAAAACTAGCCAAGGCTTTCAATGATAATTACAGGATGCCCCAAAATGGTTTAACGGCATCAGAATGAAACACACTAAGTAGACTACTATTACTATTATTAATATTTTTTTATAATTAGATTATTAAAACTCATATTAAAAATATATTTAAAAAAAATGTTTCCTAAAACTGTTCCAGTTTTTGAATAATATAATGTTTTCGGTTATCATACTGGCTGCGGTAAAATAAAAGGCACTTTTTCAGGATATTGAGTATTGACTAGCAGTGGCGACTCTAGAAACAATATATAGGGGGGGCACACAAGATACCACAGTCAAACTGGGGGGGGGCATTAATAATTTCCACCATTAAATCATACCACTGAAAAAACACACACACACATATATATATATATATATATATATATATTGCCAAAAGTAATGTGCTATGGAATGATACTTTTGTTATTGGACAATACAATACTTGATCATTCAACATGGGAAGCCTGAAGCCACAATTTAGTACGACTAATCCTTGAAATCCTTTAAACAACACAATACCTTAACTTTTCCACTAAATGATTTCAGGGCCTAATATTAGTCCCTGCTGCCGATATATATATATATATATATAAATATATATTTAAATATTAGACCCTGCTGCCGATAGCAAGTATAGATCAACACATTAACACACAAACCCAGCTTTGCATGTACAGATCAATTGAAATTCACTTGTGATCTCAGCACTGAAGGTATATATCAAATCAACAGAATCAGACATACAAATCCTGTATTTGCAGGTATACAATAATAATATATGAAATGTAGCATTGCAGGTATAGATCAAATCAATACATGGAAACAGCATTGCAGGTATTAATCAACTGAACAAGACATACAAACCCTGTATTTTAAGGTATACATAAATAATGTATGGAAGCATAGCATAGCAGATTTGAATCTACAGAATAACACAAAAACCCAGTTTTGCAGGTACAGATCAATTGGAATTCACATAAAAACACGGCATTAAAGGTATATTTAAAACCCCTAAATTACAGGGATAGATCACAGGTTGCACACCCCAACCACGCTGCCCACATAGAAGCTGGCCAGCACCCAGATAACACACATAAGATTTGCCATCTTTGTCCCATATACACCCTGCCTGTGCCATCCTGTTCCCCAAGGCTCAAACATCCTGCTAGTGCCATCTTTGCCCTTCCACAATTATACATCTATGATACACACAATCACATTAACTCATGCTCTTCCTCATTCAGACAACTCATCCACATATTAACTCATGCTCTCCCTCATTCAGACAATTCATCCACATATTAACTCATGCTCTCCCTCATTCAGACAAATCATCCACATATTAACTCATGCTCTCCCTCATTCAGACAAATCATCCACATATTAACTCATGCTCTCCCTCATTCAGACAGTTCATCCACATATTAACTCATGCTCTCCCTCATTCAGACAGTTCATCCACATATTAACTCATGCTCTCCCTCATTCAGACAATTCATCCATTTTAAGAAACTACACCCCTTGGAGCTTCAAATGAGGGCTACATGTATTTCTAGGACAAAAGTTGAGTGCACAAATAATGATGGAATATGTCGCTTTGGCTTGAAAATATGTTTTTTCTATCCATAGCGACATGTTCGTTTGTGTCTTGCGCACTCCAGGTTTGTACTAGAAACACATGCAGCCCCTCATTTGATGCGCCAAGGGATGTCGTTTTTGCAAATGTGTACTTTTTGTGCCATAATTTAACTTCCTACGTGAGCAGTAACGCCACATCAAGGCTTTAACCCTAATTACTGACCATTCACACGCCTTTCATATCTCCATTCACTCACAGAAGCACACGCCATTCTTTCCATACATTTACTCACAGTAGCACACACCATTCTTTCCCCTTACAATCCCAAAGAAATGATGGTAAAGGGAGAAAAAAAATCACTTTTACAGCAAAAATAAGTTTTGCCGTAAAAATGCAAGGCGCTCCAGGGATGATATGGTTACTCACGTACCGCACAGGCTAAATGGCTGATTTTAATAATATTTGCAGTTCATCAGGATTTCAAAAATTGCCTCCCTCTACCGTTGGCTTAATTTAACCCCATGATCAAAGGGATCATGGGAATAAAAATTAGTATCGGCCATTTTTAAAAAGGGAATGTGACTTTTTATAGCTATATGATCGCTGTGGTAACATTGGCTACCACAGTGATCATTTAGCTAGAATACTTAAACTTTTTTTTTTTTTTAAGTTAAGCTACTTTATGTTTAAATAATTTAATTTGGGGGTCTCTAGGCAATTTTGATCTTTTTTTATCTGCCTTAAGAGACCCCCAAATCATTTTTTTTACATTTTTATTTTTTTTAACTTAATATTTTTTATTCTTTTTTTACAATCTATATACCGTTGGAAAGGTGAGGCGATTACCTTTCCAATGGTATATGTTGGGGGTATGTAGCTGCTTAGATGCCTGAGATACAGGCATCTAAGCAGCATGCCCCCACACCTCTTTAACTGACAATTGTCAGTTGTTAATAAAGTTGCGCGAGACGTCACCGGGCAGATCGGGTGGCCCCGGTGATGCCCTTCAGTGTGAGGGGCAGATCGCCGGGGTAGGTGGTGATGGAGGTCCACAGACCTCCATCAAGGTAAGATAGTGC
Organism: Spea hammondii; assembly: GCA_029215755.1. Classification (NCBI taxonomy): domain Eukaryota; kingdom Metazoa; phylum Chordata; class Amphibia; order Anura; family Pelobatidae; genus Spea; species Spea hammondii. The sequence goes on from JARDYJ010000001.1 coordinate 15,211,743, forward strand.
TAGTGACGGCATGGTGCCGTCGTTAGCACCTGACTGGGACTGCTAGCGACGGCACCATGCTTTGGTTTCAAATTCGGCGGGGCGACGCCACTGTTGACTAGGAATCCGTTAATATTCTATTCAAATCAGCTCTCATGTGTGTTCTGCGTTCTATATATATACGTAAAAAATATATACGTAACAGTTTCCTTGTCAAGATCTCGAAAGAGTGACTTTTCGCTGGTATAATATGTAATAGAATCGGGGTCGGTGATAGATTGTTGGTCATAGTTAATGAGTCTTCTCAGATGAACAAGTTGGGTTGCTTCTTCCGCCGGTCTGAATACCTGCTTATTCTGTAGGATTGTGGTGGCAGTATTTGCACCTTCACCTATATCTCCAGAAACGTCAGCTTCGATATATTAAGACACTTTGCCTACAGTATTTTGTAGACTTGGGCACCAGGGGGCTCTTCGTGTTCGTCTTCGTGCTCGTCTTCGGGGAAAAAAAAATCTTCGTATTCCGCGAATATTCGCCCGTTCCTGTCTTCTCTTCGGGCGAATATTCGCGGACATTCTTCGTGCTCGTTTAATCTTCGTTTTCCTCCTGGTTGCCTAGCAGGGGTTAATACGGGGTTAATAACACATCACAGCAGCAGCAGCTGCCGTGAAGGTACGTGTGTGCAGCTCTATTGGTCGTTTCGGCAGGGGGCTGGTCTGGCATCAACGAGTGAATTGCAGAACTGCAGAATGCACTTCATTCGTTGATGGCAGGCGAGCCCCCTGCCGAAACGACCAATAGAGTTGCACACACATACCGAGGTGTACTGTCCATAGATGTTTAATAAAAGAATAGGGAATATTTTACATTTTTAAATTGATTTTGGACCACTTTACATGCCTAACATTTGCTACCTATTTACAATGGCATACTTTGCAACAACCCAACTTACTTATTGGACAGGACTGGAAAATAGCAGGACTGTCCACCAAAATCTTGGGTGTGTTGGCAGGTATGCTGATGGAAAAATGTTGGACAAGAACTAAAAAATAGCTTAGGGTTAATGTACGGTTATGTTTAAGATTAGTAGCAGTGCACTGGTTTGGTTAAAGATGGATTATGTCTAAATAATAATAATTTAATTTTAATGTTTTTTTTAAAAAAAAAATAGGGGTTTATTTAAATGTATTTTAAAGTTAGATTTATTATTTAGTACTTGATTATATTTATTAAATGTTTATAGTAGCGTTACCTACCGAGCTATAACTACCTATGTGTATTTGCATTTTGCATACCTAGTTTAGCTAAATTAGATGGGACAGGACTGGAAAAAAGCAGGACTGTCCCTGAAAAAGTTGGGTCTGTTGGCAGGTATGTGGATGGAAAAATGTTATAGGGTGAAGTGTGAGTTATAGTGTTAATGTAATGCTATTAGTGAGTGAAGGCCAGGGCAAATAACAAGGAAAAGGTCCTTGTGTTTTGTGCATTGTAAGTGTGTGTGTATGTGTGTTATGTGTGATGTCACTGTGTGTTATATGTGTTATATGTGTTATTGTGTGTGTTATGTTTGGTTGGTTGTGTATCAGAAGGAAAATAATGAAATGGAAAAGGAAATGGGAAAGGCAAATGAGTGGGCAATTGGCGACCCGCTCACCTGTTTCACCCCAGGGCAAAGCACCCAAACACTGTCAGTCTTAGACGTTTGGCAGCAGACTTCCAGAGCTCAGACACAAGGCCCTAGCGTAAGCTGGCCACTCCGGCGGAGGTAGCAGGCGTTGCCACACCGCAAACAGAGGCAGCCAGGGGGGAGAAACTGCCCTTACCATTAGGGACATTTTGGGCATGACGCTAGCCAGGAAGCGAACTGGCAGAGAAGAGATGCTGGCACCACCACCAGCAGCAGCATTGAAAAGGCGAATGAGTGGGCAATTGGCGACCCACTCACCTGTTTCACCCCAGGGCAAAGCACCCAAACACTGTCAGTCTTAGACGTTTGGCAGCAGACTTCCAGAGCTCAGACACAAGGCCCTAGCGTAAGCTGGCCACTCCGGCGGAGGTAGCAGGCGTTGCCACACCGCAGACAGAGGCAGCCAGGGGGGAGAAACTGCCCTTACAATTAGGGACATTTGAGGCATGACACTAGCCAGGAAGCGAACTGGCAGAGAAGAGATGCTGGCACCACCACCAGCAGCAGCATTGAAAAGGCGAATGAGTGGGCAATTGGCGACCCACTCACCTGTTTCACCCCAGGGCAAAGCACCCAAACACTGTCAGTCTTAGACGTTTGGCAGCAGACTTCCAGAGCTCAGACACAAGGCCCTAGCGTAAGCTGGCCACTCCGGCGGAGGTAGCAGGCGTTGCCACACCGCAGACAGAGGCAGCCAGGGGGGAGAAACTGCCCTTACAATTAGGGACATTTGAGGCATGACACTAGCCAGGAAGCGAACTGGCAGAGAAGAGATGCTGGCACCACCACCAGCAGCAGCATTGAAAAGGCGAATGAGTGGGCAATTGGCGACCCACTCACCTGTTTCACCCCAGGGCAAAGCACCCAAACACTGTCAGTCTTAGACGTTTGGCAGCAGACTTCCAGAGCTCAGACACAAGGCCCTAGCGTAAGCTGGCCACTCCGGCGGAGGTAGCAGGCGTTGCCACACCGCAGACAGAGGCAGCCAGGGGGGAGAAACTGCCCTTACAATTAGGGACATTTTGGGCATGACTCTAGCCAGGAAGCGAACTGGCAGAGAAGAGATGCTGGCACCACCACCACCACCACCACCACCAGCAGCATTGAAAAATTGGAAAGGCGAATGAGAGGGCAATTGGCGACCCGCTCACCTGTTTCACCCCAGGGCAAAGCACCCAAACACTGTCAGTCTTAGACGTTTGGCAGCAGACTTCCAGAGCTCAGACACAAGGCCCTAGCGTAAGCTGGCCACTCCGGCGGAGGTAGCAGGCGTTGCCACACCGCAGACAGAGGCAGCCAGGGAGGAGAAACTGCCCTTACAATTAGGGACATTTGAGGCATGACACTAGCCAGGAAGCGAACTGGCAGAGAAGAGATGCTGGCACCACCACCAGCAGCAGCATTGAAAAGGCGAATGAGTGGGCAATTGGCGACCCACTCACCTGTTTCACCCCAGGGCAAAGCACCCAAACACTGTCAGTCTTAGACGTTTGGCAGCAGACTTCCAGAGCTCAGACACAAGGCCCTAGCGTAAGCTGGCCACTCCGGCGGAGGTAGCAGGCGTTGCCACACCGCAGACAGAGGCAGCCAGGGGGGAGAAACTGCCCTTACAATTAGGGACATTTTGGGCATGACTCTAGCCAGGAAGCGAACTGGCAGAGAAGAGATGCTGGCACCACCACCACCACCAGCAGCAGCATTGAAAAATGGGAAAGGCGAATGAGTGGGCAATTGGCGACCCACTCACCTGTTTCACCCCAAGGCAAAGCACCCAAACACTGTCAGTCTTAGACGTTTGGCAGCAGACTTCCAGAGCTCAGACACAAGGCCCTAGCGTAAGCTGGCCACTCCGGCGGAGGTAGCAGGCGTTGCCACACCGCAGACAGAGGCAGCCAGGGGGGAGAAACTGCCCTTACCATTAGGGACATTTGATTCATGACACTAGCCAGGAAGCGAACTGGCATCGAAGAGACACTGGCACCACCACCAGCAGCAGCAGCAGAATTGGGAAAGGCGAATGAGTGGGCAACTGGCGACCCACTCACCTGTTTCACCCCAGAGCAAAGCATCCAAACACTGTCAGTCCTTGGCGTTTGGGAGCGGACTTCCAGAGCTCAGACACAAGGCCCTAGCGTAAGCTGGCTACATTGGCGGAGGTAGCAGGCGTTGCCACACCGCAGCAAGTGCAACCAGGGGGGAGAAACTGCCCTTACCATAAGGGACATTTGAGGCATGACACTAGCCAGGAAGCGAACTGGCAGAGAAGAGACACTGGCACCACCACCAGCAGCAGCAGCAGCAGCATTGGAAAAGGCGAATGAGTGGGCAATTGACGACCCGCTCACCTGTTTCACCCCAGGGCAAAGCATCCAAGCACTGTCAGTCCTTGGCGTTTGGGAGCAGACCTACAGAACTCAGACACAAGGCCCTAGCGTAAGCTGGCTACACCGGCGGAGGTAGCAGGCGTTGCCACACCGCAGCAAGTGCAACCAGGGGGGAGAAACTACCCTTACCATCAGGGACATTCGAGGCATGACACTAGCCAGGAAGAGAACTGGCATTGAAGAGAGACACTGGCACCACCACCAGCAGCAGCAGAATTGGGAAAGGCGAATGAGTGGGCAATTGACGACCCGCTCACCTGTTTCACCCCAGGGCAAAGCATCCAAGCACTGTCAGTCCTTGGCGTTTGGGAGCAGACCTACAGAACTCAGACAGAAGGCCCTAGCATAAGCTAGCTACACCGGCGGAGGTAGCAGGCGTTGCCACACCGCAGCAAGTGCAACCAGGGGGGAGAAACTACCCTTTCCATTAGGGACATCTGAGGCATGATTTCAGCCAGGAAGCGAACTGGCAAAAGATACTGGCACCACCACCAGCAGCAGCGTTGGAAACGGAAAAAGGTGAATGAGTGGGCAATTAACGACCCACTCACCTGTTTCACCCCAGGGCAAAGCATCCAAAGACTGTCAGTCCTAGGCGTTTGGGAGCGGACTTACAGAGCTCAGACACTAGGCCCTAGCGTAAATTGGCTACACCAGCGGAGGTAGCAGGCATTGCCACACCGCAGCAAGTGCAACCAGGGGGAGAAACTACCTTAAACATTAGAGAGAAAAAATTTAACTTTCCAAGCTAAGAGCTGGGTAACCCAATTTGGGCAGATTGAATTTAAGAAAGGCAATCTGCTCCATCAGATGAGGTGCCATGCGTGAGCGCTGTGGACTCAGTATGTTTCCAGTCATAGAAAACACGCGCTCACTTTGAACAGTGGTTGGCGGACATGATAGAAGCTGCTGCGCAACCCATGAGAGTGCAGGCCACACACTCTTCTTTTCATCCCAGTAGCTAAGAGGATCAACATTAGGAGCAGAAGGAACTTCACAGAGGTAAAGTTTGACCATTTCAGCAGCACTACTCTCCTTTCTGCTGCTAGCTCTGTCAGATGGTCCAACTATACTGCCAAGTGCCTCTTCCCAAAACGCAGCTGCTCCACTCAGCTGTGTTGTGCTGCTTGTGGCACTGCTGCTGATGCTGCTGCTAGGGGTAGCAGACCACATCATCTCTTCCTCCTCCTGCACCTCACCCTCCTCGGACAGCATTCCCATTTTACGCTGCCAGTCACGCACCTTGTTGACCAATTGCTCCCGGTAGCTACTGAGAACATTGAATTTCAAAGCTAGCTTTCCCTTAATTCTTGGATCACAAAGGCACGCTAGCATCATTTCGGGACTCTCTTCCATTCGCTTGCGAAGGTGTACTTTTAGCAGATCCTTCAGCTTCCTGACTATGGCTGCTACGTCAGGATGTAGAGTGCCACCTTGAACAGCCTCACGGTTTCCAAGGAACACATCCATCTTGCTGCCTAGATGGGAGAACACAGGGATTACCTGGGCCAGACTGGCAGTGTTTGAGCTTAAATTTTCTGTGGCATCCCTGAATGGTTTAAGGACTGCCACTAGCTGGGCGATCACTGTCCAATCCTCCCTATTCAATGGAGAGGTAATCCCAATATTGTGCTCTGAGGCAAGATTATGGATTGCCCTCTGCTGCTCCAAAATCCTCTCTAGCATGTCTAACGTGGAGTTCCACCGTGTACTGACATCCTGACGTAGGCAGTGTACGGGAAGACCTGACCTCGCCTGCTCTTCCCTCAAAAGTTGGCTAGCCTTAACACTATGGTGAAAGTGCCCAGCGATCTTTCTGCAGCGGGACAGAACTACTGCTGCCACATTAGTTCCTTCTGACATTGCTGCCTTCACTACAAGATGGATGATGTGGGCTGCACAGCGCACACCAACAATATGACCATCTCGCAGCGCTTTCACCATATTGGCACCTCCGTCAGTTACCACAAAACCAACTTCAACATTGGTGCCCGCCTCTGCTCCCACCCAAAGGCTAAACATTTTCCTAATCGCATGCAGAATATTTTGGGAAGTGTGCTTTTCATCCATCACTTCTGCATGGAGAAGGAATGATCGGTAGCTTGCTGCAGCAACTTCCTTAGACACACCGGGCTGCCACCAGTGTGCTGTCAAAGAAAGAAAGGCATGCTGGGCGCTAGGTGCACTCCACAAATCTGTAGTGAAATGAACACACTGACCAGCAGCCTTGGAAAGCTCCTCTTTCACTGCTGCAACACAGGACCGATACAGCGAGGGGACAATGTTCCTGCTGAAAGTGGAACGTGACGGAACTGTGTATTGTGGAGCCACAGCCGCCATCAATTGTTTGAAAGGCTCCCCTTCAATCATGGAGAAGGATGCCCCTCCAACAGCAATGAACTGACCAATAAGTCGCGTTACTTTATTGGCCTGCTGTTTGGGCATCGTTCTCTTGGAGTGGAATGCCCCAAATTCTTCCAGGGTGGGCTGGGCATGCAGTGCTCCAACCTGCCTTGGTCTCTGGCTGCCAGCACTAGTTGCTGCTGCTGCTGCTGCTGCTATTGGCTCAGAAGAAGAAGCTGTTGGGGTTTTTCCACGGCCACCAGCTATGCTGCCTGCACTAAGTTTTACCTCTGCATCTTTCCCCAATAGCACAGCGTTGTGTTGAGTGCTGAGGTGATGCTTCATGCTAGCACTGGTAAAATGGCCAGACACTTTCCCTCTGCTTATTAGCTTCCCACAATGTTTGCACTTTCCATAGCGCCCTTCTTCAACATTTTCAAAGTGCTCCCAAATTGGGGCGCGCATAGCCTTGGAGTGTGCCTTGGGTGCTGCTCTTACTGCTCGGGGTGGATGAACAGAGGCAGAACTAGTGGTGGTGGGACTGGTGGTAACAGTACTGGCCATAGTGGGACTGCTAATTGCTTTAGATTTGCTAGGTTTTGCTGCTGCTGCTGGTGGTGGTGATGGTGATGATAGTAGCGGAGAAGGTGGAGGCTCAGGGGAAAATTGTGCACTAGTCATTTGGACACTGCTCCCTGAGGAATCTGATTCCTGACCACTCATCTCCTCTACTTCCTCTGGCTCATAGTCTAGCTCTTCATTAGCCAGATCGAATGGAATTCCTGCTAGGCTGGAGCTAAGACTGATATCGTCGTGAGACTCGTGACTAGTAGTAGTGCGAGCAGGAAGAATAGACTCTGCACTTGGCCTCTCAGTCTCAGGCTCCTCTGCTACCTCGCTAGGTGGAGTTCCACTATGTGTAGCCCTCTCTCTAACTGTCTTTACAAAAATTTTGTAAGGACTTGGTGGCTTGCTAGAGGTACTAGGAGGACATGGCGTGGCGGTACCAGTGGGAACAGTAGGCGCAGCACTAGTGGTGGTAGAGGCGGGGGTGGTGGTGGTGGTGGTTTTCCCTACAAAGGAATGAGATCGCTTTGGTTTGGGACCCCTCTGAGTCTTGCTGCTAATTTGGCTCTGCTTGGTACCTTGCATGCTGCTGGTGGATGGGGAAGATGCTGCTTGGGGCAAAAGGCACTTCTTTTTAGTCACTGGGCTGGTACTACTTGTGCTACCCTTTAACTTTGAACGTGCTTCTGGTGCTTTAGGCTTTCCGTAAAAAACCATAGAGCTTGTGGGCCTAGCCGCACTACTACTGCCTGCTTTTGGTGCCTTTCCTTTACTTGATGATCCTTCAAGCAATGCTTCCCCAAATGATAAGCGAGAGCTTGGCCTACTTGGCCGACTAGACTGACGCAAAGGCTGCATCTTAGAGCTGGTGGTGGTGCTGGTGGTGGTGCTGGTGGTGGTGGTGGTGGTGGTAGATGGAGCTTGTCCCTCCTTAGTCCCAAAAGGAGGATCCATTTCAAATTTTGTGTTGTGTGTGTAGTGTAGTGTAGTGTAGTGTAGTGTAGTGTTTAAAAAACTATAAAAAAATAAAAATAAAAATAAAAATAAAAAAAAGGAAAAACGAATTAAAGACAAAAAAATTAGAGGAAGTTCTCTTCAGTGCTACTGCTTAAAAAGTAAAACTATGCACTACTGCACTGTGCTGTGTGCAATCTGCCAAAATCCTAAAGTTATTGAAATTATTAACTCAAGATTAACTATTTAATAACTAGCAGTATTTTATTTTTAATTTGAATTTACACGGACCTAAGAGCTTAGCCTACCACTATGCTAGCCTAAAGCTATATTTCCTTACTATAAGTCTACCTCTAGGCAGACGCTCTCAAACCCACTAAGCTAAAGTGAGGTTAAATCAGATTCAGTATATGATTTATTAATTAATATTAAGTTATATAATATTAATAGATTAGAACTAATTTACTTATATATTATGTATTATAGATAGAAGAATATAGATTATGAATTAGAATTTAGAATTAGAATTACTTATATTATAGATTATGAATTAGAATATTATTATTTATAATATATTATAGATTAAGATTAAAGAAGATTAGAATTATTTTAGTACTACAGCTAGTAGCTTGAAGCTTTGCTTAGTACAGCTCGTCACAGTCAATTTTTCTTGAAAAGAATTAGAAATAAAATAAAATGTCACAGCAAAACAGTTATCTTCACTGCTTGCTGCACTCACTAGCCCAACAAGTTCACTTCACTGATGGACTGAGGTGAGCAAAACACTAAGGGTACTTTTAATAAAATTGAAATAAAATGTAAAATAAATGAGAAAATCTTTGCAAAACAGTTAACGTCACTGCTTGCTGATCAAAAAAAAACACAGCACTTATGCGGCTGCACTCACTAGCCCAACAAGTTCACTTCACTGATGGACTGAGGTGAGCAAAACAAATGAAATAAAATGAAAGATTAATTAAGAAAAATTGACTTGGTCTCTTACTGTTGCTAAAACAAAGCACAAACTATAGAGCTGCAGCACCAGTACTAATAAGATTAGCTGAACTATACGCTAGTAGTAATTAATTAATATTATTACTTTTATTTATAGCTAATTTAATTAACTATTAAGATAAGAAAGAATTAGAGAATTATTGATATTACTGATTTTAGATTAGACACTAGTAGATGTTCTGAATGTCTACAGTACACTCTACACTAGTATACTATTACTAACTATAACTGACAAATATATATATAATTTTATAATGAATTCAATTATTAATTATATTAATTAATATTACTGATTTTAAATTAGACACTAGTAGATGAATGTCTACAGTACACTCTACACTAGTATACTATAGTATATATATATATATATGACTGACAAATATATATATATATATATAATATTATAATGAACTATTAAATTATAGATTCTATTAAATTGTAATTTATAAATTCTATTTAATTTATTTAAGCAGGACAGGCAATAGGCACTAGTGCCAGCCCAGGGCAAGGGCACCCCAGTGCCACTGAGGCACTGGGTGCACTGTCAACTCAACAGCACTTACACTAAAGTTGATGACAAATTAATTTTAAAAAAATTAAATTAATCAAATTATTATTATTAAATATATTAATTAAGTAGCACTGAAGTGAGGATGAAGTACACAGTGAGAAATGGCAGGCTAAGGCTTACCAGTCTCACACAGAACAGAACAATCTCTCTCTGTAACGCTCGGATGCAGCACAGCAGTGTTGCCAAAGCAGTCACAGCGAAAAATGAATGGATCTCTCAGGCAAGCTCTGGTCTTATAAAGGCGCCTTCAGAATTCAAAAAACAGCAGCACAGGCATTGGACGAGACCCTTAGCGTTACGTCACAAGAGTGAGCTGATTGGACAGACGAGGATCAGCTCACTCCTGTTTGAAATTTTGGCGGTTGCGCGGCAAAAACGAAGACGATCACGAAGAATCTTCGATTCTTCGTGATTGTGAGTCTTCGTCTTCGCCTACGGTTTGCCGGCACTGTATTCTGTTCTACGTTCCTTCGGAACGAACAAAAAAACGGCCTCTTCGTGCTCGTTTTCATGTTCGCCCGAAGACGAATGCACAAGTCTAGTATTTTGTCAACCGGTGAAACTTAATGTGATTCATGTGCATGGACTGGAGTCACAGCTAGACTACTCTCAAACTGCAGAGCCAAACTTACCGAATAAGTAGCCGCGAGCTTGAAGCTGGTCTCCCACTATGCTTGTATACCCTTTTAGTTAGTGCCCTGTGGTTGTAAGGGATATATATTTATTATTGTCACTAAAATTCTCACAAGACTCGGAAGCCTCTCGGAGATTAGAACACAGCACTGATTGCATCACGTGACATAGTGTGCAAAGTAATTGCACCACAAATGATGACAAACGTCCTTGCCGAAGCCACATTTTGTGACTCTGGCTTTACGTATGTTAACATGAAAAAGCCCTTTCTCAATGTATACATGCTATGTATGAAAAAGTACTAAGTCTCCAGGATCATTAACACAAATACTTATGTTAACTTTGTGAGTTGAGCCAATTTTCAACATCACATGTATGACATCACTATTCTGCGACTGCACTCTTTGGAGCTGAAGATATTTTTCATCATAATGTCTATTTTCCTTATGGTGCTTACAGAGCGGAGCAAGACACTACAATCCACCTTAAAGTGTTTTATCAACTGACCTTTGAGATTATGGCTCGTGGACACGTTTGGTATATAATGCGCATGTTTTAGGTTTAGCTTAGACATATACGTGGCATATATAACACTGTGCTTTTTAGTTATACTTCACAAACTTTGTTTTTTCACATTTTCAGAGTGATCGCCTTCTCATTAAGGGAGGAAGGATCATCAATGATGACCAGTCTTTCTATGCAGATGTTTACCTCGAAGATGGCCTTATAAAGTAAGTTTACATTGAATGTCTGAGATACTTCACACATCTTCGTTTTCACCACTCCAGCTGGTTGATCACACTCCACCGCAGTGTTGGACTGGTTTAGATAACCAAAGACAAATGTTTTGTTGATAAATGCGTGCCATATTATTTAATTCAGCAACACACACAGTGCATTGTGTCATCTAAATATCATCTTCTAGACAAATAGGAGAGAACCTAATTGTTCCTGGTGGAGTGAAAACTATTGAAGCTAATGGACGCATGGTCATTCCTGGTGGGATTGATGTAAATACATACCTACAGAAGCCCTACTTGGGTATGACAACGCTAGATGACTTTTACCAAGGCACAAAAGCAGCTGTAGCTGGTGGCACCACCATGATCAGTAAGTATGATTTGGTTGAAAACCCAACTTGCTGGGTTTTTGGGAGGATATTCTGAATCTGTGAGCTGCAGAAGGGCCAAGGAACAGGATTGTAACATTGAAAATGAAAAACTGGCTACATCTAACATGAAAAATAAAACAAGATTGTATCTCTAAGACCTCAAAGGTCTAAGATGTAAAAGATGTAAACTTAGCATGTATCCTCACTGTTAATTGTTGAAATATCTTTTTTTTTGTTACTTGTTTAACTTACATCTTAGTTGACCATGTGGTTCCTGATCCCGGATCAAATATTTTGGCCTCTTTTGAAAAGTGGCATGAAGTGGCTGACACCAAATCCTGCTGTGACTATTCCCTTCACGTGGACATTACCAGTTGGTACGATGGGATCCGAGAGGAGCTGGACATTCTTGTCCAAGATAAAGGTATGGTAACGTAAAACCAGGAGTCTCCAGCATTTAACTCGATGGGAGCTACTATCAAAATGTGTTAGGAGGAAAATAATTAATTTAGCAATTATTCATATATTACTTTGCCAGGCTTAATTGGGTTATTATAGATACATGCACCCCCATCCAGCGAAGATCAACAAAGCCATCAATCTGTATTTATGGTCCATGGAAAGGGTCCACTCCTAAAATAAAATAATAATTAACAAAACCTAGTATCAAAATTGAGACAGTTATAACACATGGACAATATGGTTAAGATCTCATTAACAGCTGGAAAACGCCAGCGACTGTATGATGGGTACTCTGGATACAGTATTACATGACTTTCTTCCTAACTTCTGTTCTTGTCTTTGGAACAGGCGTCAATTCTTTTCAGGTATACATGGCCTACAAAGATTTATACCAAATGTCAGACAGCCAGGTACTTCAATTATATTTTTTTCCAATTATTACACTTATCAGAAACCAGAATGAATATATTTACATTGTATGGGAAGTGTGACTGTTCCTTTTAAAAAATTACTACTACAACTGAAGCAGAGGTAACAGGAACCAGAGGTGGACCAAAGTATGCCCTAACCTTGTATTCTTGACACTGCCTTTGTAACATCATTTTTAAACTATACGGTTATAATGAAACTTTTAATTAATTTAAATACATGTTATATATATATATATATATATATATATATATATCTTTTTACCAGCTTAAAGAGATCAAAGAGCGTGCAGCCCATGCAGCCCAGGCTCACCCAATACTCTACTCATTGAGTCATATGTACTTTTTAACATCAAAGCTGATTGAATTGATGTATAATCAATAAAGGCTTAATGCGATTAAGTTTAATTAATGCATTTGTAACTATTCATCTGGCATAGTAAATAGAACAACCCACTTGCCCTTCAGTGTGTATCCTGTCATTTATCCATGAAGTACACATCAGTGATAGTAAACTCAATTAGAGTATTCTTAATGGTATGTCCTGCTATCTATTAATATATATTTATATTTTATCTTCCTAGCTGTATGAAATCTTCACCTTCCTCAAGGGACTTGGTGCTGCAATCCTTGTCCATGCTGAAAATGGTGATTTAATAGCTCAGGTATGTATAAAATAAAAAAAACATGTAGATCGCTCATCTGTGTGTTTACAATCAGTACTTCTTTCTTATATTATATACATTTGTTTCTTATGAACAGGAACAAAAACGAATATTAGAGATGGGAATTACTGGACCCGAGGGCCACGCTCTCAGTAGACCAGAAGAGGTACGGTGATAACGTTCTCTGAGTTCTCACTTTGGAATACAATTTTTTTAGCAAATACAGAACAAGAGTTTACCAAATCAGTGACAAATTAAGACTCCCAGTGGTGCATAGGAGGACACACACATATAAATACATATACACACACAACAGATCTTAGGTACCCTCCCTCCCTACAAGCCACAGCAGCAGCTACTTGAGGGTCATGTTACATGAGAGCTCACCTCCTGGCTACATCTGGGGCACCTGGACTATCCATAAGCAGCGGTGGCCTCCAGAGGTTGACAAATGTGCCCAATGGTTAATGTGGCAGTGAGCAAAATGTGATGCAGAGCCGTAATTTTTATGAGACAGGTGCGGCAGATGCACGGTGAGTAACGCACTTATTGCCCACTGGCAATGGCTCTGTACCCCATTTGCTTCCTTGCACATGTGACATCCGCCCATGGTGGGACCTCTTACCCTGCCCTGGTGGCCAGGAGCTCCAGTTACTGCTCAGTAGAGATAAAAATTATTTTTTTATTTTTTTCTCAATTCACCTTTTATTAAAAAACAATTGTGACCACATACGAAGAATAAATGGCATACCGAAAGTAGTGTTACAACGGTCATCAGAAGACATATGATGGGAATGGTATACAATGCATGTATAACATGGATCAAAAGAAATAAAAGAAACAAATGACAGCGCCATAGTTTGAGCAAGATCTCACCATGGACCCCCCCGATTTAGGACTAGTCATAGCATGTGTGTCTTAACAACATATAGCATTATAATTATATAATCAAATTTATTTTCTTCTTCTTTATATTTCTTTCTTAAAGCTTGAAGCAGAAGCCGTCTTCCGAGCCATTACAATAGCGAGTCGCATCAACTGCCCTGTGTACGTAACAAAAGTTATGAGCAGGAGTTCCGCTGATGTTATTGCACAAGCCAGAAAGAAAGGTAAGATATTCTTATTAATCTTTTTAATGGTGTTTTTATTATTCTTATCAATAATATGGCAAAATGAAATTCATAAAATATATTCTATTCCCAAAATTAATGAGAAATGTTTAAGCCAGATTTACATGTAGAACAATGACAATAAGTTGAATTAGAGATATTTAAATATGAATGTTGAATATTTAAGTTCAATTCAATGGAATCGGGACACATTTTAATGGCTAGTGCAGCTTAATTAAACCCAAGTGTTCAATTCCATTGATCTCTATCGGCTGCCTGGATGTTTGCTTTTATCTGCTTAGACAAGCGGTGAATTTTAATTGAAAGTAGCGGTTTTGTTCTAAGGCTATACAATAGCAACATGTGCTAAACGTATTCGCTGGAATCACTGACTTCTTTGGAACAATTTAGCGGATGTTCTTTTTCAGCATGACTGCAGTTGTAGAACAATATTTAACTAGCGTAATTTTATGCTCACTTAAGGTGCTTTAGTATTTGGAGAACCAATTACTGCAAGTTTAGGAACAGATGGTACCCACTACTGGAGTAAGAACTGGGCCAAAGCTGCAGCCTTCGTAACATCTCCTCCTCTCAGCCCAGACCCCACAACACCAGAGTATCTGAACTCTCTGCTTGCATGGTAAGGACACATGGGGATTATACAGGTTTGCAATGTGTGTGTGTATATATATATATATATATATATATATATTTGCAGTCATTTGCAACCTCAGATGTACAAAAACACATGACATATTACACCGTGTCATGATTTATTCAACAAAAATGAAGCCAAAATGGAGAAGCCATGTGTAAAAAACAAAGTACACCTTTTCTGCTTCCCTGGGAATTAAGATGCTAAGTAGTAGACAGGTGCTGCTAATCAAATGCCCTTGATTAATTGATCATCAGCAAGTGTGACCACCTCTATAAAAGCTGAGGTTTTTGCTGGTCTGGAGCATTCCAAAGTGGAGATGTTTGGCCAAAATGCACAGTGCCAGTCAGACAATATGCTGATAAACGGAAGACTAATAATAGATTGTCCAGTAAAGGAGAAAGATTCTGCGTGTGCACTAAATTTGAGACAATTTAATGCTTGATTAAAATGCTTAAAAATCCAATATCCCAATTAAATCAAATATTTCTGAAAAAATATTTGTAGATACAGGGAAAGGATCATGTTCCACTAACTCTTACTGCTTAATTTAAATGCAGCATTAGAAAAATAATTCCTGGTTCTGTTAAACGTCCAAACCCTTCTGAGAAATAAGAAGTAAAATTTAGCCTAGGACCAGTTTATTGTCATGCGTCACAAAAAAAGGGACTGTTGCTTCTCGTGGAAAATGAATGCTTACTTTCTATCACAATGTTAATGGAGAGTAAATTCACCAGGTTTCGCAGATATCTCTATGTTTCTTGCAGTGGAGATCTACAGGTCACAGGAAGCGGTCACTGTTCTTATAGCACTGCTCAGAAAGCTATAGGGAAGGACAACTTTACTCTGATTCCAGAAGGAGTCAATGGAATTGAGGAACGGATGGCCATTGTTTGGGACAAGGCTGTGGTAAGATATTAAATCGCTAAGCACGATCATGAAACATAGAAACATAAACTCTGAGGACAAATAGGCATAATTCTACCCATCTAATCAGCCATCTTTTCCTGCTGTAACGACACAAACCTTAATCCTTGGTCTGATTTTTTAATCAGGACTGCCACATAGCTAGCCAATGCATGCTTAAATGAGCTCACTGAATTTAAACATTTATCACTTCTAATAGTTTCCCTCTTTTAAAGTAAACTTCCCTCCTGTATACATGCCTTTATGTATTTAACCACTTAATGCCCCAAAACCAAAGTGTTTCTCTCTGTTGGGGAAAAAATAATAATAAAAATAAATAAATAAATATATATATTATTATATATGAAATATAATTAAGAAAAGTAAAATAGGATAAATACATTTAAAAAATAATGTTAGGAAGCCCAGTGATGTTACAATGATATTACTGGTATCCCCAACAGGATCTCTATCCATGTTTCACTGGGAACAGTGCAAAAAAATGAAAAATAATAAAACATTAATGAAAAATCATTACAAATGAAATTACCACTATAGTTAACAAATAATTTATAAAAATGAAAACCTTCACTACTCCTCATATGAAATTGATTATATATGTAATATATCAGGGCATCTACAGTGTAGAAGAAATCCTAAGCAAAATTGCATAAAATGTGTTTTTTTTTCTATTTTAGTATATGTATATATATATATATATATATATATTTATTTATTTTTTTAAGGCCCTAATCGCACTGAAAAAAATGCGTAATGTGTTTGGGTACGTCAATTATGTAAAAGGAGACCAACATGAAGGGGTTAAATGTTTCTCTCACATTCCCTCTTTGTTTTCTCGCCTCCAAGCCTCTTAGTCTTTCCAGATAATGTTTATCCTGCAAACCGTTTACTATTTTAGCAGTAGTGAGTGATAACATTTTAGTGTATGTCATTTTATATGGACAAAATTTGATTTTTTTGCTACTAATAAATACTACAGGGGAGCTTGCGTGCACTCTACCTTCTTCTGTGTATTCATAATAGATGATCTTTCTGGGAAAATGGTTTGTAATTATTTAAGCGTGGTGTGTGCTATTATTTTATTTTTCACGTGTTGCATTTGCACTGTTACAGACGGTATGGGGGGTCCCTTTAAATATTGTGAGCGCTTTTAATCTGTACAGATTGGTCTGTGCCACCTTTGCAAATTGATAATTACTGAATTATATTTTTTTAGGCCTCAGGTAAAATGGACGAGAACCAATTTGTTGCGGTTACCAGTACAAATGCTGCCAAAATATTTAATTTGTACCCAAGGAAAGGGCGAATTGCTGTGGGCTCTGACGCAGATGTTGTTATCTGGGATCCTGACAAGGTCAAGACTATTTCTGCCAAAAGTCACAAATCCGTAAGTACATCAGACACGTGTTAATGAAAAGTATGGGTATGGTTGGTGAGTTTGGCTCACCAGCTTTCAATATCCTTAACATTGATCATTTTAGCTATTGAGTAGAGTCAAGTTGGACTTGTGTTAAAGCCTAGTGAGTTTCCATGGCCAACTGTAAATGCAATGAGGAACTATGAAATTTATAGTTGGTCGACCCACCTGCAATCATCAGAAGCTCTTGGCTATTTGGAATGTAACTTTCAAGACACTTGACACAATGACAACGATGTATCCCTCATATGTATTAGTGATCACAGCGTGTGTCACCAAATGCTAACTTAGGCTACCATGTAATTTGGTAATTTATTGAGAAGACATCAGTATTCCTAGTAAATAAGTCACAATTTAGAGGATGAATGAATAGGCGTTGTGACTCCTTTGATAAAACAAGGCATACAATGAAACACAGACATGATATCTGTAAATGCACATTTGCCTACCTTCTATATTGATGATTGCCTACAATTATTTAAATTAGCCTTAAGGTGTCACGTCACAGCGTACAAGGAGACACCGAAGTCAGGTAGGACTGGCAAAGGATGGTCCAGAGAGCAGCGGTCAGGATACCCAGACACGTTGCAGGATCACCATTGTAACGTTGCGGTGGAGGTAGGTGAGCAGGAACCGTAGCTACTGGCATAGGAGGCGGAGTAGGAGCCACCACGGGTTGAGGCGCCCGTTGTGCAGGATCAGTACGCTGAAGCAAGGTCTGAAGAGCTTGAGCAAATTGATCCAGACGGTGAGCCATCCCATCGAGTCGAGCCTCTGTGGACCCTTGTCTACCCTTGTCCTACCTACAGAGGAGGTCTCCCTCTTCTTCGCGGCAGCTGAGGCTGCGGTTGCCGGCCAGGAGAACCGGAGGATCTCCCTGCCCGGTACCTGACAGTACCCCTCCTTAAAGGGGCGACCTCAGGGCGACTCCTGCCAGGACAACGTGACCTCTAGCATGGAATGCATGCACGAGATGGGGAGCATGAATCGAGCTTCAGGAACCCAGGAACGATCCTCTGGACCGAGTCCCCTCCAATGAACCAGATATTGGAGACTCCCTTGTTGTCTGCGACAGTCGAGGATAGCTTGAGGAATACGCCCAGAAGTATCCCCGGCACAATTCTCCGAAGCAGAGGGTCTAGTAGAAAAACGGTTGCAGACCAATGGCTTCAATAGAGACACGTGAAAAACTCGAGGAATACGGAGTGTCCGTGGCAGGGAAAGTTCATAGGCAACCGGATTCACCCGGCAGACAACCGAAAACGGGCCGATGAAACGTGGCACCAGCTTCATGCTGGGAACTCTGAGTCGCAGGTATCTAGTAGACAGCCATTCTCTGTCCCCAGGAGAGTAAGCAGGAGCGCCAGAACGCCTCTTATTGCCCTGAAGTTCCTGACGACCACCAGCCAGCTCCAAAGCCCTCTGCACCGAAGCCCAAGTAGACTGGATATTAGCCTGCCGCTCCTCCAGCTGTGGGTCAGGCGAATTCGGAAAAGCTCCAGGGAAGGGTTGCGGATGCAGGCCGTAAACGCAGTAGAAGGCGGACTCTCCTGTAGACTCTTGTACAGCGTTGTTACGAGCAAACTCCGCAAATGGTAGTAAGTCAACCCAATTGTCCTGATGGTGATTAATGAAGATGCGCAGGTATTGCTCAAGATGCTGGTTAGCCCTCTCAGCTGCACCGTTAGACTGTGTGTGATACGCAGATGAGAATGCCAGGGTGACACCCAACGCCCTTGTGAACTCGTGCCAAAAACGTGCGGTGAATTGGGTACCACGGTCAGAGACAATCTCAGTGGGAACACCATGAAGACGGACGATCTCCCGCGTGAAAATGTCAGCCAATACGGAAGCCGTGGGTAGTCTCTTCAAAGGTATCATGTGGGCCATCTTAGAAAAACGATCAATGATCATCAGGATTACAGTATAGCCCCTCGAGTTGGGTAATTCCACAATAAAGTCCATGGCAATGTGAGTCCAGGGCCTCGAAGGACGAGGCAATGGGTGGAGTAACCCAGCGGGGTGCCTCCTGGCAGCGCACTTGACACAGGAACGAACAAACAGGGCAGTGTCCTTAGTCCATTCTGGCCACCAAAACGTCCTGGACACGAGGTCCTTGGTGCGTGCTAGCCCTGGGTGACCCGCAGTTCTGGACCCATGGGACAGACGAAGTACTCGGGTACGGAGGTGTGCAGGAACAAATAGTTTACCAGCCGGCAAGGAGGCTGGAGCTCGGGTTTGTAATCCAGAGATGCGGTCAGGCAGCGAAGGTGTAGAGCAGCGAGGACCTTGGTAGCAGGTATAATAGGCTCAGGCAGCCTTGACATTCTTGAAACGCGGACGATAAGTCAATACAAACGAGAATCGGGAGAGGAACAAAGCCCATCTGGCCTGTCGAGCGTTCAGACACTTGGCAGTCTCAATATACTGAAGATTCTTGTGATCCGTCAGAATCAATGTGGGAATTGGAACGCCCTCCAGAAGATGACGCCACTCCTCCAGTGCAAGAATGAAAGCCAGAAGTTCCTTGTTCCCGATGTCGTAGTTCCTCTCTGCCGGGGAGAATCTCCTGGAGAAGTAACCGCACGGATGGAGAGGGCCACTGTAGGAGATCCTCTGTGACAGAACAGCACCAACTCCGGACTCGGATGCGTCGACCTCCAGAACAAACGGTAGACGAGGGTCAGGATGACGTAACACAGGAGCGGTGGTGAATTTGGTCTCGAGTCGAGAGAAGGAGGAAATGGCCTCGGCAGACCACTCCAGGGTGTTAGCCCCTTTCTTAGTAAGGGCCGTCAAAGGAGCCGCAACCTTAGAATAGTCACAGATGAAACATCTGTAATAATTGGCACATGAGTGCGATGTGACTGCAAATCGGAAGAGCAGATCAAAATGTCATCTAGGTACACCATGACAAACTGTTGGAGAAAGTCCCGAAGGCAATCATTAATGAATTCTTGGAAGACCGCCGGGGCGTTGCACAGCCCAAACGGCGTTACGGTATATTCATAATGTCCAGAACGAGTATTGAAGGCGGTCTTCCATTCGTCATCGGCGCGGATTCGGACAAGATTGTAAGCCCCCCGGAGATCCAACTTCGTGTAAATAGTGGCCCCACGTAGCCTGTCAAAAAGTTCAGAAATTAGTGGAATGGGGTACGTGTTGCGCCTGGTAATCTTGTTCAGACCACGATAATCGATGCAAGGACGAACCTCCCCGTTCTTCTTCTTCACGAAGAAGAAGCCTGCACCAGCGGGTGATATAGACCGGCGGATAAACCCTCGGCGAAGATTCTCCTCCATGTACGACTCCATAGCTTTGGTCTCCGGGATGGAGAGTGGATAAACCCGACCTCGGGGTGGCATGGTCCCAGGAAGCAGGTCAATCGGGCAATCATACGGCCTGTGTGGAGGTAACTTCTCAGCCTCTTTTTTATCAAAAACATCCGCGAAGTCTCGGTAAGGCTCAGGCAGAAGAGAGGTATCACTCGAGGATGCTGTCACCGAGGCATGCTTCAAAGGGGTGAGGCAATGAGCTTTGCAGAACGCACTCCTGGCGGTGATCTGAGTCGTAGTCCAATCCATAGCAGGGTTGTGTACATGCAACCACGGAAATCCCAATATGATGGGAATGGAGGGTGAGCGGATCACGAGCAGCTGTAAGCGTTCACTGTGTACTATGCCCACGGCAAGGTTGAGTGGAACCGTATGGAGGGAAATCCGATCAGGAAGAAGCGGTCTACCATCAATGGCCTCCACAGGCAACGGTACGGGCAGGGATAGGGTGGGAATGTGTTGCTGATCACAAAAATTCGAGAAAAGCCTCCATATCGACGAATCCAGTGGCCCAGACCAGACGAACCGGAACTGTCATACGGGTAGTGAAAACGTTAGGGGAAGGATTCACTACACCTATGGTAGGTTCCCCTGGCCTACCTAGGTGCGGGCGTTTCCCGGCCTGCTGGGAGAGTGTCCGATGAGGTGGCCCGAGAGACCACAGTAAAAACATAGTCCTTCCCATCTCCGCCTGTTCCTCTCACGTTCGGATACTCGAGCGGCTCCCAACTGCATCGGTTCCTCAGGAGGGTCATAGGGGGTAGCGGTAGGAGAGAACTGTGGCGTAGAGCGTGTGGTAGGTCTCCCACCTCTGTCACGTAACCTCAGGCTCTCACGTTGTACTTGCCTTTCACGGAGACGAAGATCAATTTGAGAAATATATGAAATCACCGAGTCTAGATCCGTAGGCAAATCTCTGGCGGCAGTTTCGTCTTTGAGGGTCTCGGAAAGTCCATTAAGGAAGGCAGCCACTAATGCCTCGTTAGTCCAGTTCACCTCACCTATCAGGGTCCGGAACTCTATAGCATATTCCAGAAGCGGACGGGAACCCTGACGGATGGTAAAAAGCGAAGTCGAAGCAGTGGTCCTCCTTCCCGGGAAGTCAAATACGGCTCGTAGGCTAGAGACAAATTCAGCATAGGAACGCAACGTAGAAGCGTTTCTCTCCCAGAGCGGCGAAGCCCATCCCAAGGCTTTATCCGTAAGGAGCGAAATGATGTATCCTACCTTAGCACGCTCAGTAGGAAAGGCATATGGAGACAGTTCAAAATGTATCTCGCACTGGTTCAAAAAACCCAGACACGTTGCAGGATCACCATTGTAGCGTTGCGGTGGAGGTAGGTGAGCAGGAACCGTAGCTACTGGCATAGGCGGCGGAGTAGGAGCCACCACGGGTTGAGGCGCCCGTTGTGCAGGATCAGTACGCTGAAGCAAGGTCTGAAGAGCTTGAGCAAATTGATCCAGACGGTGATCCATCCCATCGAATCGAGCCTCTGTGGACCCTTGTCCTACCGAAGCGGGTCTCATGATGGCCTTCTGATTCTGTCACGTCACAGCGTACAAGGAGACACCAAAGTCAGGTAGGACTGGCAAAGGATGGTCCAGAGAGCAGCGGTCAGGATACCGGAGAGCAGGATAGTCGTGGAATAAGCCGAGGTCAAATAACAGGTAAACAACAGGAACGCGTACTGAGATAGGCACTACCGAGATAGGCACGACCATCAGAAGGCAATGTGTCTGAGTCAGGAAGTCTCTTAAACAGGCACAGGAGTTTAGGCACTAATTGGAGATTTCCCGCCAAATATTCAAACTGCCGTTACGTCACTTCCTGCGCGGCCATCTTGTGTTTGGCGATTTCGTAATCTCCCCATATAGGTCGATGTAGTATCTGTAGGCACCACTAGGTGGCGTGAAGAAGAACGTGGACAGGACCTGTCCTGAAGCTGCTGGGAACGCAGCGTGAAGGAGGTAGGTCTTCCTTGCCGTGGCAGCGGCTGCCTCTGCTGTGCAGAGGCGGGGGGTCTCCCTCTTCTTCCCAGCGGCTGCGTCTGCTGTGCAGAGGCGGGGGGTCTCCCCCTTCTTCGCGGCGGCTGCGGCTGTTGTGCAGAGGCGGGAGGTCTCCCCCTTCTTTGCAGCGGTTGCGGCTGCTGTGTGGAGGCAGGGAGTCCTCTCCCCAGTAGCGGCTGTGGCTGCCGTGCTGAGGCGGGGGGTCTCCCCCTTCTTCGCGGCAGCTGCTGATCCGAAGTGGGGGGTCTCCCTCTTTTACGCGGCAGCTGCGGCTGCCGGGCCGAAGCGGGGTGTCTCCCCCTACCTCGCGGCGGCTGCGGTTGCCGGCCAGGAGAACCGGAGGATCTCCCTGCCCGGTACGTGACATAAGGTCATTATAATGAAGTCATTATTTAATTTCCCATAAGCAGTATGAATGAGTGCAGATTTTCTGTATTGCTTGATATATGTATAAAAAAAAAAAAAAGTTAAGTCAAAAGGAAGCCTCGCAAATTATAATGTAATATTGTTTTGCTGATCAGGCTGTGGAATACAACATCTTTGAAGGGATGGAGTGTAGAGGAGCCCCACTAGTAGTAATTAGCCAAGGAAAGATTGTATATGAAGATGGCAACTTGCATGTCAACCAAGGCATGGGGCGCTTCATTCCTCGAAAACCTTTCCCAGAATACATTTACCAGCGAATCAAAACAAGGAACAAGGTATGATTCAAATCTTCTAGAAACTCGTTTGTTTGGATTTGTATTCTAAAATACAGGCTGGGGAAACATCTCTGCATTTCTGGAGGATTTTGTCTCTGAAGTATGTTTAAATCTATTAAATGTAACTACATGACGTGCTTTTTCAGGTTTCAAAGTGGATCTACCAGTCTCCCAGCTCCCACGTGTTAGAGTTCAGTGCACCAAATATATCATGTAATAGTATTCACAAAATAAAATAAGGAATATATTTGTGTTATAAAACCAGCAGACATCTTCACTTCTTGTTCCCAGGATTCATGATTGCAGGAAAAGGACGCATGATAGGAGTAATAAGAGGGAGGACAGCAATTCGCCTCTAGAGAGAATGAGTAACTTGAAATGCATCCTTCAGTTATGTGGCTGCCGAATCGTTACTTAAAAAAATAATTAATAGGTGCGTGTTTTGTAGGTATTAGAATTGCAAGCAGTGTCCCGAGGAATGTATGATGGACCTGTGTATGAAGTTCCAGCTACTCCAAAGTATGCAACTCCGGCACCTTCAGCGAAATCCTCCCCTTCCAAGGTCCAGGCTCCTCCGATCAGAAACCTTCACCAATCTAATTTCAGTCTTTCAGGTACACCCATTAGTTATGTTTTCTCTTTTGATTGCATTGTTTGAGGTCCATTGTGATTAGTTCTTAATCCACTTAAAAACAACTGATCTACAATATCCAAAAAGTTATACCGTTTATATAGGGGATGGGGGAGAGCGGAAAGGCCGCCTCCCCTGAGCCAGTCTTCAGGGACAGGTATAAGATTGTTATCTCCCCAACCAGCCCTCCTCGGCAGGTGCCTGATGAGGAGGGCTGGCTGGGGAGATCACAATCCCCCTCTAACTGGCCCAGCATTAGGGAGCGTGAGGTCTGTAGCTTCAGACCTCGTCTTCTGTGCTCCCTAATCACTACACAACGGCAATTGATGCAGAGCGCCGGTATATGACATCAAGAGCTGACGCATATGATGGAGCACTAAAGGACAGGATGGAAGATGAGGAAGGTAAGAGATGGGGAGAAAGGGGTATAAGGGCAGTGTATGTGTATATATGTGTGTATAAGGTCAGTATGTGTGTAAGGGCAGTGTGTATGGGCAGGTGTGTGTAAGAGCAGTGTAGGTATTTGTGTGTTTGTAAGCTGGTGTGTGTATGTGTATATGTGTGTATGGAAAGCCATATGTTAGAGCAGTGTAGGTGTATATGTGTGTGTATGGATAGGTTTGTGTAAAGGCAGTGTATGTGTATATGTGTGTATTTATGGTCAGGTTTGTGTAAGGCAGTATATGTGTGTTCATGGGCACGTTTGTGTATAGGCAGTGTGTAAAGGCAGTGTATGTGTATATGTGTGTGTTTATGGGTAGGTTTGTGTAAGGGCAGTGTATGTGTATATGTGTGTTTATGGGTAGGTTTGTGTAAGGGCAGTGTATGTGTATATGTGTGTTTATGGGTAGGTTTGTGTAAGGGCAGTGTATGTGTATATGTGTGTTTATGGGTAGGTGTGTAAGGGCAGTGTCAATAAAATGACCTCTGGGAAAAAGTGGGGGGGCACAATTTTCCATTCTTGCCTGGGCTGCAAAAGAAGCCAACTACAACTCTGCTCACAACAACCAGGCAGTGTGAGTGCCTGTCGCTCCGTCTCTGCACGCATTTGTAAACTTTAAGGAAAAGCTTTTTTATAGTTTCCCCCCCCTTTTTCAGGTCTGAAGCAATACCTGAGGAAGAGAGGAAAACTTTTGAAATCTTGTCTTAAGTATTATGTTAATCAAATAAAAAAGTATCATATAGGGCTGTATATAATAATCGATAATGGAAATTATTGTCAACGATTTTATCAAATACAAGATCAGGGTTTTTTCAGAGCAAATTCTCTGAAAAATATAATAATATATATGTAATAATTGTTAGTTGCAGCCCAAGTATCATTGCATACTGCAGTACTCCAGTATTTTGGCATCTTATATATATATATATATATTTAGTTTTTTCAGTAGCATCATTTAGTGGTTGTTTCTAGAGTTGCTATTGGGCACCTTACATACCACCACTTTATTACGTTTTTAATTGTTTTAATGTTCTGGCCAGAATTGTTTATGTCTAGTTTTAACTGCCTATTTGGATTTACTGAATGTTAATTTTGAAAATAAGTAACTTACTGGCAGGCAACCAAAAGAGGTGAAATGCTGTTACCAGAAAGAGATCCAACGCTTTAAGTTAGTTAAATGAAAATACTTATCTTTGTTTCAAAAAAAATGGAGATCCCCTTTACAAATTTAAAACATTTAATTTGAATAAATCTTCTGCATTCTAAACCATATCTAGGACTTCTTTGTGTTTGTTATATTTATGTTTATATTATACTTATGACCCCGTTGTTTTACCTAATTGCAGGGGCCCAGATTGATGACACCAACCCTCGTCGCACAGGACATCGTATTGTTGCTCCACCTGGAGGTCGTTCAAACATTACAAGTCTTGGTTGACCCATCTGAATTAATGTAAAAAAAGAAGAATACAAGTAAAAGCATCACTGGAACAATGTTCCTTTCTGTGTCAGTGTTATTGCTCTCACAATTTTTTGGTACATATGAAAAACGGTCTTTTTTTCGTATAGGAAGAGGTGATCTCAGTGTGGTGAACCGCTTGGAGCTACTTACCTCACATGTTTGTTTAGCCACCATAACACTTTGAGCCCCGGAACTGCGAGTGGCTTATTGCGTTAATGTATACCGCTTCGGTGCCCAACATGTTACAGCATGGAACTGTATTCATCACCGTATTAGAGTAGGAACTTTGTCTTGTAGCCAGTGGCTAATTCATTCGCACCATTTAGCTTTGTAGGGTAGGTGGGTAGGTAGTGCATGGCTTACTGTTATTTATAAGAATTTTGCCTGTGAGTTTCCATAGATCCCCATGACTAACTTAACACAACAACAAGATCAATCTTGCCACCGATATGTATGAAATGTGGACAATTTTATGTATACTGTAGGATGCTAAATGTATCACGTTTAATTGATTATTATTATTTAGTATTTTTTAAGAACAGCTCAGAACATTAATGAAACAACGTTACAACTTCCCATCCTAACTGTACAGTTTGGTCCATTTTCACTGTTTTACATTTTTAGCGAAATAACACTCATTGAGCTATGTTTTAATCATTTAGCTTAAAGAAAAACTGCTTGCCTGAGGTTTTGATACTGTTAACTCCAAATCACAACCTGATTTTTACAGTTTTGTACAAATTTTTCTTTGTATTCACACACATTTTTACTTATTAAGTATGAAGTTCTAGATGTGATTCAGTTAATGAATTCAGAGCTTGTGAAATAAATGACATGGAAATGGTTCTACAGTGTCTGTTTTATTTCAGTGTATTATTTATACATGTATTATTGATTACAAAATGAGAAAAAAATATTGTGTATTAGTACTACCGACGAGTTGCCTAGCCACTGCCAGGACTCAAAATGGAGTAACTGGGTGTTCCTCCCATTCATTCCTGTAAGCTGGAGGTGTGATGGCAGAGCTCAGGACTGGGCCCAAAGTGAGCCCTGATTAAATTTGAGTATCTTCCCTGTAGACAGACAGTGATAAACACATAATTCCACATGTGGTATTTTTTTCTTAGCAGAACGGAGCCAGTGAATCTGTTGCAGCTTCATAGCCTCATTCACCCCCTAACTACCCTGTGGCTATAGAACGAGTGCCGTGTCCAATGTATGCTGATCATTACCATACCTGAGAACTTTTTGGCTCCAGCAACCTGGAGCCCCCCTTTGCCGGTAGGAGGTCCTGCTGATGTTGTGGGACACACACTGTATTGTTGATGGGGAAGTGGCGCATGCAGCAACGCTGATTCCACGACCCAGAGTTTCCCAGTGGTGACCCAGAGAAGCAGCACTTCCCGTGGCGTTCCCAGGTATGATCATTACAGAAGAGCAGAGAAGGCTCCTGATATCTGGTCAGATGAAAGCTGCTGGGGGTGCTTTTGCCCCAGTCTCTCTCTGACTGCTCTGCTGTGCTCAGATATGACTCACAATTGATGCCTTCATGAATGTTGGTGACTCAATTAAGTTTATTTTTCAATAATGCCAAGTCAAGGTTTCCATGAGGGCCGGTATTAGACCCATTGGGCTAATACATTCTGGGACTCATTACAAAGAATCTTCATTTCATTCATACACCGCCTGTCCTGCCGGCAGGGGTTCTGCACATAAGCGTCAAGACGTAGATTTGTTTTAGTATTCTATAATCTAACAATATACCTAATATAACTGAATATAACACAAGCAGAGGTTATTATTTAGATATAATCAACATTAAATGAACCTGAAAATAAGGGAAAAATCATATATATAAAAGTGCATATCCCTAAGGAGTGTTTCTACATTCCTCTAATACTAGTTAGTCAAAAGTGTTGTCCCTACGTGGGAAACAGGGAAGTCTAACTTAAAGCCCTAAAACCATTCCAGAACATCCCTGCCCAGCTCTGACACAGGGAGGTAAATAAAAATTGGGTCACCTAGCTCGTTTCCCAACAACTCCCTCAAGAAATCCTTGAGTCCTACTACAAGCAGACATAAGTGAGCAGAGCCCCGGTACAAGCAGAACATGCGGTAGAAACAGCACCAAAATGGAGTCCTTCTCAGCAGACAGAGGTCCCACATGGGACAGTGAGAACCATCAGCTGCAGGGGATAGGTGACCTTTCACACATCTACCCATAGCCCCTTCCCGGAAATATAAATATACGGGCACCAAATAAAATACATACATTAGACTTGTGCATTCACATTATTACAAACTTTGTGGCCAATCAGCATTTACAAGGGGAGGGACAAGCATTAGATATATAAATGTGCTGACACCATTTTAACTTGTCAGTAGCAGCAGTTACAGATTGATAAGAGTTGGAGTGTGAGACAGTGACCAAGGTTGAAGGAACAGGGGGAAGAGGTTGTGCCCAGAAGCTCCACCATTTTGCGAAAGTTCACTGGAAGGTCATGTCCCTGCCCAGTTCTCCATGTAGAAGCGGAGGAAGAAAGAAGATTTTTTGGAGCAGTGGAAGACCGCAGAAGAGAGAAGAAGGAAGAACAAAAAGTTGCAACACAAGAAGCGGAGCTGTTCGGCACAGAGACAGGGACAGGGAATTGGTTGTCAGAGAAGGTAGGGTGGCATTCCGAGAGAGCGTAAGAGAGAATGAATGAGAGTGAAAGACCTAACAAAAGTTGAAAGAAAATTCAGAGCTATTTGCTTTGTTTCATTCCTGATTTTTGGGGATTCATACAAATTGCCGTAATTGGCGAAAAAAAGGCTTTGCTTCAGGGGCAAATTGGCTTGGTTTACTCTGAGATAATCAATTCTTGATATGCCAGGCATGTCACGGAAAAACATCCCCTTGGCAACAAGTGACGTGCCTGGCGTGTCATCACTTGTCATGTCAACAGGTGTTGAAAGCGATCTATGATGTTGAGGCATTTAGCAACACTGAAATCAGCAGCCTCCCCCAGGCGTCAATGTCCGCCATATATTGTATGGCAACGGACGCCTGATTTAAAAGAGCTTAGGAGGCGATCAACGATTTAATTAAAACAAATGATGTTTTAGAGAGGTCATTGAGTCGAGCCCAATGTATTCCTGTCTTGTAGATTATTTGGGTTATATGACCACCTAAACCCCTTTTAATTCATCTTTAGAAATAAGTTATTAACATATTCCCTTTCAGCAAGAGAAATTAACTTTGGCAATGCCAAAAGAGACCACTGGAAGTCACCCTAACACTTCATAAACATTTTTTTTAAAAATAAATCATGTGTAAATTTGTTGACACTTTTAACGCAATAATTTCAAGCTGCATTATTGTATTGGTAATATATCAGCAGTACAAATAACTTGTAGAAGAATATATATCTACACACACACAAAGTACATGTAGGAAGTTTATTTTAAGTCAAAAGCTAGGTGGTCCAAGGCTTAGAACTAAGGATGTTTTACTTTACTGAGAGGGTGGTAGATAAATGGAATCATTCCCCAGCACAAGTGGTAGTAAGGGAATTTAAGTATTCTTATAATATTCATCTATTTTTGTGTTTTTGGTGTATGTATTAAGTGTCCTTTTTGAGGGTGTGCTGTGCTAAAATAGTTTCATACCTCACCCCCTCCTCAATTAGCACGATATTTCGAAGCCTCAGGGCATTTAGTGATAACAGCAGAAGAGATGTTAAAGAACATTGTGAAGAAATCCGTTTCAAAATCATTTACATTTTTTAAGCAAACCAAAAAAGAAGAAAGAATATAGAAGACAGAAGAGTAAGAAGAAGAAACATGACAATAAGCTGAGCTGTGAAAAAGGAAACAAGGAGATGGAAGCAGTTGGTGGAGAGTGAATGAGGATGAGTGACAACAAATTTCGTTTCAGAATAAAAAAGCCCTCCGAATTTTGTACGAACCAAAAGGGCAGGAAACTAATTTCGATGCCCGAAAACAAATGAACCAAAAACAAAATAACAAAAAGTTTGTCCAAATTGATTTTACATGTGCACTAGTAGTAAAGTCTAGTAGTTATGGAGGCAGGACTGGAAGCCCACTTTGAACCAGCAGCAAAATACTTGTGATAACACTCAAATGTAATATAATTTTGACATTTTATGTAGACATAAGGTTTTCTCTAGGCTGATAGTTACCCTTTTGCCTCACCTTCTTGTATCTGCTAACTAAAACTCTCACACATACTCTCGCTTGCAGATGCCAGCTGCTGTCCTAGAAGTTTTGGGTGAGGAAAGCTTAAAATCAGGACATCTACATTGTCCTTATCACAGATGAATAGAGATTGTCGTACAAAAATTGGGACAGCTGGCAACCCATACACGTCACCTGTCACTTTCTACTCCATGAATTAATGTTCATCAGTAGGAAGAAAGAAGCTATGCATGGGTACAGGTGACACCACCATAGCTTCTATGTCTGGATTATACAGTTGTAAACTCGCTCTGCAGGAGAATTGGTTTAATATTAGCCTTCTGTCATCCCATAAACCATCTATTTTTACTCATGCCCCACCGGTACGTTTGTTGTCTTTTGGGCATGTGACGGTGGGAGCAGTTAATCAAGGAATGTAAATTTAGTTTGGTTTTCCTTATCTCCCTTTAAAAAATACCATCATGTTGGTTTTGATGAACATCTTATTTAGCAGTTTTTCATGATTCATTTATTTATTTCAATTGATCAAACCTGGGAACTCTCTGGGCTTCACCCAGAGTCTCCACGTCAGTTTGCTCTTCCTCTGCGCATTGGAGAGGCTTCTTGCCATGCCCACTCCTACCCCATTAAGGCTTTCTGGGGATATGCAGCCCCCCACACAGACACAGCCTGCCATTTAGCTACACCGACTAGAGACCTTACAAAAACAAGGCAGGACTGGCTCTGGGTGTTTAAATAGACTGCTAAGCAGCTGCATCTGCTTAGTGGAATGAGCAGATCATGTGATCTACATCTAATAAATTGCTATGGCAACAAGGCATGGCTACACAGGTGAGTCCTTACTTTCAAGGAGTTAGTGCGCCACCTGGTGGCTCCACGGGGAACCACACCACTTATCAAGATATTCATATTATTATCCAGGATAGCAAATGTCATTGGAATGTAATAGGAATCCAGTGTGATATATAAATCTACAACTCCAAGAACAAGAAGTTGGGGGTCCCAGCAGGAGTCCATAAATAAAGATTCAAACTCCTGGATCTATAAAAAATTGTTTTTTCAAAATTATAATCCACAGCATAGCATATAATAGCGGGGGTACAGCTCTCAAGAAGGAGACATGAGAGTAAATACCTAACGTATTTCACGCTAAATTTAGAGCTTATTCATATACATACAATGCCAGATTTTTAAATTTCTTTATATGTTATGGTAATTACCTAACATTCACGGCACATGTGACATGAGAAAAAACTCACCCACTAAATATTTATGAAATATGTAAATGGTTCTGAAAGTAGACCCCCCTTCTGGTGAATATGTAGGGAAGAATAAGATGGAAAAAAAGATGAAGAAAAAAGAATAGGTGAAAAAAAAAACTCCTGCAGAAAATAAGCATAACAATAAACAGTAAATGTATCAATATCAGATAATGTAGATAATTTAAAATGGCCCAATAAAATATCAACAAAATCTTCATCATGTATATGAGATGGACCGTCAGTGAACCACTTATTGTTTATAAATATGAATTAAATCCCACTCCGAATTGACACCTCTGGAAAGACGTGTTTGTAATTTTAATATCCAATAAGTTTTCTTTTTATTAAGAGTGCTACGTTTGTCCCTGCCAGGTGGAGAAATCTGTATTATTTCAATACCTTGAAATAAAAAAAGATAATTGAGACTGATTATAATCGGAGAAATGTTTGCTTACTACGAGTACAGATGAATCACCGGTTATATCAGTCAGGGGTTTGTGTATCCGTAGCCGATGCTCCGTCCCACAAACTGGCTGAAACACTTCAAACGTGATCAAATATATTACAGAAGAAGCGTCATAATAAAAGAAAACAGCCATTAGTCACTGTAGAGATAAAAGGTCTTTCTCTGCGTAACGTGATGACAGCATTTACATCTGTGCGTCCGGTAGCTTGTTTTCTTTGTTTTGTCTTGAAAGAATAATGAAAGAGAACCCAGCGACCTAGTCCTTCTGTCGCTACACCGTAAATGAGATTTCTAGATTTCATCATATTGTAGGTCTAAATGGAAAATAGAGGAATGTTTTCTAACAATCGGAAGAATATTATCATATTCCTCACTATATTCAGTACAAACCATAGTTTATTAGACACACTAGAGGAATCTTGGACTCCTTGTTCTTGCAGAAGATCTCTACTCATTTTATTTCTAGCTATTTTTTAACCCCTATTGATGTCCCTTTGTGAAAAGCTCCTAGCCTTTAAGGATCTGGCTTCTTCTTCATACGATTTAAGTGAAGAACGGTTCCTGTGTAATTGTACGAATTCCCAGACAGGGACTCCTCTAAATTAATGTTAGGGGTGACAGCTCGTGGTATTGCCAGCTGTGGGTCTCCTGTAATCTTTTCTACATCATAACCAGTAATAATATTTGCCCCATTAGGGTGACATCCAAAAAGAAAATACTACTGTATTGAAATTCGATAGTGAATTTAAGATTAAAATCATTATTGTTCAAAAACAATATCTCTAGAAATCGGTCTCTGATCCCCTCTACATATATCAATAACAGGTCATCATTATAGCGCCCAAAACATTCAATCTAATGGCGAAATGCATTGGTATTTTCCACATCCTTGAAGGTAGAAACAACCAATAAAAAATATGATTTAACAAAAATTCCACAATTACAAATAAAAAAAGACTGTAATGAATCCGAATATGTAAAATTTATATTTAAAAATCAGGTTGGATCATCAGCAAACTTTCCAGGTCTGCTAGACAACACACATCTCTAAATGTTAGTTGTTCATTAGGGGCTTTATTTCCGATTACACAAGAGTGAATTTGATGTAAATCACTATAGAAACATATAGAAATACCTTAATTATCCTTAAGTCAGATGCAATTGATGGTACAGAATTAATGGCGTCTGTCGAATCACAGCGTGTTTGTGTTAAGGCCTACTTCTAAGGAGCTTGAAATGGCTACGGACATACAGTAGCTGGACCTGAATATATTGTATGTATATTAATCACCCTTTCATCCAAACATGTTTCCACTTACTGTGTTTATTGATTTCACACTTCTGTACATTGATCCTACATTAGTTGGATCAAAAATAGAAAAGGCCCAAATTGCTATTACCACTACTGTTGTCAACAGGCAATGGATACCCTATATCCCAATCACATGTAAAATAAAATGCCAAAAAGACTCATTTGGTAGCAATTTGGTAAACATCCAGTGCAAGAAGAAAGGAATTTGGAAGGAGCCATTAACATTCTTTTTAGGCAGATCAAACAAGAGAAAACAGGGGAGTTCCAAAAAATAATTGTGTTCAGTTCTTTAGGGGAGATGACTTTGTGTTCTTAGAGGACGTAGAAAACACAAATGTTGCTAATTATAGCTTTGTGCAGTTTCTGGCATTTTGGCACGTGCCCCAGGATCAGTGTGCAGATAGTATCAGAAGGTGCCTGGTAATGCCTTTCCAAAATAACATTCAATCTTCAAAAATACATAACAGCAGGTCTCCGCAAAAAGGGTGCAACTTTAAAGATATATTGTATCCATTTGAAAGTTAATGAAAAACAGGGACACTTAACTTGATAATGGCGTATGAAACGCTGAAAGCAGTTGGGATGATAAGAGTGCTATGGCCATGTTTGTTTTCACAGCTCTGGGGTAAAGTGAGATAATAATAATTTTGACACAACATGCTATGAACATGAAGGACCTAACAGTAGCTCCTCCTAGGTAAGGCTCTGTCCATTTACGACCATGCCTCACAACAACCATTCAGCGCTACGGCACCCAGCTTCCCAGGTAACTTGTTGGGGTCACACAACGTGCAGCAGTCCGTATGAGTTTGGTGTCAGGGTGAGTGTGTGAAAGTGTATGATGTGAGAGTGGGTGTGTGTTACTCGAACCAGCTTACTCTCTGGGTTTCACCAGAGTCTCCAGCTGAAGCACCGCTTCCCTGGATCCCAGGTGACTGTCCTCATTCTCCAAGGCATGTATTAGTATATAACATTTGGATTTGAGCATATGGTGTTAAACCATGTGTATGTAAGAGTCTACTCATGTTTCACGATGAAGAACCCCAATGCAGGAATGCTGATGCGGAATACAGTATGAGCGGCCTAGAGTGATAACAGGTCTCTCTCGTGGGTAGCCGGAAGCATGGATGAACAAGCGTGGTGGAATGAAGCCTGGGGTCAAAGCTCCTGACAGGAATACACCAACCAACAGCCACG
The DNA here is from genome assembly GCA_029215755.1 of Spea hammondii. Taxonomy (NCBI): domain Eukaryota; kingdom Metazoa; phylum Chordata; class Amphibia; order Anura; family Pelobatidae; genus Spea; species Spea hammondii. Next base: position 15,245,661 of record JARDYJ010000001.1, read on the forward strand.
GAGACGCAGCCAGAGCCAAGATATCAGAGGTCACGGGTAGTCGGTATAACAGAGACAAAACCGGGATACCAGAAGTCAAGAATAACATATTTCACAGCCAGGGTCAGGATACCAGAGGTCACGGGTAGTCGGTACAACACAGTCAAGAATAACATTTTACAGCCAGGGTCAGGAAAGCAGGAACATCCACCAGGGAGCCGCAGTACGACTGAGCACCGGTGTACAGGTATTGTGGCTTTAAATATCGGGGGGGGGACCCTGCGTGGACGCGCTTTTCAACGCCATAGCAATGCTGCTGAGCCAAGGACACTTTCCGCCTAATAAATATTTATGAGGCGCCCGCGTACCTGGCGGGCAGAAGGGGGGGGGATGTCCGTTCCCAGAGGTAAGTGCCCTACACTGGGTGGATGCACTTCTCTAAAAGTGAAGAAGAAGCCACCACTAGGTTAGAAATAGTGGATCCAACCCTGAATATACATTATTGTGGTGTATCTTTAACAGAAATACTTAAGATGAGCAGAAAATAAATAGGTTAACTTCATCAGACAACAATGAGACTGTAAAACTGTGATCGCACACAGAATCCTTAGAGAATGATTACAAATCAACAGCTTTTTTTGCCCCCAGTGAAATAAAACGTGTTCTTTTTCTGTGTCAGACCGCGCCGTGAATGTAACAGTGTGACCTAGTTTTGAATTTTGCAACAACTAATTTGCTTTAGTTTTCTTCCTCCAATGACATTTTTACACTATTATTAACCATTATGATTTTTTTCTATAATAAGGACAATTCTATAAGCAGCACCATGTAGTGACTGCACAAATAATAATAATATATAATGATGTGGCCTTACTACTTATAATTTGTCTAATTTATCAAAGCTTTATCTAGGCCACGGGCCATAAATATCCAGTATAATATACCATATTTTGAGCCCAAGTTATAAAAAAGAAAAATAACAGTCACATCCAGACATCACCGTTTTCTTTTGCATTATTAAACTTTGCTTGCAAAAGGTCCAATTTTTTGCTTCTTCGCTGCAGTGTAGGCATTATGAATATGCACCTTAAAGAAAAATATAACAGTTTGTAAAACCTAATATCTTGCTCAGTAATTTTACAGTAAAAAAGATTCATTTACCAAATCTGCCAAGACCAAAGACTTGGTCTTGGCAGATTTGTGTAGCATTACTTGGTTTTCGGAGAAGGGTTCTGGTTCTGCTTGTTTGCATTTTGATGAAGCCCGCTATGTCTGGATGGACAGCTGCTTGGCTCGTTCATAACAGATAGATCCATAAATGCACGAAGATGGACAGATCTGCATCTATCCACTGAGCTGCGTTGAGTAAAGGGGCTTTTAGGTAGGATAGACACCCCAAGTCATTTCTGTGCTCCCTTTGTGGCTTTTGGTTAAAGTGTTGGACCCAACAGACAGTAAGCTTCGAAGAACGGACCTTCTCCTCCTCCTCTATTTTGTCACTGTCAGTTTTGTATAGTATCAGTTTTAATGCTTCTGTTAGTTTTCACCCTCCCCTAATGTAATAGCTCCACGGAATCTTAAATAGAAACTTGATGATTTCAATATTTCCCTCGCTGGAGAAAGAAATGGATTAATGTAGTATATTAATGTCAACTTGTTTTATGTTAGCAAAACATCAGCCTCCCTGTAGTGTAGCTGGTGTGTGGTCCAGTTAAAAGGGAGATCATTAATTTCCCCAACCACCCCACTACCACCATGGAGGACTATCATGGGGGCCCAGCCTCCATTTTTCATTTCCACACGACACCCCGTGTCATTAAAAAGTGGCATATTATGTCATACCTCGGTGCTCCGCAGCAAGCACGGTCTCACAAAGGAGGCGGCCGGTGAAGCTGCCACTGGTTGGGTCTAGGACCGAGCCAGAGGTAAATACAGCACCGCTCCACTTTCTTCTGATCTTCTTATTAACTTTGATATCTTATTCGATTCTCCTGGGGAGATATGTGTTTCTAAGAGAATATTTTGTTTTATCACAATCCAGGTGGAAACGCTACTCGTGCATTTTTTTGTTTGTCATGTTTGTTATTTCTTTCTGCCAGGAGATAAATTATGTATGTTGTCTAGTCGTAGTTTCTGGTGCCTCACCAGAATGTGTCGTACGCACTGAAAGGCAGCTCTTGACAAAAGTACTAGTTCACAATGTGATCTGTTGGATGGAGAACCTCATTTTAGTCCAAAGAACAAAAACAATAACAATGACGCACCAGAATATTTCATATTAATCCAACAACAAATGGCCTTCTAGGTGAGAAGTTATGACTTGTCGCCAGCCATACATTCCAAATTATTTAAGATTTTTCCAGCCTTGTCTTGAAAAATCTGTCCCAACTTAAAATCGTGGTAGATGTACAGATCAACAAAATGCCATTTCGTACCCCACCGAAGTCACGGGACAACCCTTTATGCAGATTAGAGCATGTATGGTATGTCAAGTTAAATGCATGACTGAAGTTACATATTGGAGTTATGTTTTCTTTAATTAAACGTCTGTTTGATTTTTTTCAGCTATATAATTACTGAAAATGTTATTAAAATGTAGTATTTGCTGCGGAAGTCTTTCTTAGCATCAAGGACAAAACAAGCCTTTGGAAATGAGCCATAGGGTGTAAGGCAGCTAGACAAGTAACGCTAATTGCAGGAGGATATATGAAGCAAAACACTTTCAGGATCGCCCCAAAGTGTAAGCATATCATATAACAGAATTATGAAGCTTCCTACAGACTATGTAAAGACACATTGATTACACAAACGCAGTTCTAATAATAAAAATAATTATTTATTCCAGTACCGTTATGTTACACAAATTATTCCATAAACAGTAGGGTTCTAGAAAAAAAAATCCGATAAAAACCTGTTATGGTATAATATTCATATTTAAATAAATGACATGACTCTATAATTTGAGAACCTTTACATAAAATGGACGGAGTTGGATCCTAATGCCCCGTATGCCTTGAAGGACGGGGAAAAAACAGAAATATATTGCTTTTCAATGGTAGGGCATAACTGGAAGGGGTTGTGGATACAAGTAAGACCCTCCTCTATTTCCCACGATGGTCCATTTTCCCCCCACATATTCGCCTAATTTATACCATGGCCGGATGATATTCCTGGTTATCAAGTGCTTATGTCTACAGATGACAGCTGTAGATATTATTTCTCCACTAATAAATGACTGAGATTAAATAAATATAATAGCTTACATATAAAGTACATGATCCCCTGCAGTGTTTTAAAAAAAAATCAACAACAATCCATATGATACGTAGAAGTCCAAATTATTGCACAACTCCAACTTCACCTTTTGGGCCTTCGACTAGGTGGTACAAATCCATATCTGTGCTTATCATATTGTGGAATTCCTGCGGCCATATTGGTTGCCAGAGAAGTGACAGCTCTGTGGTCTTGTAAGGGAAGCTGGGATGCAGCTGATCCCCTAAACGTGCCAAAAACACAGACATGTGCATAATATAAAAACATATAAAAAAGTTATTCTATAGGAACACATTGGGCAAAAGCACGCAGGACTTTGGACACAGTACTTAAATATAGTTAATAAATAATTTCATGATTTCCTTTTGAATGTATAGACATGAAAACAGTATAACATACACAATGAAACAAAGCAGGCGGCGGTAAGTACATGCCAAGTCTCAAGGACAGTCCCTCGGATTCCAGGAGGAGAATGCAGGTTGACATTAATACCTGCCAAGTGCCCAAATGGTTCCACGGATAGCAAAATGTGACCATGAGAAGATTGGTGATATGTACTCGACATAAAGGATTTTCTACCACTTGTTTTCATTGCAAGTTATTATGCAGTGATTCATTGTTCCTCTGTCGAATCCTTAATTCAACTTCTTTGTGGACAACATTTTGCTTGATTCTGTTTAAGAGAAACAAAACAAATATTAAATGAAATGGCGATATCATATCATGTGAGGTTTGACACCTTTTAATGAATATCTCCGGATACAATTGCACCAATTAACAAACAGCAAGCACAAGCTATAGATGTTTAAATAAATGAATGTAGTATTTCGTATATTAGGGCAGGAATCTTCTTCTGGCCGATAAGAACAATATAGGCGACAGAATGTTCCAGCCGATCGTTCCAGAGTCAGCATTCCACCATAAAATGCCTGTTTATATTTGTAATGGCCTCTCTCTTTTCTTGGTGAATATACTGCACTGCTTTGCTGTTTGCAAAGATTCATTAGTAACCTTTATACAGATTTGCTACCAACCTGAATGTGCAGATTTATTCATGACATTATTGCCATCTGTGAGTCGGATTCTAGCCATGGCAGCCAACTCAGCGATGAACACGTCTTCAGCATCCTAGGGGAAGCGATCAAAGCAGAACTCTTATAAAGAATGTTTACAATACGTGGAGGCTCTTCACAACTTGTAAATGAGATTGAACGTGATATAGGTTTAACCATAGTGTTCTAAACAAATACAAAAATATTAACTGCCTAACTCATGATGTGGACGGAGAATCTAACAGCCAAAAGAACATTTCAAGGCAGGCTAAGGAATATTTACACCAGGAACAGCAGACATATATTGTTTGTAAAGCAATAAAGGAGAAAAAACAGGGATGGAGAAACAAACATTGTGATTGCTCTTGTATAAATCAGATTATTGTATTGGTCTGGCTCTCAGCTTACTTTAACCCCTTTGTGACACGGGTGTTTATCCCACTAAGTGACCAGAGCATTTTTTGCCATTGATTGTTAATTGAACATTTCTTTGTTCGATCACGTTTCCTCTTTTCCATGTTTAGGACAGATAGGGTTTTCTATTATTGGCACATTTTTGTAATTAGAACTTATGCAATTTTACTTCCACAAATTAGGTCCTACTAATTAAAAAAAAACAACCTGATTTATGTTCAATAATTCCCCACATTCATTTTCTTTAATTTTATAAGGAAGTAAAATACTTGCTTACATTCTGCACTATTTTTTCTTATTTGTGAACTTTGGACTGTGGGCCAGAAAGTTTTTTTTAATGTATATTTCTAGTGGGAGGGGCACGATGTGTTTGGGCACACATTTGTAAAATTTTAAATGTATTTTTTCTTGTAATTGTTTTAGTTTATATTATTGAAATTTGTAAAAATGTTTCGGATTTGGGACTGATGGTACCCCGTATGATGTCATGGTGATATCAATGGAGTGTTTATTCATTTATTAATGAATTAATTATTAATTCATCTTAAATGTATTGAAATTTTTTGAAGAGGGAGAAACACTGTTTCCAAGCTGACATCCTGACAGAGATCTGAGAGGACCGACACCGCTGGCAGAAAGGGCCCAAAGGGAAGTTTGGGAATTCTTCACTATTCTGATGTAATAGGCACTCTCACCGAGCGCTATTACAACGTATCAGTGATCAAGAATTTAACGATGCTAGCTCCTGCTGACAGGGGAGACCTCAGGCTGTCTAATGGCTCCCTGATCTCCCATGTACCGGCAGGGAAAAGAGCCCACCGGTGCTAAAACCACAGGATGTACTATTACGTCTTTGGTCACCTAGGGTTTTTTTCCAAGGACAAAATGGTAAGATCTGTGTCACAAAGGGATTAAGCTTTATCTTTTGTAGCAACATTACGTTATGTATATTTGTTTCTTTTTGATGTTAAGACATCTGAATATTTACCGGTATATCCCATCTTTGGAAATTAAGTACTTTTTATAAATATATATTCGGCATTCACTTATATCAATAATATATATGTATTATTATATGTAGCGCAACTTTTTTTGTGTTTTATATGTGTATTTTTTTTTTGGAGTTTGTTTTTTCTAACAAGGGTGACAGACACTTGTTAACTTGGTGTAGCTGGTAGGGTAGATTCAGGTTAATTTAAATTCACGCAAAGGTTTTTGGGAATAGGACAGAAAAAAATTAGGTTCTGTTAAGGAAAAAGCACATAATCACACTGATAAAAGTGACGAATCTCATGTATAAATGTATGTTGCCCCTTTTTTGACACCAAAATGTCTGATAAAATTAACCATCACATCATAATTATTTTATACATATCATTATGCTGCAACCAAGAGTTTCGGCATTGCTCTTATCGCTCCTAATGACTGAAAAAGGTCCAATAAATAAATCAGGAGGGTCAAAATGGAACAGCTTTTTACAGGTTTTTTTTTTAAAAACCATATTTATGCAGATTTATACAGGTTTTGTTTTGTCTCCTCCAGAATATTTTTTTTTCAAGTCAGATATCCATTATGTCGTCAATTTGTGAGTCCTCGGGGGGTAAAATTTTTCAAATATTAACCAAAATATAAATATATAAATAAAAAAACACCCTGGCCAACTCAAGTAAAGGCTCACTTGGCACACCTGACCATGGCTAAAGTCCAGATCCAAAAGTGCTAAATACAATCCCATCTTCTGTGAGTACGACGACTCTTTGGAAAATATAAATTTTTATCTATATCATCTCATCTTTAACTGAAAAGTCTCAAAAGGGGACTGTAAATATTAAATTTTACAGCTCCATACACTAAATGTTTAAAAATAAATAATACACGTGTATTACGAACACTTATTTTGTGTAAAGCCCCGGGATCGGCATTATTATTCCTCCCCATACAGTTGTTTATCTCTTTGGAGTGGTACTGTTTGTCTTTGATGGATGCTTATTTGTTTTGGCTGGCTTTGTAAGGCTGCGGGATGAGAAATTTGTCGGCATGCTATTCCTATCGCTTTTGGACATGTCTCAGATTTCAGACGGTAAAACAGTCACTTACTTTTCCTTTGAATGCCTCGGAGAAATTACACTGAGTGACAAGAAAAAAAAAAAACATGTGCTATAGGTAGTTTCCATTCATCATTCTAAAGGCTGCGATGGCCAGAGTTCCTCTTGGAATCAAAACGTATATATATTCCTCAGCTCGGAGGAGGTTTATTATTGAGAGAATATTGATCACCTTCAATCTATTTTCAAGCTGTTCTTCAAGACGACGCAGAATGGATTTCTTGTGTTTGAGTGAATCCAGACGTATTCCGTGGTACATGTCAAACTTCTGAAGCAACTGCCTTTGCTGTGAAAGGAGCCTGTAGATGATAAAAAAAAAACCAACACATTTATTTACCACCGTATAATTTAAATGTATTTATTTACCACTGTATGATTAAAACGTAGAAAAAAAGAGATTAACTATTTAATCGTAAGCATTGCCCCTTTGCTCAATGGGGCGAGTCTACCCTAAACATAACTAACAAAACTATTAAACTCAGCCAGGTCCCCAGATGTAGAAATGTGTCCGGAACCCCTCAATGACTTCATCTGACTTTAATAAATAGTCAGCGTGTGTAATCCCATGACATAATATGTAATGTTTTCATACAATTACCACGGATCACGGCTAAAATGCTCTCTGACTGCATGTATTTTAGATTTTTTTCTAAAGGTCTACATATCTTAGGTGCTGTAACGTGGAATAAGCGAGAAACATACACAGCCGTAAAATTCCATGCAATATTTATCCGAAAGCCATTTACATCTTAGCAAGACACCACTGAGGGGGCGGACGCGTTTCGCTTGAAAAGCGGAGACTTGTGCTGTGTTTTAATGTTCTAGCGTTTCATGTTTCTAATCTCTTGGCCATTCGAGTGGCTCAGTAAGTGCTCTGTATGCAGGTGTTTGCTGTGTGATAGGGATATCAGCTCAGACTGAGAGACGATGAAGGGATTTTTAGAAGATCAGAAGCTCTTGAAAAAAAAGAAAGACACAAATTGAATCCATTTGGAAAAGCTTAATTAATAAGGAATAAAATAAAATGCTGAAATTGACTTCCACGGTATATAACTAGGCTAATAAGAGTCCCCAGTAACATGCATAGGCAGGGAGATGAGCACCATTAGTGGTACCGTTTCTTCCAGAACCCTGCCAAGGCATTCTAACTAGACTTGTGCATTCGTCTTCGGGCGAACATGAAAAAGAACACGAAGAGTGCGTTTTCGTGTTCGTTCCGAAGACATGCCGAAGAGAAGACAGTGGCGGTAAAACGTAGGCGAAGACGAAGACACACACCACGAAGATCTTCGTGATCGTCTTCGTCTACCATTCCCCCCCCCTCCTAACTTACCTTGTCTTCACGGCATCGCGGCAGTTCCCGGAAGTGGAAATCCACAGGTTCGCCGTCACGGGTTATAGGGCAGTGCGAATGAGCCTATTGGTCGCCTACAGGGACCCTGCAGGTGACCAATAGGCTCATCCCACTGGTCTCCCTCCCTGTTCAATTAGTTAAAACATTTAACTAATTGAACAGGGAGGGAGACCAGTGGGATGTGCTGGGTAAGTTGCAGCATTAGGGTTTTAAAACCCCAATGATGCAACTTACCATGCAGATGCCACTGGTCTTTAACTAATTGAACAGGGAGGGAGACCAGTGGAATGTGCCGGGTAAGTTACGGTCTACGAGTTAACAGTCTGTACGAGCGACCCTATTGGTCGCCAGCAGGGGGCTCGTCTGCCATCAACCAATTTAAACTCCTGGCGCCAGAGCTGCGTTAACCCCGTATTAACCCCTTAACCGGGGAAACGAAGAAAAGCCGAACACGAAGAATGTCCACGAATATTCGCCTGAAGAGAAGACGGGAACGGGCGAATATTCGCGGAATACGAAGATTTTTCCCCCCCCGAAGACGAGCACGAAGACGAACAAGAAGAGCCCCCTGGTGCCCAAGTCTAATTCTAACCTTGGCCATTTCATTCTAACATTGCCAGGAGCTTCCAATGCTTTATCTTTCAAGGCCGCTAAAATGATCTATGGGGTGAAAAAATAAACATTATACTGAAAAATTCTAAGATGATTTTCGATTTTTGGCATGTATGAGGAACTGAGAGTTGTCAAAAGATGACAAGCTTCCCGAGAGTGGTGCCCAAATGTTACCTCAATAAGAGAAGGGCAAGAAAAGGCATTTCTGAGTCATCTGACTGTCTCTCCCTTATGAAAAATTACTGCAGTTTTTTCTGAAGTAATACTGCAGTTTTTTGGACATTAAAAAAACTGCAATACTGCACTTTTACTGCAGTATTACTGCACATTTACTGCATTTGTACTTCACTGTACTGCAGTTATTTTTGTAAGGAGGTACAAATGCAATAAAGCTGCAGTACATTGAAGTACAACTGCAGGTTTGCAATATAAAAAAAAGTGCAGTAAAAGTGCAGTATTGCAGTTTTTTCATGTCCAAAAAAACTGCAGTATTACTTCAGAAAAAACTGCAGTAAATTTTCGTAAGGGCTCGATTGGCTAAAAAATCCATACTTAAACGTGTACATCAATCATAAGGCAATGCAACGCAGTGTGCAGCTGTACTTGAAGTAGGGTACAAATCAACAAAAAGAGATAATCCTCAAATATATATATGTAAGTAGAAGTAAAACGAGAAGAAAGAGCGCAGAAGAGGGACATCTGGGAAAGGAGGGAATAAGAGTCGCCAATAGCCTGGCTGTACCAGGGAGCGCGGTGAAAGAGAAGAACCATCCCCACAGATGTCAAAATATGTGTCATATTGTGTTGGTTGTCATATGAGACAGGTTTTCATAAGTTCTCGTTCTTGTGAGTAAATAAAGAACATCATACATAGTGGGAGGGAGACGGTTCTTCCAGCATCTAGCAATGCAAGACTCGGCATTTATGAGGAGTTTATAACGGTTTCTGATGGGGGTTGAGCATATTCTCCGGGAACATGTCCAGTAAGGCTGCCACCTCCTCGGTAGAGGGTATATGAATTCATAGCAAGGTGTTAATGAGGGTGAAGCCTTTCTGCCAAAAGTCTAGGAGCTAGAGACATTTCCACCAAATGTGGATCATGGTGCCCACCTTACCACAATTCCTCCAACAAAGGTTTGTCAAGGTTTCTCAAGCTGTTTTATTATATTAAGGGTAACAGGGGACAGATATTATCATCACTGGCAATACCAATGCAGATGCTGTTTAAAAATGTTACCCAATCTTTCCATTTTAATACAGTACCTCTTATGAAGACCACAATTTGGTGCTTGTTCAAAATGCTTTTCTTTAATTCCAATAGTTGACAATTCTTGCTTGGATCTGTGCCTGGCGACCTCAACGTTATCTGAAAAAAGAATTGAAACTTACTGACATTAATCAAGAGCACAAACTGGTACCAATTTTCTGCACAGTCCCGACGGCAGTAAATAGCATATAATACATGGTTTGGGTAAGTGCCAAAGTCTAAGGGTAGGTCGGCTGGAATCTTTTACTGGAAATCTCTTAAAGTGCATAGTTTTCTATTTTATCTAAAGAAAACCTTACTGAAATACAATGATTTGACAGCTGTATAAGTATCGTGGCCATTATCTTACTGCCTTGTGGTAAACAAAAGAATTTGTCTGACTAATAAAGGTCTACGGGGAAACAATTTAACAGAGTCTAACGTTGGCAAATAAATGCAAGATGGCTGCCTGAAAAGCCTACCTCCATGAGCTTGTAGTCTTAAAGGGGAACGGTCGCCTTCAAAACGTTTTACCATCTAAATGCATTTATTAAACAAGAGTGCAGTCTTTCCTTTTTTTCTATAAGATTTGTTTTTTTTTAAAGTCTATAAATACCATTAAAGTTTATTTAATGTACGGAGATTTTCTTTTTTCACACTACTTAATTTTTAGCCCGCAGTTTTAATCTTCTTAAAAATTTTTTTAATTGTTAATTAATTTCTGTGGATCAATCCCTTACGAAAAAATTACTGCAGTTTTTCTGAAGTAATACTGCAGTTTTTTGGACATGAAAAAACTGCAATACTGCACTTTTACTGCAGTATTACTGCACATTTACTGCATTTGTACTTCACTGTACTGCAGTTGTACTGCAGTTATTTTTGTAAGGAAGTACAAATGCAATAAAGCTGCAGTACATTGAAGCACAACTGTAGGTTTGCAATATAAAAAAAAGTGCAGTAAATGTGCAGTAAAACTGCAGTACAGTGAAGTACAAATGCAGTAAAACTGCAGTAAAAGTGCACTAAACGTGTAGTATTGCAGTTTTTTCATGTCCAAAAAAAACTGCAGTATTACTTCATAAAAACTGCAGTAATTTTTTGTAAGGGATGTCATGCTTCCCCATCGCCGATGCCACTTTAATACACACAATGAACTCTACATTTGACAACGAAATGATACAGTCTTAAGTTACCTCTTACTGACTCCAGTTGCCTTTGTTTGGCCTCGTCGTGGTCCTTTAAGAGCTTTTCTATGTTTTGATTGTAGTTTAGAACTAATTTGTTGACACCGCTGTTTGTCACATACACACTCTCAACAGCGGCTTCTACCAAACGCTCCTAACATTTAAAAAAAACAACAAACAGAACGGCAGAAATAAGGATTCTGTGAACTTCAGAGGTTAAGCAGAAAACTCAGTTGAAAGCCAGTTCATGAAAACAAAACTGATTTCATTTTGTCCGAGTACAAAAACACCATCTGGACAGCGTTCAATTATTTATCCCGCCACCTATGGTGGGACTGGAGTCTAAAATAGAACACACCAGACCTCTAGTAAACAGAGCAATCTTTACAAGCATTACATGCATGCCGAGGCGTTTTATATACCAGCCATACATTTATCAGTACACCGGGGAGTCCTTATATAAAGTTTAAACTCAAAAAGCTACAGAGTCAATGTACAATGTAACCAATTTAAGGACAATTCACTGTTACTTATTAGGTTTTCTGGAGGGAACCTCTATGTTTTTGACATTACAGGGGGCTACGTGAGTGCTATAGGTGTACCATGTTGTCTATACTGTGCTAGGCTCCTTTGATACCCTTAATTAGGGTATGTTCAGCGTAGGTCTCTCTTATACTTAAAACATATTGCACCCCCTAATTTCCCAAATCTTTATCTTCTTGAGGATTGTTACGTGTAACGAGAACAGTAATAATTGTGATCGGATTTCTTATATGGTTGTTAAGAGCTGTTTTGTAGGGCTGCATTGTGTGCCAACAGGAAAGAAGATAAGGATCTTGGTGTCTGGGGCATCTGACATCATAGCGGGTCATGTAAGGTCAGAGGTAGAACACTTATCGCTGAAGGCACATGGATGGCTCAAGTGTAGGGGCACCAGTAGGCAACTGACCCTCTTGCCCCATGGAAGTTACAGCCCTGGATGCCAATGAGATATTAACTAGTTTTACTTAAAGCCACGTGAGATTATTTTTTGTTTCTATTTTACAGAATTGTATTCATAGAGCAGACATTGAAGCACATAATATTGGCTTTGAATGTATCGGAGTAGGATAAACGAGCAAATCCAGAACCTTAAACTCAGTGTTATCGTCTGTCATGCTCTTTGCGGTCTCTTGATGTGCAGACTGGATCAGGGCCTGTCCAAGAGTCCGTTCCATGTGCTGTCTGATGGTGTGTGTCATCTCCATGAGGTCTGCAAGGAGCTGCTGATGGAAGTCCCTCCGTGCTTCCACAGTTTCTTCCTCTAACTTTCTTCCTTCTTCTAAAATATGAGTTTCCTTTTTGAAACAATAAGACATAGTTTGTTTAAATTATGAAGTGTCTTTAATTAATATAGAACCAGCTCCAGAAGGCAGGCACATCCTGAATAGGAATCTGTCTACCCTGCTTCATGTCACAGGTGTGATCTGTCCTTCATTCTTTCCTTTTAATACTAAAGAACAAAATAAATATGGCTTTAAATACGGCGGCTTTAAGATGCCGTTAAATACGCATATCATACCATGTCGTTCAGGATTTGCCACTGTTCTTCATCCTGACAAGGCCATTTAGACTTTTCCAGGGCATGTTTTTCTTTTAGTTCATGAAGAAGAGCTTTCTTCCAGGATATCTTCATCTCAGTCAGGGCAGCCATAGCCATACTCCGAAGGCCCAGTGGGCGCAGGACACATTTCATAAAAAAATTATGCCTTTCTACAGCATTTTTCTTAGTTCTGAAAACAGATATATTTATGTTTTTAGAAATATGTTAATATGACATTCATTTTTTTTTTACTTTTAGTGTAAATGCTTTTTAAGGGGTTTTGTGTCCAACAACACATTACAGTTTTAGAATGTAAGCTCTTGAGAGCGAGGCATGGACTTTACTCTAACGCAGACCTGATTCTATATGGAGATGAAATCCAATTCTTCCTTCAAGAACAAGGAATATCAAAATGCAATTTTCCCCATCCATGGTTGGGTGGAAGCCATTGGACAGTTAAAAAGGTTCACTATAAACTTATTTTTCATGGTAAATTTGAATTTTTATTTCTGTTACCCCAGAAGAATCCCTTAAGAATATTAACAACCTATGTAGGTGTTTCATCCTGTCTATGTCCCAGTGGAATTGGTCGGTTTCTAAAAGCGGACTGTGATTAATTAGAAAACATACATGACGATATTACTCATTATTCTTTGGTTTATCTGACAATTCAGCTTTGTATTTATCTTTGTGAGAGCCGTCTGGCAGACCAGCAGATATTAATCCTTCTAATGAAGGAGCGCGAGATAGACCCACACAAGGATGTTTTTGCTTCTCTTGAACACGATGGTTACCATGGCCCTCGCCATCTCCAGGAGCAGCTGAATTATGTTTTATCCCATAGTCATTAAGAAGCGGAAGCTACAGGGATTATAAATACACTAAAAGCCTCATACTGTGTGCTTATCCAGGTATACGGAGCTACAGCGCCGGATGAAGTGGAAAAACACTTTGCTCAGAGGGCGAAATAAGTCAGGGGTCGTGGAGTCAATAACATAAAGGTGAAATAAATAATGCATTTGTTACAGGCTACTATGTACCCACATAGTCATTAACGTGAACCTGCCACCTACAAAACATCCGCATTGACTGACAGCATATAAGTACGTGCCTATAGGCTACGCTAACATGGTTTTAATAATACATTAAACAATATAACTGCACTTGGGCTTAATGCAGAGATGGCTAACCTTTCACTTCTAGCTGTCATTGGAGCAGCCATAGCCGGGATGGCAAAGATCAACCACCACTTTCCTAGGTCACAGACGGGAGAACCTTCGGGTCATGAAGCTAAATTTGGTTTGGTCACCAGAGAAACAACATGGGAGATTTCCATAGCATGCCCCAAATGTAGCACTACAATGGCTTTAGTTTTATTGATTAAAAACCCCCGTGGACTATGACTTGTATGCGATTTCGCTCAGTAAATCACTGGTTTGTAGACCTCTTATATGCAAATGTATTCTTTACTTAAAGCTTAATGCCACAGTTAACATAAAGAAAGTATATATATATATTCGGTATATATATATACTGTAAGTGGATTTTATCTTAAATTAGAGTGATGTTCATGCTGGTTAATATATAGGAACACAGCGTTCTGAATATCTATATTATAACAGCTACATTAAATTGTACAAAACCCTTAGATGAATCTTTGAAACACCTTAAAAGGACAATTGTGATTTATAAATCAGACTTACTCCTCACTGAGGCCACTTAATCGGATTAGGACTCTTTGGATTATCTTCTGCTGCTTCTCAGACATGTTGCTACTTAGTGCAGATGACAAGACCTGCTCCTTTGCCCAAAGCTATAATCAGCAAAAAAAACAAATAATAATCAGACACGGCTGAAATCTTTCAATCAGGTAATTAAACCAATGTTTATGCATATAGACTGGGAAAAACATGTATTTAATACAATAGCAGGCACTGATCTGGACCTCTCTATGGGAAGTTGATCATCTGCAGTAAGATAAGTACATATTCACTATCGCTAGCAGACTGAAAAAATAGAAAGGCTTTACAAAGCGAAAAGAAAAAATATAAATATATAAAAAGCAAATAAAGGTGATTTTCGGCTTCTATGAAATAGAACATAAAATCAGTAGGTAAAACAGTAAAATAAGCTGAAAAAAATAAAGCAATGAGAGAAATCACGACAAAAATGCCATTAGAGGAGCGCTAATTAATTAGTAATGAATTATGTTATTAATTATGAACAGAACGCCTAAGACAACCAAAGACTGTGAATAATGGCGATCGCTCCACAATGTTAGTAAGCATTCACAATAGGACAAGCACACATAGCAGTCAGCTAAATAACATTTAAAAAACGACAATTACTCTTCCCATGTTTTCTACCTAATGTAAGATCTTAAAGCTAATTGGTCTTGCCGCCTATTCGGGATAAACTTGCTTAGCATGTTTAAACTCCCTTACTGTGTTCACCTATGCCACTTCTGCTGGTCACTGGCACTGTGTTTTAATCTTAGCACGCCACAGATGTTTTTTTTAACACCACTTCATGCCGTGTCCCAGACCAATAACTCGGCACATTCATACATTATGTATTATAGGAAGAAAACAAATCTTCACGCAGTACGTTGTGTTAATTGACTATTTTAAATGTGTCGGGTTATGCGGAGCTTTTTACAAACCCAGCGGTTTACTCTATTATTGCAGAGTGAATCGCAGCGTTTCGAGGATGATCATCATGTTTTTAGCGAAGGTACCAGAACTGAAGCAGTCAACGTTATTGCAATGAGCAGAAGGTAAATGTGGCATTTAACGAAAACTTAACTAAATCAGATGAGTGACATGAATAATGAACAATGAAGAAGGATTGCATTGGTTTTTCATAGTTCTTGTATACCTGGGAACTCCCCAGGGTAAGCTATCCGAAGCTCTCCCTCTTCTGGGGAGAAGAAGTGGTTCCATCATTTTACCTACCTAACAATTCATTATTAAAGACCACCTTAGATCGTCTTGTATGAGAGGCTTGTGAGAGCTGGTGCTCCATGATAGCATATTCAGGATCACGATTTTGGTCAAGAGGAGACCTCTAGGAAAGCTCGGGAGTTCCTAAACATTTTAATTTTTTTTCAGCACCCGGAATATCAATAGAAAATAAATGTAGAATCACATAAACTTTTAAGTCCTCAAAAGGTCCCTTCTTTGTATGTAGAAATTAATAAGAGTGGAGACTAAACTATTTAAGTACCGGGGTTGGGGCACATTTCCCTTACTAGTTTAATTATAGTTATATTTAAGAAGGAATCCTTTACACAGCTTACACTTTAATTAGGGAAACTATATATTGTTTGAGGACAGGTTTAAGGAAAAACTGGAATCGGGGAAAAAAAAAATTACCCCCCATTATTCCCACATAACTCTCAAACCATTGCAGTCAAAGGTCACATGTTTATTTGAATGAATGAATGAACGAATGAACGAATGAATAAAAGAATGATTATGTGTTCATCTTCTGTGTTGTTGTTGGGTTGGAAATGGTTATTGGGGGGAGCATTTGTGATGCCACGATCCCTGATGGTAGCAGGGATCAGGCTTTTTACCAGCATGCTGATCTCACTATAGTTTAGAAGGTAGCTGGCTTACAAAACTGATTCCGGCATGCATCAAAAAATAAAACTACATTTTGTTTATGCTTGGGGGACTATTAATATTTTGTTTGCGTACAACTCATTATTTCTTCCACATCCAGCTGCTTCTGTGGCAGACAAAAGATGGCCATTAGCAGCTGGCTTTTGTTTCTTATTTCTAATATAAATCACGAGTGAGCAGTGGAAGTAATTATTACACAATTCCAGCTGTTCATATTAATTAGTAACATGATGGTGCCAAGAGATATTCAACCCTTTCCACTTAGAAACATGTGACATTTGGGTGACGTGTCACACTACCTGAAAAATTAATTAATACGATCCGCTACTTAGCGAGAAAACAAATCCCCGACCTCCAAAAGTAATTTAAATACATTGACAATTAATGTAAAGAAAATTTCATTGTTCGTGTCAATAGCGGTTTAAATTCAATGTCCGGCCAGATCCCAGGAGATTGTTAACTTAGTATTCTGTGGAAGGCATTGTCTGTTCCTAAGTCAATTAATGTCAAAATACAAGGCAATTAACCATCTCTACAATGTTAACAAAAATAATAACCACTTTATTTTATCAAATTTAAAATTGATAAATTTAAACAAAATAATAATTTTTAAAAATATGAATGACTGAAGTTCCTCTGTGTGATCTAAATGTAGTCACTGTGTCATGGGGTTAATGAACCAAGTGTCTGTAGACAAAGTCATTTTGTTTAGAGCTTAAATTAGGTTTACCGTAGCCTTTCAAGGTCTATAATTGTGCTGAAAATGATTCCTAAGAATTCTGAGTGCTAAGACACAACATCGCAACTTCAACTTTATATCAAATCCGCACGGATAGTGATTTAACATAAATGTCATTGAAGGCATTCCCCACTGGAACACCACAACCAGAAAGTCCAACCTTCTGCCTCGTAGAAATGAAGATGCAGAAGGTGGCATTAAGTGGGCTGTAAATATTTCTTTTCAAATCAGATAAGGGTACAATACATCGGGGCAGAGGACATGTAACATCTTGGTTGGGGATTCAAGTGGAGAAACAGATGAGGCAAAAGGGCACAAGGTGGAGTGACTGCAAGCAGAAGGTGGATGGTGGTTACTTATGACCAAGGAAGACAGATAGTGTCAGAAAAACCTGGGAAAAATATTGCCAACAGAGAAGGATGAACTCAGAGGAAGGGCAGAGAATGGGGATAGATTTTTTATGTGCATATCCCCGTATAATTTAGAATTATTATTATTTATTTTTTTAAAACAGACCTTAACCTAATATACTATAGGATGCCCTATCCCAAAACATATGTATAATAACCGAATTCTGTATATTATTTTCTTTCAGGATCAAAGAACTGAGGAATGTGTAGATTTCTTACCTTCATGTTCTTATTAAATTTCAGTGTTAAAGGACATGTGGGGCGAATATGTAAAAGAAATAAAAATGGGCCGATGATAATTAATTAGAAATGATAGGCCTAACTTAGAATCCAACCCAACGTTGGTTTGATAATATAGTAACCTGTTAAAGGCAAGCCTACCTGTTTTTCTTGCACCAATATTTCTTGAAATAGCTTTATTTTAGTTTTTCTTTCATTTTCAGCTTTTTCCAGCTCAACTGACAAGTTATCTCTCAGTTCCTGCTTCAGATTCTCGCACTCTCTTAAATTTAGGTTGGTAATCTCAGGGAGTGTCTGAAGAAACAGGGCTTTCACCAATTTTTCAAATGTCTGCGAGGCTCCAGTATATAAATCCTGTGAATGAAAAACACGTATAAATGTATTAGTTGGTTGATGGGCTATGCCACCTCTCCAAAGCATCCACTTGGATACAACACTAGTATAATGCTCCAGTATGCTACGCAATCTTACAAAGGTATCATTTAAATCTCCTAAAAAGCTTTGAATAGATAAAAAAACACAGAAGCAGAGAAAAGAGAGGTGCATAAACGCCTTTTCTTTCTCTGCGGATCCATCTGCTTTATTTTGGGCTCTTGGGGTACTTCTGCAAAAGGGCGGAGCCACAGTGCTCCCCGTGGGGACAGCCTCTCCCCCATTTCTCCAGTCAGGGGTGAGGGTGTGTGCGTAGGCTCCACCCTTTTGCAGAAGCACTCCAACAGACAGAAGAAACAGGGCAGAAGAAGAAGAAGAGGCAAGACAAGAAGCAGAGCTGTGGGGAAGGAGATGGGTAGGGAGACATTGTGAGAGAGAGTAAGAAAGAGTGAGAGGGAGAATGTGAGACAGCATGAGAGTGGGAAAAAACACAAACCAAAATTCGAAGCTACCTGCTTCCTTTTTGTTTGTTTTCTTGGGTTCCTTCCTTGATTTTCAACATTTGTAAGAGTTAACAAAATCGGTTAATTTCTATAAATTAAAATTTGTCTATTACCCAGTCTCTGCCTTCTCAAGTCATCCCTTAAGTTCATGAACTGGGCATGTCAAGATCCCTGGTGTATGTGTGTGCCAATGTGTTCATGTGCACAAGTGGTTGCATCTGCTTTTAGGATGGAACCCAGTGGCTACCATGATGGTGTTGGCAAAAGCAATGAGTTAAGCAGCTGACAACAGTGTTCACGAGAAATGCCATTAAACTGAAGTGTAAATTCCATCCAAAATGCCCACTGTACTACAAGTGGCATGAAAACGGAACACCGGATGATGCACTGCAGTTCTATAAACCCTATAAGTTAGGGATTGCAGGTTAATATGTTTTTTTTTCATTGGTGGGGCTATATGGGACACCAGGCTGTTCCTCTAAAAATATGCTGCAACATAATACCTTGCAGAGATCAGCAACGGCATCAATGGCCTTACTGTCTTCTTCATCTTCCAGGTCACAGAGGAGCTCGTGTTGTCTCTCCAGAAGCTTATGGTACTCCTACAAAAGCCATACAAGATTAAAGTAACTGTTACGGGACATCACGGCGTCTGTGCGTGGTTTTACGAAAAATACCTTTATAAAGCTATCTGTGTCTGCTGATTCCTGAGCTTTGCTAAGGAACATTAGCCGCTCTTCTTTCTGGGATTTTCGGAGGATCTCTAGGAGTTTAGCCCGGAGTTCCAAGAGTTTTGTCACCAGGGATTTGGTTTGCTTCAAGCAATCTACAGAACAAAAGATTTGAATCATTTCAATATCCTCCCCATACCCTCCACAAAACAAATGGGGCACACAGCCACTTAATGTCTACTTTCGGCAGAAAGCTAAAAGCATTTATAATGAAAGTGGACCCCTTTTTATCGACAGAGTGACACCAAACTCTCTAAAAGCCTATTTCTAAAATGCTTTTTAGTTTTCATGGAGAAACGCTTGGGTGGGGATATAAATACTCACAAAACATGTACCTCTCTCTGTGTATGCTTCACCCTTATAAAAAATGTTCTGATATTAGCTTTTAGTGCACAATTATCATGCTATGATAACGAATCTCACAGTTTGTAGCAAATATTTCAGCTATTATTTTATTCAGGTGAACCATATAGCTAGATGTCAATATAGTTGGACTTCTCATTGCCACTAAACCCTACATGTCTTCTACATTCTATCATTAATTAAACACAGAAACATAGAATTGAATAATCTTCAGCTTTTATTAAAATGTAGATACTATAAAATGCAGTTTTTGTTTAACGAGAAATGTGACGTTATTCATTTGTCATAGGTGTATTTTTTTTAAACAATTTATTCAGAAACATAGAATTTGATGCCATGTAAGAACCTAGAGACATTTATCAGTCATTAATCTCATCTGAGATTCACGATCACTTTATGCCTATTGCTTGCATTTTTGAAGGAATTTACTATATTAGCCTCTACTACTTATGATGGGCGGCTGTTCCATTTACCTACCACCCTCTCAGTAAAATAATACTTCCTTACATTAAATCTAAACCTATGACCATTCAGTTTTAGACTATAGTGGCTTCTTTTCTTCTTTGAAATCCCTTACTCTTTCCTGATTCTTTTCTTCTTTTACCATTTTAGTCTCCCTCCTCTGAACTCAATGTCAATGTCAATTAAAAGACCTATCATTCAGATAAACCAAGTGATTATCTTCCAATTTAGATGAAACTAATATATATATAAATATATATATTTCTTTAAGAGGTGGTTTATTATTAACCTACATGATGAAGCACAATAATATGAGTTGAGCCGTCAGAAGATCTGGTGCTATAACCTAAACTCATTATAAAACACCTTCTGTAATAACCCACAGCTATCAACTATATGACCATAAAGCATTCTGATAATCATTTATTCCTTGAGAAATCAGCAAGTGGTCTGGATAAAATATGAACTCAGAAAAAAGGCTAAAAATCAGCGACTCCCTGCAAGAAATCAAAGAAAAGGCTTATGACAGCTCTTATCCCTTCACAAATACCGTTGGGTAAATAAAATAATAATAATACTAATAAACCACGGGCATCTACAAACCGATGATAGATACATTGTATGCAACATATTATTCTACAGTTTAGACATAAGCATTCCATAAACCAGTAAGAGTTTCCAGTAATCTTTTACAGGGTTAAAAGGAAATTCTCCCCCAGTTAGTTTTCTGGATTCAGAGCTTCAGCGTTGCCAATGCCTTATGCCCAGAGGAGGAGAGAATGCGGAGATGCCCGAGATAATAGCGGGCTGTGCGAACAATGCATTCACGCTGTGACTCGGAGACAAGACTCAGCAGTGCAGCGAGCTGTGGGTCTGTCTGCCGCAGACGTGTCAGCAAACAGAGACGAGCCATCAACTACTATGTCAGCAAGTTAAACGCCTCCATCTGGAAATAAAAGCTTAATTAATCAATGCTTCCGTCACAGGATGAATTCCTTGTTTATGCAAATCTTCTGATTTTCTTCCATGTTACAGAACTGTGCTTTGATAGGCTAATCAAACAGGGCCAGCAATTAAAACGCAATTAGAATTAAAGATCGTTGCTCCAATCATGCGAAATCAGACTAATGAATTTGCGAAGAAAGGGGGTTTCTGTGGTTGGAGTGAAGTGTCCATAATTAGTCGATCACTTACACAGTCACTGGTATCAATGGGAATTCAGCCTG
>JARDYJ010000001.1:15272136-15487136 GCA_029215755.1 Spea hammondii
ATGTGTGAAATAGCCAGGCAGACATGTCCCACTCTTGTTGATATACCGTATTTGCTCGATTATAAGACGAGGTTTTTTTCAGAGCAAATGCTCTGAAAAATACCCCTCGTCTTATAATCGAGGTCGTCTTCTAATCAGACCTCAAAAAAAATGTCCGCTGGGGCCAGGCTGCTTACCGGTGCTTTGGTCGCGAGCAGCGTCTCTTCTAGCAGCAGGAGAACAGGAAGCTAGCAGAGTCCTCACATAACTCTGCCTCCCCTCTCCTTCCTCTGGGGGCCAGAGAAGTTGCTCGCACAGCCGGGCCCCTGCAGAAGTCTTCGAGTGAGAGATCTGCAGTTTAGGTAAGGGGGTGGGGGAGGGTTTTTGTGATTAATTCCTTACAAAAAATTACTGCAGTTTTCTGAAGTAATACTGCCGTTTTTTGGACATGAAAAAACTGCAATACTGCACTTTTACTGCAGTATTACTGCACATTTACTGCATTTGTACTTCGCTGTACTGCAGTTTTATTGCGGGATTACTGCACATTTACTGCACTCTTTTTTTATACTGCAAACCTACAGTTGTACTTCAATGTACTGCAGCTTTATTGCATTTGTACTTCCGTACAAAAATATCTGCAGTAAAACTGCAGTACAGTGAAGTACAAATGCAGTAAAACTGAGGTAAATGTGCAGTAATACTGCAGTAAAAGTGCAGCATTGCAGTTTTTTCATGTCCAAAAAACTGCAGTATTACTTCAGAAAAACTGCAGTAATTTTTTGTAAGGGATGTGTGAAGTATGTGTGATTAATGGAATGAATGAGTATTTAAATGTTTGTGAATAAGTGTGTGTGTGATAGCATGGATGTGTAAGGGGGGTGGTGGTGGTAGCATGGCATAGGGAGGCTCTACTCACACTCCCATCATCCCCAGGTTCCAGCATGTACTAGCTGCCTTGGCTTCATAGGAGTGTGATTGCTCTTAGCACTTTATATATATATATATATATATATATATATATAATCTCCAGAAATTGCCACTCTGGCATATAGGGGGTTAAAAGGCATATCATGGGGCAGAGTGGCATATAGGAGGGTATAAGACATTTCTGGAGGCAGAGTGGCATATGGAGGGTTAAAAGGCACATCATGGGGCAGAGTGGCAAATAGGGGATATAAGGCATTTCTGGGGGCAGAGTGGCAACCCTGGGGGCAGATGTGCATAACTGGGGGGGCAGGTTGGCAAATAAAAGGAAATAAAAAAATATATATTTTTCTCAATCATAGCTTTTATTAAATATGAAAAAATAGTTTACATGAATTAATATTTACTGGTAAAACTTTTTTTCCTATAGGGTAGTCTTATATTCAGGCTTTTTGTTTTTTTCCTAAATTAATATTTAGATTTTGGGGGGTCGTCTTATAATCAGGATCGTCTTATAGTCGAGCGAATACGGTATTATTTATCTGGATACGATCTAGAATAAAATGTAAATAATGCACTACTGTACCCATTGTACAGCACTACGGAATATGATGGCGCTACATAAAACAATAAATAGTAATACTGTTCACTAGTTTGGGGTTACTTAGAAATGTCTTTTTGAAAGAAAACTAATTGTGTCCTTTAAAATAATATGAAACGGATCAGTAGACATTGTTAGTATTATAAATGACTATTGTATCTGGAAACTGCTGATTTTTCATGGAGCATCGTCATAGGCCCTTTATCACTCCCATCACTCCTGTGTCCCAATGGCCCTTTATCACTCCCATCACTCCTGTGTTCCAATGGGACTTTGTGTTCTCTAATCCAAGTTTAGTTTAAAAAGCTAATTGATCATTGGGAGAGCCTTTTGCAATTATGTTACAGCTAGAAATTGTGTGACCCCAAACTTTAAAATGATAGTCAGCGTGTGTGTGTGCGTATATATATATATATATATATATATATATATATATATATATATACCTATATATACATATATCTATATATATATATATATATATATATATATATATATATATATATATATAAACTTTCAGGATTGAGAATGCTTTTGAATTTTTTTTCCCTTAAATTAATACAACATCTGATACGCAGAAGTACCGGTCTTTTCACTCACCACCGTTAAACTTAGCCACTTCTTCTAGGAAGGCTTCAGATAGCTCGGCAAGATGCTTTTCTTTCTGTTTCACTGAAACTTTCTTCATCGTATTTAAATGCTCCAGGGTCCTTGAGACAGCATTTAGTCGGCACTCACTCTCTTTCTGTATCTGGAACTTCAAAGACTCAACTACCTTTGCCATATATTCCCAACTGATCATTTTTTCCTGAAGTTCCTGTAAATAAGGCTCAGATCAGCATTAACATCATAATGGATTGTTCAGTCATACATATTATATACCGGCATATATGTTTGTTTTTTTCCGGAGAGACACTGGTACTTACGGTATTTACTAGAAAACTGTCTAGATTAGAGGTTTTTCTTTCCAGGATCTCAGTGGAGATTAAAAATTGATTGGTTACAAGCTTGTCATTAATGCTCATATCCATGTGACAATTTAGAATTCTTAGAACTGGCCAATACTGAAAAGGAATATAAGTGTTTTCTGGGAGTCTGCAGGTCAGACCTTCCAATGGAGAGTCTTTAAGTTTATCAGATCTGATGTTTTGAGTGATGTAAGTGAATACCTCCTAAGAATCTTCATTATATGGCTTCCATTAAACAGTTAGAGCTCGGATCGATATATTTGAGTACCTATTCCGAATTTCTAACAACCCACCGGGGAATTTCTGGGAAATAACATCCCAAAATAATACATGTTCATATCAGTGATGGAAGCTTAAATTGGTTAAGTTGGGTCTATATAAATGAACAGACTAAAACTGTTACCACACAGACACCTCTTCTCTTATGTAGTTAAACATAAAAGTGAAAGAAATGAATGTTGTTTACCATTGCATGTATCTCTTGTGATTCACACAGAATTTTGTTAACAGTTGACATCTTTGAGATCAGACTTGACATTATTTTTCCAGCTTCATCGTATGTGCACTTCGCTTGGTCCACAAGGAATTGGCTTACATTCTCGATTTGCTTCCAGAAGCCTTCAATCTGCAAGAGATCAACGTATGCCCAGATGTCTGAATAAAATGTTGTGCTTTGACTTCCAAACCTAGCTTTCCCCCCAAATCTCTTTAATCAACCCTAAAAAACGAACATATAAAAAACCTTCCAATTGCCTGTTCCTTATGAGAGACACGTAGTGTGTGTGGCTGTGGGAAGGCAGGGCTCGCCATGCATAGGGGTCAGGTAGGCTTTGGTGCGTTTGGAAATAGACAAGGAATGGATGCAACCAGAGGCTGCTTCTCCATCCATAGACTGAAGACATTAACTTAGACCATAGGGGAAGTAGTGCTTCACCCAGCTCTCATCATGTTGAAAAACAAAACATGGATTGCTTGATAAACATCAAACTACTTTAACTATAACAAAAATCACTGTGCAGCTCCAAAGCTATAACGTGGCAGCTGCCTGAAGCTGGCAGAACATCTTGGACCTTTAAAATTAAAATGTAACGTCGAGTTTGAAATTCCATCGTAATCGATTGTGAAAACAGTCATTGACATAATAAAAACCTAATTGTAAATTACACTGTGGATGAGGATGTCCGAGTACTCTCTTTCCCTTCTCTCAACGTCCTCCATTGTTTGGAACTCAGAGCTTTGGCCTCTGGTCAGTTTGGAAGAGGTCACTCTTGATCGATATCGTTCATCAAGTTCTTTAAGTTCCTGGTAGAGATGAAATCAAATTGCTTATTTGTATATGAGAATGTCCTTACAATGAGAGACAGTAGAAACACCATCTTTTCTTTCTTCCTTTGTCAACAACTCTTTCTCATTAAGTTCACACCAAGTTGTTTAACCAATGTTAATTTCTAAACTCATGTAGGGATCCACCATGAAACATCCTTCTATTCAGTACTGAAATCTTCTTAAAAACAGTAGTTATTATTCTCAATTCATATTTACAATCTTGAGAAATTATTTCAAGAAGGATATAAATTTGCTGAGTTTGATCAGCTTTACAATTCATTTACATAATCATAATAATAATAATCATTATCTTTCATATTGATACAAATAAAGAAAAATGGATTAGTTGATAATTAGAAGAGCTCAAAGCTTTTCCCGGTCTTGACTACACATTAGCCTTTTATTTATTTTTCCAAAGATTTTAGGACATATTATTGCATAATTGGAGATAAAATAATTCTCACTGCCTCTTGCGTGGCCAGTATGTTTCTGTACATTTCCCCATCAATCTTCTTTTTCAGCAATAGGTCGCTGAGGTTCATTCTGAGGATCTGACCAAACATCTAAAACATAAAATAATATTTACAAAAAAATCAATGTCACAGTAAATTCAAAGACTTCACGTTAAAGCCAAAGCTATTCCATTTCTGACCTAAGGCTTATGTGTTTGTACTCTATTCTCAAAAAAACAAATTGTTCTACCCCATTGTAAATGTCAAACGGATTCCGAAGTTTATGGTGGAGATCAAAACAATTGATCCGGAAAAGCGGAGTCTTGGCCTCGACATATAATTCAACTAAATGAATTTTCTACGTAATTACAGTTGTTTTCAATTTAAAGAACATCATAAAAACATATTTGATTGACATCATGTTTATTCCTTTCCACCCCAAGATATTGTGATATATGTTAGCAATTTATTGGCCTCAGGTGTAGTTCTTTCTAAATGTTATATGGGGGTGTAAAGAATGTTAACTGTTTGCTTTAATTATATTTTACAAGCAGTTTCCAAGCAAAAAAGAGAAGGTTTTATTTGTTATAAAGCACTTCTGCTGACTGAAGAAAAACAGAATGGCTGCTGCCGGTAACCTCCAGAAAACATAATGGGGGTGATTTATATATCCGACGTGAACCGTCATACCAAGCAATGAAATGCTTCTGCTTATTGCTCCACTAGTACCCATACTGTATATGAATTGTTTGGGTAAATCCCCCTTCTTTTCTATAGTACGCACCTCAAGTTTCTTTATATGTGTTTTATGGGCTGCCAACAAATGTATCAAAGTGTATACATAACTGTACTTAAACTAAAATTTAAGGGCTGCTGGTGTCGTAATTGGAGCTTTAGATTGTTAGCTCTTCTGGGTAGGAATCCCTTGTAATTGTACCGCACGCTATTATTTTTTCCCGCATTCATGCTTCACAATTGTGGATATTTTCTACTGATAGTGAAGGGCTGCAATAAATACTCTGCTACAACAATATGATAGGATATGGGCTTGCTGAAAGTGTAAATGGCTTTACTATTAATCAAGGCTGTTGAGTAAAGGAGGTAACATCCCAGTAATGTGTAGCACATCTCTAACTGGAAAAGGCATTTAAATTAATTTTAATAGAGAGTACGAATGCCTGTAACAGTAAGCACTGATTTTATACTTTCATTAGCATCTAAAAAGATTGCAGAAGGAGAAGCAACTTGATCTGAATCTGAATTAAAAAATGTAAATGTATATTGAAGGGGTACAATATTGTGGGGCTTTTTATTTGCTTTTATTTAACAGCCAGTTGATTTAAAAGGACAGTAAAAGACGATATTCAAGACGCCTTTGTTGACGCTACTATGTACTATAAAGGGCCAGTCCCTAGACAGGTGAACAGAGACAAACGTCACATTAATCAGGTGTTTGAACTCACCGTATGTTGCTCTTGCCTTAGTTCTGCCTCGAGAAGGGGCAGACTTTGCAAACACAGGGAGTATAGACACAGTTTAACATCACAGCTAAAAAATAAATAGATAAGGATTAAAAGTAAGCAAATAAGCTCTACAATGTACATCCTTCTATCACCTGCCCCTCTGCTGTAAATTAACTAAGACATAATAAGTGAACCCATCCAAGATTAACATTAATGAACAAACACAATCTGTTTAACTAATAACACACACGTTATTGTATTGTTCTAGTCCATATTGAATATATCATTCAAACATTTGCAGTGTTGGTTATAAAAAGTATTTAAACCCCTAGGCTAATCACTGCAACAAAAGCGAATTGGAGTCAGGAGTTAACAAACCTGAAGTCCAATCAATTAAAGCTATTTTGAAGTTAAAAAAAAGAAACAAACATTTTAAGTTTGCTATTCTCAAGAAGCATCTGCTGATGTGAACCATGTCTCACAAAAAATAAATCTCAAAAGACCTACAATCAAGAATTGTTGATTTTTATGAAGCTGGGAAGGGTTACAAAGTAATCTCAAAGAGTTTAAAGATACATGAGTCCACAGTTAGTCAAACTGTTTATAAATGGAGATGATTTAGTACTGTGGCTACTCTCCCTAGAAGTGAGCGCCATGCCAAGATGACTCCAAGGACACAACTCTTGGTAAAAAAGGACCCTACAGTAACAGCTAAAGGTTAGAAGAATTAACTGGAACTGGTTAACATCACTGTTCAAAAGTCTACCATAAGCAAAACTTTCAACAGGCATGGTAGGACACCACGGAGAAAGCCACTGCTCTCCAATTTAACATCGCTGTTTGCCTGGAGTTTGCCAACGAGCACCTTGACACTCCTCAACACAACTGTAAAAAATGTTTTGTGGCCTGATAAAACGAAGGTTAAATTGTTTGGGCAGAACACGCAGCACTACATTTGGCTCCGCATACCCACATGGAAACATCATCCCAATGGTGAAGTATGGTGGGACAGGATAATATCAGGGTCGCTGTCTGCCAGCTGAAGCTCAGTAGAACTTGGGTGATGCAGCAAGACAATGAACCTAAACATCAAAGTAAATCTACAATAGAATACATTATATATATATATATATATATATATATATATATATATATATATATATATATATAATGTGGATATAGAGGCAAAGGTGATAATTGTTGATGGTATTTGCATGTGCCTACCCAGAATCCCTTGTGGTTGTGGATGCACCATGAGATTTCTGAGGGAAAAACAAGCCTTCTGGCTTGTCTGGTGTCTGTAGATAAGTGTTTAATAATACTTCTACTACCCCTATATATATATATATATACACATTGTACACATTGTGCTTGTCTATAATTGCGACTTAGATGTAGGTCAGATCACATTTTATTAACAATTAATGCAGAAAAACAGTAAATTCCAATATTATATGCAGAACAAGAAGAACTAATCAAAATTCTACAACATTAACTCTGGTGATACCCCAGGGGTTGGCACTGCCTTTGTGTAGGCATATATTGATCACTCCCATGGCCCTGAAAGAGTTTATCCTACATGACGTGAACACATTGGAAGACGCCTGCTGCTTACAGATCTCTGGATCCGATGATGATCTACTTCCCTATCCATCACATCCAAGTCAGGCTGACGTCAGTAATTCCAATTACAACCTCCTTTCTTTCCATCTCAATGAATTATTGCTCTATAGGAATTATTCAGTGACCTTAAAATGCACACCCAAGGCTCTACAAACACTGAAAACCTTTCTCAACCAGAATTCTTAAAAGTATTTTTGTCAACGCATTTGTTTCAGGTCTGTATCAAACATGACACCCAATAGAGGGTGCAACCAGTCCTAATCCTAGCATGAACTTTCTTCATGACATACCCAAAGTCGCAGTAGCCTCCTGGCAAATAACATTGACACAAAATACAAGGACATCTTCTAATGACTCATATGGCATGGGAATAATTTAACTCTACAGCGGGAAAGAGAAAATGCTTAAAGAAGCATTAATTCCGTGGAACTCATCTCCTTTCTCTTCAATCATGTTTCCAAGGCTGCCTGTAGGGCCTGTCCTACCATATAGGCAGTCACAGTTTGCTTATGTGCTGGAAAATCTATAGGTTTGCCTGCTAGACTCAACTAGTTTTAACTAAAGTGGTAGAATAATTTTATCGGGATTAATAATCATGGAAAGATGGAGAATGTGAAGTCAAGATGGTTGAGCACACTGGCACACAAATCAAGAATAATTCTAATACATGCAAAGTTTATTTAAACTGTAGACAATAATTTCCTGTTATATTCATTATAATTAAGATGGAAATCAATCGACTAAAAGTCTGAAATATCTGACTTTCCAAATGTAGAAACTTAATGGTGGAAAAAGTACCATTCAGGCCATCTAATCTGCCCATTGTTCTCTCATTTTCAACAGAAAACAAAATTCTGCCAACGTTAGCAAAGCGGGGAACTTCGTGGTTAGAATGTTATGTCCTTATCACCAACTGCACAGAATAGCCTATGGCCAGACATCTAGGCATTGGTATGTAGTGGCCATTGATATAATTCTGTGGACATAAATAAGATGATGCTGATTTTGAGATTGTTTCCCCATCTCGTCCAAACGTGGCATGTCTGTTTCCTCATCCCTAAGAAAATATTCAGACGTTGCTTCTTAGCTCATCCAGTAAACTGGTGGTTAAATGACATATGAGCCAGGACCACAGAAGACCATAACTGACAATGGGAAAAGTCCTATGAAAAAGTCTTCTCTTACCTACTACATGTTAATATGTCTGGAAAACTGGTCACCCGTGGAAAAGTCCGCTCATAGAATCTGTCCTCACTTGTCACAGAATGTATTGTTGTTGAGGAGCTACTGTCATCCTTCTCGCCATGGTTTAGCGACTCAATACTGCTGCAGGCTGAGCCTTCAAACATCTGATTAGGCAAGTGAGCCTGCTTGAAGTTCTCATGCAATGAAGGGTTGGAAGCTCCATCTGCCAGAGGCTGTAAGCAATACGTGCGAGAGATAAGGAAACTCAGTGAACCGTTGAAAATCTAGACTTTTGCTATAAAGGAAGATTGCACACTAAAATCATATTTATGAGTCAGAACATTAACTTCTAAGGGACAAATCAATTGCTTGAATTGCCCAACAGCACATACAAATGTAGTGAGCCAATCCCATAATCATAGGCCAGCTTCACTGATTTCACATTGACACCACTACGTGTCTAATAAACTCAAAGGAGAATTTCTCGTCGATATCATCAGTAGCATATTCTGGCTTAAGTCTTCGGGGGCTGCGTCGGCCCAGCATCCATATTTCATTTCCTCGGAAGCAGGGTGATTCGCAGTGCTGCCATGGCTTAGGGCTAGTGCAGATTTTCCAGCTAATAATATCAATTAATCAATACAAATATGTTTTAAACAAATAATAATACTAATATATTTGTGTGTTTAATTGGGATCTGAGCCAGGTGGTGGTAATAAATAGTTATTTTATTGATTCTATGTAGCATTCTCTGGGTAAGGTCTAGGGCAGCCCTGTAGGTAAATACGCCTCTGAATAGACCCAAAAGACTCCTGTGTTTAGATGTTTAGAGTCCCTTTAAATTTACCATCTACTACCCAAATCAAGCCTCGTAAAGATGGAAAAGTAAGTCTAAAAAAATAAAAGAAATCTTACCCTAAACTTTTGATTTATTGGATAAATAACTTTGGCCTTTAATGCAAATGCAGCGACTCCATTGTCTGACAGCGGATTATCTTCCTGCGAAGAAAGCAAAACACACAAGATATTTTAGGAGGTGAAAATCTGTACTCTTAGCACTGGGCTATAAAAATGAAAGATCCATTAGCGCTGCAGCCAAAAGGACTTTCACGTAAACAGCAACAAAAGTAACATTAGACTAATAGACTATCGGAACACAAAAAAAGACTATTTTGCGACTATTTTTAGAGAATGCATCGAATATCCAAACGCACCAGTGGGAAAGCAGGATAACTAAAGCATGAAGCATTATCCAATTATCCACACAAATAAAGCCTAGCAGAGCGTATCGTTATTAAGCTGACGAAAGCTGTTCCTCAATTAATTATTAGGTGGTTGATTATCCTTTTTCGCTGCCTATTAGGAGTGAGATGTATGTGGCCTGTGACTCCGAGAGAAAAACAGTGTATTTATCGATGACTTCTTAAAGGCGAACTGTCGATGTCACGGCCTTGTCCTTTAACATAACTAAATTATTTGAAACCACACGTAGCTCGTGCTTTCTAATTTGTCAATCAATGTATTTATTTGTACATTGGCTGGCGCCAATGACATATTCTGCACTAGGTTTAGGTGAGAAGACGGTCCACATGGCAGCCTCTCTACCGAATTACACCCTGTTGGGCGATCAGGCTCCCTGTAGCACCGCTGCTTAAATGGGCTGGTTTAAAGACAGGTCAACCGGCACATTTACACTGTGGAGGACTGCGTCGAGTTGTCACAGCTTCTATACTTCCACCTGGCGCCACATGACAATGCAGTGGGGCAGTTGGTCGCCCTGCCATGAGTTAGGTCTAGGGCAACACTAAAGATTTATACTGAAGTTGTCCCCAATACTCTTCACCCCACCCTTACGAAAGCTACATAAACTTAATTATAAAGAACCCCCCTACAGGAGGTGGCTGCCATCATGGTATTCATTAACTAGTTAACTAGTGTGATGACCTACTCTCCTCTGCTTGTAAGTAAGATTACATATCAATTCTGGAATTGACAAAAAATTTTTACAAAGCAAAACCTGTTTGTGACTTCCCCAACAAACACACATAATTTTTGTAGGTTTATTGCAATTTTAGTATCTTAGATAAAAAACAACAAATAACTTACACAATGTAGTACATAGAGCGCTATTAAAAAACAAAGAATAAGATGAGCTGAGGGTAGCAGTGTGTGCTTGCTTTATTAGCAGTCGAATTATTAATTTTGAAAGCATGCATTTTAATTCATAGCAAAGAGCTGGATGAATCTGACATGATATTGTGGTTTGCCTCGACGTGACATTTTTTTCTTACTGTGTCAATTATATTGAATAATGAAATCATTAACTTGTGTTACATTAGACTACCATTCATGCTATTTGAATCCATAAGTACATAGTACTTATGTGTGCTGTTCAGTCTTTCACAGGCTCTTTTACCGTATTTTCTCTTTTCATTTTAGTAGTTTTCACTTTCCCCTTTCCGATGGGTATTCAACTCCTTATGATTTTTCCTTTTCTACTTTTACAGCTTGTTCATTCCTTTCACTGAGTTGGTCTCTCATAGTGTCTTTCTCCTTCACTTCATTTATTTCCTTTTTTTGTTTTCCTCTTTTCTGTCTTTTTCATTCCTTTCCTTCCCAGTCTATCTACTTGCCTCACCACATTGCTTTCTTCATATCAGATCCAGCTTATAACTTGGCCGCAACACAAAACCATATACTTTTTGTGCTTTGGGTAATCTGATATGACCAGGAACTGGCTCCCATATCTGACATTACAAATATGCAATAAGCTAACAATGGGTAAAATATGAATAAGTCTCTTTTCCTGCATGTTACATTGTTAACCTCTGGTGTCTCCGTCCTTCTCTTTGCTTTGTCCCTAACCACACATTAAAAAAATAAATTAAGATGTTTGATGGAACTCTCCTTTTAAGTTGGTTCTGATTTTCCTTTGTAAGATAAAACAAGGGCAAAGAAGAGAAGGTCAGGACAGGGAAATGATTAGATAGTGCCGGTCCTGCCACTCTGAGACACAAGGAGCGGCTTCCATGACTTATAAGAGTAAAGCCTCCCAACGGTGGCCACCATAAAGTGGACATTCATACACAAATCAAGAAGTGTTTAGCACTTTGTCCAAAAAAAGATAAGAAACACTACAGACAGACGGCTAAAATTCACAGAAGTTTAATATAAAAACACCGAGATACATTTGTATACTGGGTTCTCGATGTATAACGTTCTGTACAAGAACACAGGAAAAGATCGTTAAGAGACATACTTGTTCCAATCTTGTAGGCTTAGATGCTTTGGAGTAAACCTTCCTTCTGGGTCTTGAATGACCTTCACAGTCTTGATCACTTGAGTCAGAGTGGCTTTTCTCGCTACATTGCTCAGCGACCTTTACCTAACGTTACGGGACAAAATAAATTTGTTATTTAATAAGAAGAAAGCAACAATGTTATAGCCTATGTTGTAACTCTTAAACAAAAGAAAAAAAGTCTTAAGAGTTGCATTTTAGGCCAGAGAGCTAAGGGTTAATAAGCCATATGTTATTCTTTTCCCTAGTTGTCACTTAATTTACCCAGTTTATGGAACTAACAGTATTAAGCAGATATGCCTTATTTTTACATCAAACAATGTATGGTATTCTATGTAGAAAAATGGGAGATGCGCATGAAGTTTAAATAAAGCCTCATGCAGCTCTTTCATACCTTTATGTGGGTTTTGGTCCGATGACGGCTCACATTATACAGGAACCAGAACTAAGTTTGCTATACCATATTTGTAAAAACCTTTAAAAATGTGACAATACAGAATGTAAAGTGTGTTATACAACAGAGAATAAACTGTTAATCAGTCTCAGCTGCTGGGCTACATAGCATACAAAGAAAACAGAGTTAAAATACATTTTGTGTGTACATGAAAAGAGTATTTGGTATTAATCACAAACATGTGATCATACACTCACTCATATTGGAACATTAGAGATAACTAGAAGCCCATTGACCTTATATTAGTACAGTACTAACGTTTCTATTGCTGCCTGTAGATACATAAATGTTAAATTCAGCCAAGTTTCACAGTTATTTGTGTATTGAGAGAATTTTAATAGAAAAGTGAAGCTCTGCTGGACTGTTCAGAAACGTTATCATCCAAGTTAGACTTTCTGCTAATGTCCTTAGTATTGTCCTAAGAGTATTATAGAGTCAGCTGTAGAAGCCAAACCAGATACCAGCCTAGCTTGCTATGTGTAAACCAAGCTGGGCTCACCCCACAGGTGAACTGGTTCTTATGGGTGAGAATGGAGTAAAGGAAGAAGACATTTTCTAGCTGCCTTGTTTCTTGGCCATCCCCTCCTAATAAGCCAAGCCAAGCTAGGTGTTGGGCTTCAGGCCATACTGGACCACCTTGACAACTAAATGAGAGGTAAGTAACCACTTAACTATGTGATGAGAGACATGGGAGACACAGCCTTACATGTGCAGGATAGGGGCGGGTGATAATGGAAGAATGCCAAGACCAGATAAACACGGTTTTATATGCAAACACACTCTTCCCAGAATCCCACTATATAATAGCCTGAAGGCCCAATCAGAGTGCTGAAGCTGATGTCAGACTCGAATTTTGCGTTAAAATAGCGTGATGCGCTGCTGCAATGTTTGACTCTGCCCTGCTCTTTGCTTTAATGTCCGCTCAGCAAGTGGGTGGGAGTGCTTCCAATTCATGTGTGCAGAGGGGGGTGTTGGGAGTTGCCAATTTATGTCGCGAGTGGAGTGGGGTATGGGGAGCTGAGGAATTGTGGCATGTGAGGTGGGGAAGAAGAGAAGAAACACATTGGAAGAAGGAGAGAGAATAAAGATTGAGAGAGGGGTGAAAGAAAACGCAAAAGAAAAAAAAGGGAGGGAGGTGGAAGAGAAAAAAGATATAAAGGCAGATAAGAGATAAGATAAAGAGGAGAGGAGAAGAAAGAGAGAGATACATAAATCCATGTAGAAACTGGCAAAATTCAGAGATGCAAGCAAAATAAAATGATAAAAACTCCAAAGAATAATACGGTAATGAATAAAAATAAAATAAAAATAAAGATTCTAGAATCTTGTTTGTAATTAATGTCCCGCGATATAACATTTTGGTCATTCTTCCCCCCGGGACGTTTATAGTTACTGTGATGAATGCATTTAAAAGATAATAAACAGCCGCGCAGAGGCAGTATCGTACCTAGTGGGGGGCGGGGGCGGTCAGCACCGGGTGCCGCTCATCAGGGGGGTGCCAACTTGCCGGCACCCGCCACCCCTCCAGAGACGGACAGTAATGTCCGCCGCTGGAGGAGAAGGCTCGCAAGGGAGCGGTATCGGAGGTCTTTAACAGACCTCCGGCTCTCTTGAACCGGCTTAAAATCACTCAAGGGAGCCGGAGGTCTGTTAAAGACCTCCGATACCGCTCCCTCGCGATCCACGCGGCAACTGCTGCTGTGCGCCGGGGTTTGTTGTCAGATCCACCGCCGTCCGTGCCCTCTGAACCGGAAGAAGACAGAAGAAGAGGAGCGAAGAGGAAGAAAAGGCGCTGACTGCTGTAAGAAGAAAAGAGGAAAGGTAGGAAATCATTCAGTGAGAGTGGATTGGTATGTGTGGAATCTGTGGATTAGTAAGTGTGGATTGGTAAATGTGGAATCTGTGGATTGGTATGTGTGGAATCTGTGGATTGGTATGTGTGGAATCTGTGGATTGGTAAGTGTGGATTGGTAAATGTGTGAGAGTGATGGGTGTTATGCTGTACCATTTCCAATGTCTTTTTCATTATATAATTATGCTCTAAAGTACATCATAACTCCCATCACTCTATACTGTTCCATACAGTGGCAGAGCTGGGAGACAGAGGCCTTGCACCCCCACCGCAGGACTCCTGAAAGGTAAGTGAACTTCAAAGGGGGGGAGGGTAGATAGTTAGGAGGGGGGTAGATAGGGAGAAGGGAGTGAGACGGGGGGATAGGGGGTAGATAGGGAGAAGGGAGTGAGAAGGGGTAGATAGGGCAGAAGGGGGTGAGAATGGGTAGATAGGGAGAAAGGAGGGTAGCAAGAATATTGAAATAAAGAGTCAGAATGAGAGAGCGAAAATGAATGGATTAATGTGTGGATGAATTGTGTGAATGAGTGAGAGAATTAATGAATTTGTGAGAATGCATCAATGAATATGTGTAAATAATTTGTGTGAAAGAATAAATGATTGTGTGAATGAATTGTGTGAATGAAAGTGAATTAGTGAGTTACTGTAAAAGTGTTTGTGTTAATCATAGGTGTATAGTTGATTTGTCAAAAAAGCAAAGAGGGTGTTTATGGGACAAAAATGGCACAGGCAGGGTGTTTATGGGACAAAGATGGTGTACACTTGGCTGTTTGGGAACAATGCTGACTCATGCTGGGCTGTTTGGGGGCAGAGATGGCACGTCCTATGTGTGTGTAATTTGGGTGCTGGTCAGGTTCTATGTGGGCAATGTGGACGCTGTTTTTTTTGGAGGGTTATTAAAGAAAGCACTATTATATGTTCAGTAAATGTTATTTAAACGTATTTATTTTACTTATAAGTTATTAATTTATTTTTTCAGATTTCTTGTTGTTTACAGTTGACATACAGTTTACAAATTGGTGCAATAAATATTCTTAACATAATTTTGTAGATGTCTCTACATTTGGTGGTGGGGGGGTACCACTTACAGGATCCGCCCCGGGTGCCAAATACTCTAGGTACGCCCCTGCGCAGAGGCCTTGGAATGGACACCAGGTTCGTATGGACAGTATGCAGAGTCAGGGTACGCTTGGAGACTTCTTCGTTTTTGGGGTTGTAAGAGACGGGCCCATCTGGCACACTGTGCAAAAGCTACTGGCTGGATATACCGGCCACACGGTGCGTGAGCATAAAAGTATCCAACGTATCCAAAATATCCAATATCCAATATCATCAGGCTCTCCGCCAGCCAAAACGCCGTTTCCATGTTTTTCTATGCTCTGAGCTGCTTAACGTAATTGTATTCATTTTACTAATTTATTTATATAGCGCCATCATATTCTGCGGTGCTGTACAATCCGTTAACAGGACATAACAAGCAGTGCATCACGTAACAATTTGGATAGAAGCAACATTTTAGAATGGGACAGATAAGATAAAGAATGGGATGAGAGGAGAAGAAAGAGAGAGAGCATAGAATAATGAGGAGACAATAGAAAGAAAAGGAGAGAAAAGAAAGTGAAATGGAGAGAAAAGAAAGAGAAGGGGTAAGAGAACAGAAAGAGGGGGGTGAAAGAGGGGAAGTGAACGGGAGTAAGAGAAATAAAGAGGAGAAAAAGAGAGAGAACAGAGAGAGAAAGAAATATAGGGAGAAGAGAAAGAAAGAGGGATAGAAGAACAGGAGGGCACAGAAGGAGTGAGATAGAAGAGAAACGGAAACACATAAGTAAGTGAAAGGAAGATGGAGAGAGAGACTGTGAGTGAGTAGAAAGAGATGGGGAGAGAGGAAAGAAAGAGGAGAGTAAGATAGGCAAGAACAAGTCATAAGAGAGAGAGAGAAGTGAGAGGGAGAGGAGAACTGGGGAGCATTGATGGCAAAGACAGGAAGAGAGGAATATATAGACACATAATTTCTCTTTGTGAACTGCAATAGTTAACAATAGTAATTACAACAAAACATCAAAAATATCAAAAATATGCACCAAATATTTGGCTAATAGGGTAGCACCTTTGTTGACAGCACCTGTTTGGCAGGAGCAGCTCATTAGTAACTTCACTGTCATAGAGAGAAAGACAAGACAACAAAGGTAACCAAGCAAAGCCGTTAGGAAGTGAATGATTGTGGAGGTACCGCTACGCTCTCATCGCTCAGGAAAGTGACAGGAAGTGGCCCCGGGAGAGGGCTCCTCATTGCCCATTTACTTTTGCTAACACTTCAGCAACATGTTGGAAGCATCTGTATCCCTGGTTACGAAGCATTTCAAAAGGAGTTTTAAACAGAATGCTGTCATGTGCTAAAAGACAGAGCAGGTTTCCATTACTCCCCGCAGCACAATAAACCGTGACATTCTAAATCATCATTGTCACTGAATGTGAGGGAAACTCTGACATTCTGTTCTATACTCATCAGGCGATGTGGCGTTATCACCGCACACAGGGAGATCAAACAATACTCCTTCTGAGCTGCACTCGCATCAGGAGGACACATCTGCTGCCCCAGTCGTGGCTCTTATCTCAGGTTTTAAACTACATCTTTAATTCTAATACCCGACAAATTGTATGATAGGGAAACATCATCGAATTGCTTTATGGACACTGGCAGTACATCTCTATGGTTTCTGTAAAGTGAGTTCTACAGCTTGGCCTCCAGCTTAACTGCCACCTTTCCAAGCACTAGGAAACACTAGGGTCCAGAAGTGTCCACCATTGCTGAAAAAAAGAATTCCTCAAACAAAAACATGATTTTTACTTAAAAAAATAAAGGAAAATATGTTTGTTGATGATCTCAAATACTCAGTATTTTGGTCTGACCACCATTTGCAGAACACTGTCTGCAATTGATTCTATGAGCTTGTGCCTATTTACAGCTACATTATTTCAGCGCTCCTTTAGAGAGAATCACAGAATGTCTAGAGATGTTGCAGTGCGTTTTGCCTTTTCCCAGATACTGGCGATGATGAGGTGGCCCCAGCGGCCACCCGAGGATGTAAGTGTGGCCAAATGCTGGATATGAGCAGCCACACGTTGGGATTTTTGGGCACTTAGCTGCCGGCCGTACACGGCAGCACCTGATCTGCCACTGGAGCAGCGTACTGGGTAAGTATGGGGCGCTGATGGCCAATGGCCCACCGGGCATTAGCTCAGTATACCAGATGTTCAGTCCAAGCCTGTTGAGGACTGGTGATCGTTGTAGAAAAGCAATGCAAATGATCAGCCCTTGCTCTTCCTCTTCCTCGGGCTTCAGATAAGCCCGGCACAACCTCAATGGGTGTTTAGGATCAGTGTGCTGATGGAAAATTAATCCTCTTCCTCACAGCTTTATGCAAGAAGGGATGGCATGCCTCTGCAGAATAGAGTGGTACCGAAAAAGTTTTTGAGCACTCAGGAGAACAACTTGTCCTAAAATTGCTTCACTGAGCTACTTCCACATGATTACAAAAGGTATTTCAATTGATGATCTTCTTTAAAGGCCCTAACAGGAGTGCTTGCAGGAGCACTAGAAGAAGCACTAGCAGGACCGTACTAATAGAAGAGATATCAAATGTACAGCGATACAGAATATGATGCTGCTATATAAAACAAATAATAATAACTGTTAAAACACTCCACTCACAACTCATATCTAACCCTAGCTAAATGTAGGATATTCATATAAATGGGAATTCCACACAAAGATTTTACAAAGAGATCCAAAACTGATTTATTTCGGTGTAAATAATATGTTTGTGAATACTAAGCATGAGCTGATTACAATATTTACTACTGTTTAATAAATAATCAAATAAAACCTCAGACTTTTTGACCCTTTGTATATAAAAATGATTTTTTCCCCGACATCATACACAGTCGATATAAACTAATGTTATCTGACTCTTCCAGGACAAGTATGGCATCCCCAGCAACATACAGACTACAGCACTTTAGTACCCAGCGGCCCAAGTTAATTAATATAGAACAGCAGATAAGAACCAATTCGGCCCATATTTTTCTCATGTAAAGACTCAGACTTTAATCAGCCCTTGATCTGGTCTTAGATTCAGAATAACTTTATGTCTATACCATACATGTTTAAATTCCTTCACTACATTAGCCTCTACCACTTCTGATGGGAGGCTGTTCCATTTATCTACTTCGTCCTCTCAGTAAAGTAAGACTTTCTTACACTACATCTAAGCCTCTGATCCTCTAGTTTTAGATTATGACATCATGTTCTAACATTTCTCCTTTGAAATAAACTTCGCTCCTGTACTGTGTTAGATAACCCCCTTCCCACAGTGACACAATTCCAAAGAAGATGTAAACAATAAGGATATCTCACTAAAACCCCTATAAAATAAATACATTCTGAAAATCAACCACTTTTGGGAAGTTTAAACTTTTGTAAAAGCAGAGAGGATACAGAAATCTCTCTGGACACAGATTAAAGGCAGAGTTCCTTGGCCCAGTGCAGAGCAGAACAGCAGAGCCCCAAATGCAGAACCTTACATTTGCTAAAATCAGATTTTACTTTTTTGAAATAAAAGTTTATAAAATAGTTTTTTTGGTATTAACAACTGATCATCAAAGTGAGAAAACATGCATTAGACATCTAATATAAATGCAATTATACATGAAATTAACTTTCTATTACTGTTACATTTCTGCTACTTAATAACGTCATTAATAAATAAATATATGTCAGCTGGTCTATATCTATAAACATTAAACATTTATTACTGTGGGGAACTAGATGATCACCACATTCCAGTATAAAATCTGATCCCCCCAAATGTCAGCTATATATATAAGCTGTGACTTAACTATTTGGGGATTGTCTGCAAACTGCAATATAGCTCAGCCATACAGCGCTGCGGTATATGCAGGCGCTTTACCTTTCTTGAGAGCAGAGGCAGCAGCGCATAGACACTGATTAGACCCCCGGCTAGGATCCCGATCACGATGCCTACGATCACGGCAGTGGCCAGCAGCCCCGGGTGTAACTGGAGAGACTCCACGGGGTACTGCAGCACGATATCAGACTGGCACCCAAGGCTGCCCATGACCGGGGGGGGCAAACAGGCAGGAGCAGAAGGGCAAAGTGTCTGCTGGGCCCGGTATTAGTCCTCACTGTGCTCCGCTGGCCGGGCGCAGGCGGCATTAAGTCTGATTGCCCCGGAGTGATACATTCTATCCGCCGGGTGACAATAGAACGTCTGCAGCAACAGTAAAGTTCCGATGGAAGTTCTGCGCCCAGCGATCACTACATATCCCATGATGCACAGACCAGGCTGGGAGGGGAAGGGTCGGGTTACCGGGGGAAGTCACCAATCTGAGCTCCAGCTGCACTCCTAGAGGTGGGATCACATTCCTAAAAGTCCTCTTTTTTTGTTGTTGCGGTGCCTTCCCCCTCTCCTTCCTATCCTGGAAGTCTACTCTCCTCCCTACTACTATGTGAGAAAAGTTCCGAGTGCCCTGCTCTGTCCTGTATCTTCACCAGGAGCATCAGAAATCAGGATCTGATCTAAAGCACATGCAAACGGGGGGACGTAAAACGGGGACGATGGACCGTGTTGACCGTCCCCGATGGATAGTCTAACTATGGCCCCTGCCCCCTGGATCTAACTATGACCTCTCCCTTGGGGTCAGATCTATGGCTTCTGGCAATATGAGATATTGGATGCCAGCTCCTCTGCTTTGGCACAGGAGACCATGTCTACTTGGACCATCAGTGTCCCTCACCATACACCTGGTGCTCTTCTTCAGTGCCAGCACTCACACTGTAGAACCATCACACTCAGTGAGGTGCCGCTCACCCCTGATGAGTATGGATGACTTTACACCAAAGTTACAGGTCTTTCATGGTGATGAACCCACAGAAGATGGTGGACTTTGGCTACACTGTGTGTATGGATCTGTGCCTTCACATCAGAACAAGAAGAGTCACCGAGATAACAGCGCTGAACTAATTCAGGTGAGGACTGGTTGCTAATTGTTATTAAATTATTAATATTGCGGGCAGGGAAGTGTTGCCATCAGACTTTTTGAAGCCAAAAATGGCCAAGGGCCTTGTCATGCCACAGACCACCATGTTAATTCCCACGGGCCCTTCATGTAAAGTAAAGAAATAAGATGGATTTCGGACGGATGCCTTTAGGAGAAGCTGCAGCACACTGCGTGCTCATTGGTTTTCATGCAGCCAATCAGTGGCAGGAAAGACTGCCTGTTAAAATCAGTGGGAGCACTTTCTGTGAATGGGCGAAAGGTGTCTCGATATACCCCCTGGAACTTGTTGGTGCATCACACGTACGCTTTCGAAAGCAGGGGATGTTCTCTGCCTAACGCTTCTTCTACAATCTAAGGAGCTGGGGGGCGCAGAAAGAGCCACGTGCATATGGGGGGAATCACACGACACATTTGCAAGGGGGAGAAAGACCTCATTTAAAGGGAACGCAAATAATGAAGAATAGAAGGAACCTCCAGCTCGACATAAATCCATGTAGAAACTGGCAAAATTCAGAGATGCAAGCAAAATAAAATGATAAAAACTCCAAAGAATAATACGGTAATGAATAAAAATAATAAAGATTCTAGAATCTTGTTTGTAATTAATGTCCCGCGATATAACATTTTGGTCGTTCTTCCCCCCGGGACGTTAATAGTTACTGTGATGAATGCATTTAAAAGATAATAAACTGCCGCGCAGAGGCCTTGGACACCAGGTTCGTATGGACAGTATGCAGAGTCAGGGTACGCTTGGAGACTTGGAGAGTTTTTGGGGTTGCAAGAGACGGGGCCCATCTGGCACACTGGGCAAAAGCCCTGCTGGGCTGGTGGCCCACGCTGTAGAGTGAAGCTACTGGCTGGATATACCGGCCACACGGTGCGTGAGCATAAAAATATCCAACATATCCAAAATATCCAAAATATCCAATATCATCAGGCTCTCCGCCAGCCAAAACGCCGTTTCCATGTTTTTCTATGCTCTGAGCTGCTTAACGTAATTGTATTCATTTTACTAATTTATTTATATAGCGCCATCATATTCTGCGGTGCTGTACAATCCGTTAACAGGACATAACAAGCAGTGCATCACGTAACTATTTGGATAGAAGCAACATTTTAGAATGGGCCTGTTCAAACAAGTTTATGTCAGTGTTTTGCTTCTGATTGGTTGAGGATGATGGGAATCATAGTCAATTAACAGGCAGTGGTACCTCGAGCCCTTCGCTTTTCTTAGCACATAGGCCATACCTTATTACATAGATCTAAATGAGTAAAAATCAGGTATGTTTGCTTACACGTAAGCGGTCAATGATTGTTTAAAACACATAATCACATAGCAACACTTCAAAAAGAAAAGGCGCACTCACTTCTGGAGTGTGCGGTAAACCAGTTTACTGAAATACCATACAGGAATGCACCGGTGTAACAGCCGCTCCAATGTCAAACTCCAGGACAACAGACATATTTCAGCATGACAGGACTATGGTCAGGGAAACGCATGTAATAATTTAGAATTATAACCGAACCCGACTCCTTGAACTGCATCAGTGCCTTCAACCAAACTCACCCCTATGAGTGGTCAGTAGATACTCAACCTAGAATTTGGCAACAGAAAAGAACCACTCGGCACATCCAGTCTGCCTATTGTTCCTGAGGTCGAGACTCTGTCCGATCTTAATCAGCCCTTGGTCTTGTCTTAGATTCAGGATAACTTTATGTCTATCCCATTGCGATATCTTGTTCTAACCTTTCTCCTCCTTTGGAATAAACTCCTCTCTTGTACTTTATTAAATCCCTTTAAGTATTTAACTATTTTTATCACACACCCCCTCTTTCTTCTTTCCTCCAAGCTATGAATATTAAATATTATCCTGCCAACCACTTACCATTTTTGTAGTTCTCCTCTGAATTCTCAATGATATCTCAATATCTTTCTGGAGATGGGGTCTCCAGAGCTGTACGCAATACTCGAGGTGAGGCCTGACCAGAGATGTTCCTTCTTCCTGCTAGTAACGCCACTTGCTATACACCCCAGCACCCTGCTTGCTTCTTCTGATGCTTTATTGAATCGTTTCGTATTGCTGAAAAACAATAGCCTGTGGCTGGTGGTCCATTACAGAACCTGAGACCAGCAGGCACAAAACTATGGAGAGATCTGGACTTTGTTTTTCTAGGCTTATTAACTGATTAGGTGATATCTCTCTGGGAATTCTAGAAGCTTCCATGATCCAGGAAATATAGTTAGCATGCTCTGAATTTAGTGCTATAGAATGTCTATAAAGCTTACCTTTTTAATATTTTAATTTAAACATTGACAATATACCATAGTGCTCAAAAAACTGATAATAAGCAAGAAGAAACCCAGAATCAGGGGTGTAACTGAAATTGCCCCAGGACCCCCCAACTTCCTCCGCTAGTCTGTGCCATCAGTGCCATCATTGCTCCCAACTTGTCTGTGCCTTTTTTGACCTTTGCTCCCCTTCCAACATACAACAAATGTGAACACACTTAGGCTAGGTTTCCACTTGGGTTTTTTTTAGCTAAAAACGCCCATAAAAACGCCAATAGCGCCACCTGGCGTTTTTTTAGTGAAAAAACACTGCAGCCAGATGTTAGCTGTTCTTCAATAGGAAATCGCAGAATGCCATATCCACTTGGCGTTTTTTTGTTTAGCGTTTTTTCAGTCCTCTTTGGCGTTTTTCTGCTTTTTTGGGCTCTGTGGCAGTTTTTCAAAATCGCAGCATGTTGACACTCTGGCGTTTTTTGCAAGGAAATCTTGGCGTTTTTCTCCAATAGAAGTCAATGGGAGAGAAAAAACGCCATGAAAAAGCCATGTGGGTTTATTGCCTTGGCGTTTTTTATGGCATTTTTTCCACAGTTACAATGCAGAGGATGGACCCAGTATCTGTGTGTCCTACGAGAAATAGGCTGGAAACAAACAGTTTCACATAAAACAAAGTTCATATTGAATTTTACACCATTTGGAACAAACAAACATACCCAACTGGATCCTGCGCACCAAAAGCAACAGCAAACAATTTGCACCATCATTTGGGGCCAATCTTCCTAGAGGAGCAGACATTCGGAATAAAGCACGCCTTACAAACCACAGAAAAGAGACAAAA
The DNA here is from genome assembly GCA_029215755.1 of Spea hammondii. Taxonomy (NCBI): domain Eukaryota; kingdom Metazoa; phylum Chordata; class Amphibia; order Anura; family Pelobatidae; genus Spea; species Spea hammondii. The sequence goes on from JARDYJ010000001.1 coordinate 15,295,471, forward strand.
GGGTCCGCCGGGGCGTTTAAGTAGAACTCTACCAAGTAAATGGCATCAGGAGGGGGCAGATACTTGCCATTTATCCTAATCCCTTTTAGCTGGGTGAAACTTCTAACTTGTAAAGGCTGGAAAAACTGCCTAAGGTCAAAAAAAGCAATTTCCACAGAAAGGCTAAAACGCCAGAAAAAACTCCAGAAAAAAACGCCAAAACGCAGGAAAATGCAGTGGCAGTTTTCTTGGCGTTTTTCATCAAGAAAAAAAACGCAGGACAAAAACCCAAGTGGAAACCTAGCCTTACTCATACTCTCTAACACACAGTCCTCTTCACCCCAATTACAAATACATGCTAACACCTACACACCCATGCTGACACACACATGCACATATATATATATATATATAACCTCTCAACATTCCTATAGCTTCCTCTCCGGCTGCTCACAGCCTCTGATTTACCGCAGGGTCTCGTGATGTCATGTGACCCCAAACCGTGCGGTCCAGGTTGAAAGGACCCTTTCTAAAAAAATTTGAAAAGGCACCGGGGGACCGGAAAAGGGGTAGTTACCCCAGTGCCCAGAATAATACCTCTATGATCAGTAAACAGAAGACTTTAAGTAATTAAATCCAATCTAGTCCTGTCAGACCAGCCATGATTCCTTGAGGAAAAAAAACAAATGGGATCCCTGCCTAAATGTCGCTGAGGCTTGTGCATCAGTTCAGTAATATTCTGCTTTTCCAGTGCTGAGAAAAAGAGTATAAATAATAGTGCTTGATATCCAAGAAAATAATGTATAGAAACCCAACTCTCATAAATGTATATAAACTCCAACTCTCCCGTAAACTGTAAATTTTAAGGCAAGACAGGAGGCTTCCTATTTTGCATATCTTCCTTTACTCTCACCAACAGCAGCAAAGAAAGAGTTAATAACACAAGTGAAAACAACCAATAGAAACAGTACACAGGTGGTATATAAACCCCTTAACTATCTTCCTCTTCCTCTTTCTTTGCTGCTCACCAAAGTTGCAGGTCAGTCCTCTTCCTATCTACAGTTATTGCTGATTTATTGAATAATATCCGTTTATTATTCATTACATATTGCTTTTTTCACCTAATTCTAGATAATTAGGTGGGTATGCCCTTTTTATATACAGTATAGATTTTTGATATATATGTGTATATGTAGATTTTTTACTTGTCTTTCATTATTTATATTCATTATTTCTTTGCATCTGTGCATTTTGGGGGGATTTTTCCCGTCTCTCTTCCCTATCTGGGACCCCTTTTTCCTATGAGTTCTCTGTGCCTCACTGGAGTGGTTACAGGGTGAGCCCTGCATTATTTTCAATATTTGTTGGCAATTTTCTGGTTTTGCACATGTATATACAGGCTGAGTCCATGTGGTTTTGCACATGTATATACAGGCCGAGTCCATGTGGTTTTGCACATTTATATACAGGCCGAGTCCATGTGGTTTTTGCACATTTATATACAGGCCGAGGCCATGTGGTTTTGCACATTTATATACAGGCTGAGGCCATGTGGTTTTTGCACATTATATACAGGCTGAGGCCATGTGGTTTTTGCACTTTATATACAGGCAGAGTCCATGTGGTTTGCACATTATATACAGGCTGTGTGTCCCTGTGGCCTTGCACATTATATACAGGCTGTGTGTCCCTGTGGCCTTGCACATTATATACAGGCTGTGTGGCCCTGCACATTATATACAGGCTGTGTGGCCCTGTGGCCTTGCACATTATATACAGGCTGTGTGTCCCTGTGGCCTTGCACATTATATACAGGCTGTGTGTCCCTGTGGCCTTGCACATTATATACAGGCTGAGCCCCTGTGGCCTTGCACATTATATACAGGCTGAGCCCCTGTGGGCGTGCACAATATATACAGGCTGAGTCCCTGTGGCCGTGCACAATATATACAGGCTGAGTCCCTGTGGCCGTGCACAATATATACAGGCTGAGTCCCTGTGGCCGTGCACAATATATACAGGCTGAGTCCCTGTGGCCGTGCACAATATATACAGGCTGAGCCCCTGTGGCCGTGCACAATATATACAGGCTGAGCCCCTGTGGCCTTGCACAATATATACAGGCTGAGCCCCTGTGGCCGTGCACAATATATACAGGCTGAGTCCCTGTGGCCGTGCACAATATATACAGGCTGAGTCCCTGTGGCCGTGCACAATATATACAGGCTGAGTCCCTGTGGCCGTGCACAATATATACAGGCTGAGTCCCTGTGGCCGTGCACAATATATACAGGCTGAGTCCCTGTGGCCTTGCACAATATATACGGGCTGAGTCCCTGTGGCCGTGCACAATATATACGGGCTGAGTCCCTGTGGCCGTGCACAATATATACGGGCTGAGTCCCTGTGGCCGTGCACAATATATACGGGCTGCGTCCCTGTGGCCGTGCACAATATATACGGGCTGCGTCCCTGTGGCCGTGCACAATATATACGGGCTGCGTCCCTGTGGCCGTGCACAATATATACGGGCTGCGTCCCTGTGGCCGTGCACAATATATACGGGCTGCGTCCCTGTGGCCGTGCACAATATATACGGGCTGCGTCCCTGTGGCCGTGCACAATATATACGGGCTGCGTCCCTGTGGCCGTGCACAATATATACGGGCTGCGTCCCTGTGGCCGTGCACAATATATACGGGCTGCGTCCCTGTGGCCGTGCACAATATATACGGGCTGCGTCCCTGTGGCCGTGCACAATATATACGGGCTGCGTCCCTGTGGCCGTGCACAATATATACGGGCTGCGTCCCTGTGGCCGTGCACAATATATACGGGCTGCGTCCCTGTGGCCGTGCACAATATATAAGGGCTGCGTCCCTGTGGCCGTGCACAATATATAAGGGCTGCGTCCCTGTGGCCGTGCACAATATATAAGGGCTGCGTCCCTGTGGCCGTGCACAATATAAGGGCTGCGTCCCTGTTCTCATCACCTACCTTATACAGACATAATGTCTCAGGATACTGTGCCATCCCAGGATGCCTTTATGGCCTGGTTAGGGGCAAAGTTTTTCTAACTCAGGGGAATCCTTTTTTCTCTAAAACGTCTGCCAATTTGCCCCAAGGGCAGCCTCCTGCTCCCTCCAGACCAGAGGCAATACCATCGGAGTCAGAATCCGAGAAATCTGAAGGAAAGGCATCCGGCTCCAAACGGCCTTGGAAGGGCAGTAGTGTTTCAGTCGGCAAGGGTAAGGTACCTGCCAAACGCCCAAAACCCTCTGACACTCCTTTGCATGACCCATTATCTATAGTGGGCGTATGGCACGCGGATTCATCTAGTGAATCAGAGGCTTCAGCAAATCTGGTCTCGCCCAGAGATTTAGACTCGCGCTTCGTCCGTGAGTATTTGGTGGATGAGCCCCACCTAGACGATCCCCAGCAGAACTTGGGAGCAGTCACCCAAATCCTATCCCTGGCAGACAGAGCAGTTCTATAGGAGACACCACTTTATCCCAAGACTATCTGAGATTGGGCACTTTGTGTGGTATGCCTGTTGGGAAATGCAACAGTTTCAATCTCTTCTGTACGTTGCAAAGGCTACTCCTCATGGATCCCAGGTTGGCGGAATGGGGCCCTAAAGACCTGGGTGCAGCCGCTTACTGTTTGGAGACACATTTGTCAAGGAATCAAACCGCCACGTATCCTAGATGACATCATGGAATAAGGCCAAACTGTCAATGAGGAAGGTCTTTCAGACTGGCCCTCGTTTTTCTGGGAGGGCTGGTCGACCGCCGGGCCACCAGCCGTTCATCCCGAGGCTCCCGGTACTTCCCTCAGAACCATATGTCCTACAGGACGCCGTTCCAACAGAGGGCCTTCAGCCCACGCGGAGACAGTAGAGGCGCTTCCGGATTTCCCAGGGGACGCTCCGTTTTCGGTAAGCCCGAATGTTTCTTGTCCTTCTTTCCCTTCCCTGGGTTACGGGCCATATATCATCTTTTTCCACGACTGGGTGTGTATTTCGTCGGACCCTTGGATCCCCCTAACGGTACAGGTTTTCCAGATAGTTCTTCAGCTCTCCCCCCTTTTCAGGTACGCTGACCGCCCACATCTCGGGGGGCATTACAGATCAGGCCTTAATGGAAGCAGAACTCTGCACCTTATGTGACAAGGGGGCTATCCAGTGGGCAAAAGGATCAATCGGTTTCCTCAGCTCCTTTTTCCTAGTACGCTAATGCACCGGGGACTTCTGCCCAGTGATCAATCTACGGGCTCTCAATGCTTTCGTTTATCGCCACTTCAAAATGGAAGGGATCCGTCTCTTCTGAGACCTTATGTTGGAAGGTGATTGGTTTACACGGTGAGACCTCTCAGATGCTTTCTCTCCGTCCCGATTCACCCAGATTCCGGGCTTTTTCTTCAGTTTCGCTGGGGCAGGCAGGTATGGCAGTTCAAGGCCCTTCCCTTCGGCCTAAGTTCAGCCCATTGGTGCCTTACAAAGCTCCTGAAGCCGGTTATGGCTCTCTTCAGGTCCAGGGGTATCAGGTGTATAGTCTATCTAGGCATTCTGCTCTTCTCTAGCTGCCGGGAGACCCTGCTCGTCCAGACCGCTTTCGTGGTGCAGATCCTTCACCAACTAGGGTTTCTAGTCAATTCTCTCAACTCCGACCTGGTCCTAAGCCGCTTTCTCTTCTTAGGCTTCTTAGACAACATGTCGGCGGTTCGGTATATCAACCGCTTAGGGGGTTCTTGGTCCAAGTACCTCAGAGGTAACAAAGGACGTTTTTCGACTTTTGCCTTGCGTGCAGCATACTCTGCAGGCAGGATACCTCCCGGGTGCCGCGGTTCTCTTGGCGGACGGGTTCTCCAGACACTGGCGGGATGCGAGCGACTGGAGACTTCTCAGTCAGGTCTTGCATCTGGACCTATTTGCATCCAGGACGAATCGCCTGACGGTCATTTCGAGGGTCATCCATCACCTGTGTTGGGACGGGGGGTCTTTGGTTCTGGTGACCCCCCCCCCGTGGCATGCTCAGCCGTGGTTTCCAGCCCTGCTGCGGGTATCTGCCCAGGATCCTCTGGAGATCCCATCTCTGTACTATCCCCTGACGGGCCCGGAGGTCCAGGTTCATCCGCACATCCTGGAAAGACATCTCCTCCTGGTGGTATGGATGATTTCAGGGGACCCCGAACAGTCTTGGGCCTATTGGAGGCGGCTCAGTCCTTGCTCTGCAAATCTTAGGCTCCAGGTACCAGTATGTCATACCGGACAGCTTGGTGAGGCTGGGCTCCTTGGAGTTTGGGACGGCACATGGATCCCCTTGGCTCCCTTAGTCTGCCACCTTTTGCGTGGTATTCGTTTATCCCGTCCTCCGGCGCCACGCTACGGTTCTCTGTGGGAAGTAGCTGTCGTGTTAGATTTCCTTCGGGATGGCCAGACAACGATTCGCTCTCCCTCAGACAGTTGTCGGCGAAACTTACCCTTGTGTTGTCTCATCGTTTTGCAGGGTTTTGGATGTTAGCGCCTTGGATGCTCATGCTGTCTCTATTTCTTCCATGAGTTGTTCTCATCTGTATCCTAGCCGTTTTCTAGGCGACCCAAATATGTGTCGCCAGGTGTGTCAGGACTTATCTGTCACGCACGACGTCGCTCTGTCCGGTCTTGACATCTCAACTCCTCTCCTTTTGTGAAACCTTTCAAGGCTGTTTTCTTCTCCTTCAAGAGCATCGGTGCTCTTTCCGTCAGGGGAGCTGCGGCCTCCTGTGCCCTTCGGGCTGGTGGAGCTTTAGTGGATACTCTGCGAGCGGCAGATTGGTCCCGTGCCTCCACCGTTTTATTTCGCCTGGTTTCTTCAGGAGCAATGGCGTTGGTTTCCGGCGTTAAAAATGCAAAATAGGAAGCCTCCTGTCTTGCCTTAAAATTTGAAATTATTCTAGCCTTGGTGCCCGAATAATTATAATTTTAATAAAGACAGGAGGCGAGTATTTTCCCTCCCTGCCCTCCCGATGGTTAGGTGTACACTCTGGGTAAGTAGGCCAGGTTTGAATTTGTTTTTTGGGGGGTTTTGTCTGCTCCGTTGCGTTTGCTAATTTGTGATGACTCGTTCTACTGTGTGTTACCATGTTTGTGAAGAATTTGGTTCTGTTATGTCTCTCTCTTTGTTTCAGCTTGCTGCCATCTCCGTGTCAGTGGTTCTGTTTCCCAGTTGGAGTGCATTGTCGCCTTGCTCTTGACTTTGGTTCCAGTTTGGGTGTTGGGTTCGGTTTTACATTGCTAGACGGTTTGCTGCGTTCTTCAGTTCCGGTTCACAGCGGACGAAAGAGGAAGAGGAAGATAGTTAAGGGGTTTATATACCACCTGTGTACTGTTTCTATTGGTTGTTTTCACTTGTGTTATTAACTCTTTCTTTGCTGCTGTTGGTGAGAGTAAAGGAAGATATGCAAAATACTCGCCTCCTGTCTTTATTAAAATTATAATTATTCGGGCACCAAGGCTAGAATAATTTCAAATTACCGTATTGGCTCGGATATAGGCCGCCCCCGTGTATAGGCCGCACCCTAAAAGTTTGGTGCTTTTTTAAAGAAAAAGTTTTTTTCTCTGTCCCCCCCCCCGAGATATGCTGCCACTGTCCTCCCCCCCCGAGATATGCTGCCACTGTCCTCCTCCTCCCCCCCGAGATATGCTGCCACTGTCCTCCTCCTCCCCCCCGAGATATGCTGCCACTGTCCTCCTCCTCCCCCCCGAGATATGCTGCCACTGTCCTCCTCCTCCCCCCCCGAGATATGCTGCCACTGTCCCCCCCCCCTGAGATATGCTGCCACTCTGCCCCCCCACCCCCGATTTACCAGAGCAGACTCCCGTATTGCGTATATGTCCCCCGCCGGCCCCGCAAGACACCCGGGAGTCTGCTCTGGTAAGTCTTGGGTTCAGAGGTAAAATGCATCGTGCGGACGGTCACCGGCTGCGGCGATGCGGGTAAACAACCTCCGCAGCCGGTGACCGTCCGCACGATGCGCTTAGACAACCTCCCGTGCTGGCACCCCCCCGTGGAAAGTGCTGGCAGGGGAGGCTGTTTGAGCGTATCGGAGAGTAGGATGCAGGTCCCCTGCACCGCTGCGGGGGATCTGTATCCTAACCCCGCTGCCTGCCCGGCGCCCGGGACTGCATGTCCCGGGCGTCGGGCGCTAGACCCCGAATATAGGCCGCACCCCCACTTTAAGTCTTTTAAAAAAAGTGCGGCCTATATTCGAGCCAAAACGGTATTAGTTCACCAGTTGGTCTAAAGTTATTCTATCCGGCCCGAAAGAATAATTCTAAAACCATCCTAAGCAGCATATGTCCAACCTGCATATCGTCATTTCCCATTTAATATTCAGTGCAAGTGTTATCTTGTGAAATTAGTTTTGTGATTTAGAGGAAATTACTCTAGCTTCGGGATTTACAATGTTATTATTTTTTGGTAAATCTGAGCTCCTAACAATTGCAGTATTAATATGCGTTTTAAGATTTTTATCTGCAGTAATTACAATGCAGCTTTTCTGACCTAAACTGTGAAACCTATCAACTAGACTTTTAGCCTTAAAATTATTTAAATACCACAGTTTATATTAATAGTAAGTTTTGATGAACCGCTTCCAGTAGAGCCCAGAATTAGTGGTGTCAATGGATCCCGACAATTTGCCGCGGAGGGTGGATATATTTATGGGATGTCGATATATTTTGATAAAGGCAACCCTGTAACATTTTACCTTTATTTTATGGCCAGATAAAGCCAGTTGTTGAGATGTGGCCTTTAAATTCTATTTACTTTGGGCCCCTAGAAACCCGGAGCCATCTCTTGTGACCCGGGTTCTGAGGGTAAGTCCAAAAAAGATGAGGCTTCCAGCAGGCTCGATAATTTCTCCTCTTTTATGCAGCAGTCTTCATAGTTACATACATTTCAGTATTGGTGGAATCCACCAAAACCACTTCACTTGGCGGGGCAGCACACATCTTAACTGCCCTGACTGTAAAAAAAGAGGTACATCTATTGCCCGGCATAGCCCAACCATTGAAGATTACTTGGCAGGAAAGCACTCCGGTTGAAATCATTAGGAGCCCTTTCTGCTCACGAGTGCAGGGCCATCTTTTTTTATTTGATGCGTCTCCCTTGTATCAAGTATCTGCGGCATGGAACGAGAGAAGATAGTGGTGATGAATCTCTCTATGCAATCAAAATAACCTGTTAACTGAAAGGTGACGCTCGCCAATCATTAAAGTACATATGATGGGATCTCCAGTGATCCGCTGCATTACCCTGGCCTCCTGGAGCACTTCCACATCAGGGAGGATCCTCGATGTGCACCACAGGGACAACCTCTCCCGTGGTGCACCATAACACTCCCTTCTGATGTGGTGATGGTCAGGGTAAAGCAGAAGATCAACAGAGAAGAAAGAAGAAGCCGAGAACATGAAGAAGAAGAAGAAGACGGTAGGGAAACATTGAAAGAGCATGACAGAACGTGAGTGAAAAATGAAACAAAATGAAAATCTGAACTTTCCGCTTCGTTTTCGTTTGTTTCGTTGGGCCCCCTCCCCGTTTTTGGAAATTCATACAAACTAACAAAATTTGTAAATTTCGTTAAAATCTATTTTTTTACGAATCCCAACACAGCAGTCTAGTAATTATAACCCTGCCGAGATGCCTTTTCTCCAAAGTAAAGTGGCCCTATTTAGTGCTGCCCAAAGACGATGCTGCCCCTCATTCTATAAGCTGTCTGTTAAAGTAAAAATGGGGGAGAAAGCATATTTATGGTGGTTTCAGTTCTTCCCGTCAATACTTTTTCCATCTGAGCATATTTTATTTAGAAAATACTTATCTGCATTTATTACCGTAGCCTATGGCTAATTAACCTTTACATGTACCACATTTTTTTAATCTTGTGATGGTGATTCCTTTGAGATCCTAGACTTTTTGCGTGATTTTTATTATATTTTTTATATTGTCTCTAGGACTCTTCCCCTGGATTCTGGAAAACTGAAAAGAGAAATGTATTTCACAAGAATGGTATGGTACTTTTTTCCTTCTTAAAATAATGAAAATGAATTGAGATGAATAAATGGAAAAAGATCATAAAAAGTATACGATAAGATATTAATCCTGACCTGACCTTCTAAAAATATTCACAAGACTGTTCCGTAGTGGTAGTTTTTACACACACACCAGCTTACAAACACACACCTACACTGCTCTTCCACACACCTGACCATACACATACACTGACCATCTCACACCAACATATATACACATACACTGCACTCACACCCCTTTCTTCCCATCTCTTACCTTTCTCATCTTCTTTCTTCCATCCAGTCGTGGGAGTGCGAGGTCTGTCGTTTCAGACCTCTGCTTTACTGCTCCCTCATCACTACGCGCCGGCAATTGATGCCGAGCGCCGGGACATGACGTCATCCCCGTGCTCGGCATCAATAGCCAGCGCGTAGTGATTAGGGAGCAGGGAAGCCGAGGTCTGAAGTGCCAGACCTCGAGCTCCCTAATGTCGGGCTAGTTAGAGGGAGGTCGTGATCACGATCTTGCACCTACCTCGGCGCGGCCCTGAAGACCGGCCCAGGGGAGGCGGCTTCTCCACTCGCCCCTCCCCTAGAGATTCGTGGCTTCGTGGGGAATCTCCGGCTCGGTAAGTTTTAGTACCCGGCGTATAAGACGACCCCCGACTTTTGAGAAGATTTTCTCGGGTTAAAAAGTCGTCTTATACGCCGGAATATACGGTAGATGTTTCAGGAACATTAGACTGTCCCTTTAATACTCCAGTTTCTAAATGAATGATGTCAGAGAGTGAAGAAGAGTGCCATACCGTTCAGATCTTGCATTGTGCACAGTATATGTCTTATTTTTTACACATGCTGAAAGTGTGGATGACAGGGGTGAAAGTTGGATTTCTTTAATATACCGTGAATAATAAAAATCAAGTGGATTTTTTTTAATAAACTGGTCAACATTGCCATTTCTGGAATCATATAAACAGGTTGCATCCTGACAGGGTAACCTGCGTCTATCTAGGAGGTATTAGTAAAAGGTGAATTAGCAGGACTCAAGATCATAATTACCATTTAAAAACCGTCGCCACAGGAATACATGATAGTGAGTGAAGTTTGAATGTAAATGCAGGATGAATGTGGAGGGGAATTGACCACATATTACCTATTTGTGTCACTATAAGGTAATTGTTGCTGCAGTGGTCTCATATGTGCTTGAATAATTTTTGATGTTAGTGGCTAAATCTATGATTGTTATTTTTTCTGCTTGTTGTAAATTTAGAGCAGTGGCCACCGGGGTTCATCTTTCACGTAGCCAAGTTACAGCAAACTCTGTATTTCACTCCCTAGTTCCTTATCCAGATTTCCCAAATATAAGTTTATTACTTACTACACAGTGGAATTAATGTTTGGATTATGTAAAGTGAATAAACCTTAGTGAATCTGTCATTTTATTCTTTCCTCTGAATGTTTAATCACTTTGAACAAAATTTTAAAAGCATTCTGTCAGGATTTAATTGGGACTATCGCAGCCTGTTCCAGTTTCGTTGGGATTCCCCTCTGTGATTGCCCACTGCCTCCTCTTTCGGCAGGGTCTGCCGCCACTGCTTGTACCTGGTTGGCGGCTTGTGTTTGCCAACCATAATATGGCAGCACATACCTCGCCAGCTTGCTGAGCTGGGGGACGATCCATTACGGCCAGGGGTTATTGGTGAAGGTTGTTGGCTGCTCGCCCTCATGCACACCCCCTGCAGCATCTGTTGTCATAAAGGTGCAGGGCATTATTCCTGACTTTGCACCTCTCTCCTGGACCTGCCTTTTTGCCGCCTGCCCTCTGACCGTTGTCCCGTTTATTGTTCTCCTGTCTGCCGCTTGGCTTGTATATGTATACCGACTATGTCATTTGCTGCCTGCCTTCTGACATCTGGACTGTTACCATCACTCCTTTCCTGGACCTCATGCCATCACTCCTACCCAGGTGTCTGCTCTTCTGCTTATCTCATTTGGGTCAGTGACGTTCGCAAGTTGACCTACCCGTCTACTAGCCCCATCTACAAACCTTACACATATACAGTTTCTATGGTAACAACCTACTTTTGTGTCAGATGGCAATTGAGCATTCCCAGAAATTTATTTTTTTCCGGGAGGGGTTGTACTTTATACGATACGATTCTAAGGCTGCATATAAATGTGTCTAATTCAGTAGCAGCTTTAAAGAATAGACCCTCCTTGGCATTCAATAACAATGTGTTTCAGACTTCAGTAGAACACCTTCACTGTATAATCCTCAGTTCATTCAAATCCTTACTACAACCATGTGGATACCGTTCAGTGTCAGATATTGTTATTCGGGTTACCTTGGTTTACTCTGATCCGCAGGGCCGGCCGAAGACTTAACGCCGCCTGGGGCGAAGTTTAAAACGCCGCCCCCCCCCCCCCGCCGACGCCGGGGGGGGGGGCGGCATTTTAAACTTCGCCGACGGCATAATCTACGACCCCCCCCCCGGTACTTACCTTTAAACAGTCCTGCGGCGAGTCTCCCTGCTCTGCCACGGTGCCGGCTTGTAATGCTGAGCGCCGGAAATTGACGTCACTTCCGGCGCTCTGCATTACAAGCCGGCACCGGGACCGAACAGGGAGACTCGCCGCAGAGGAGAGAGAGAGAGGGGCGCCGAGCGGGTAAGCTAAAACCACTCGGTGCCCCTCTCTCTCTCCTCCGCTTCAAAAAAAAAAAAGCGCTTGGGGCGGCAAAGTGCCGCCCCTTCTAAAGTGCCGCCTGGGGCAATTGCCCCAGTCTGCCCCATTATAGGGCCGGCCCTGCTGATCCGGTATACATAGAGTGGTTTAGAGACGTATGTCATAGCAGTTCATTATTCTGCGCTTTGGTTCTTGTTCTTCTTAATCCATTTGCTTGCTCTTGAGTTAAGGAGTAAACTATAAATGAGAAAACCAGGAATGTCAATATTTACAACGGATCAGGTGATCAATAACCAGTAGACACCAGGTTACGTTTAATTAGCTGTTGGATTAGTTGCTCCTAAACACTCAGATGTGGTTACTGAGGCTCGCCTGAAGTATTAAACAGGCTTTGTGAGCGTCTTAGAGACATGCTTTGTTTAACAGGGTGTGTATGTGTATGCGCGTGTGTATGGTAAGGGTCGACCCGTATTGGTAGCGCACGCTGTTGTCAAAGCAGTAATAACAGACTCTGTTAGAATAAAACCAGTCATTTCGTGATCTTTTTTTTTTTTTTTAAGTTTGCTGAATGATTCTGACTTTTTTCCGTTGAACTGCAACAATAATGCGCCCTAGGAACCCTGGAAACAAAGCGGAACTTTAATGATTTCTCACCAGCGGTTTTTGTTAAATATAATTGAAGGGTCTGTAAGCTGTTTTCTGTGTTCTGTGTTGAATGAAAATAAAGACAGGCATTTCTAATAATGTTGAAGGGTAATCACACTGTGTGATTGTCAGATACTCGATTACTAAACTGCACTCATAGAACAGAGGATGACTCGGCTCTGGATTTTCATTCTCCATACAAAGCCCCCCTTTTAACAGCGTCTATACCATGGCACACCATGAGGCTCTATTCTTCAGTCTACCCAAACCCTATTTTTTTTAGACAAAAAGATTTTTTAAGTATTTCAATGCTTGATGAGTATTCATGTGTACCTTTGCTCGATTATAATACGACGCTCCAAACGTAGGATTTTAATGAAAGAGAAAAAGAATAGGCTTGAATGTGACAACCATGTTGGGGGGGGGGGGGCAAACTGGTGTGTTTGCCACTCACTCATATGTACACTTACACTCTACCACTTACTTACTTACACTCTGCTACTCACTCGTATGTACGCTTACACTCTGTCACTTACTCATATGCACACTTACACTCTACCACTTACTCATACGCACACTTACACTCTGCTACTCACTTGTACACACATATATGTAAGCAAAAGATGTGCAGGTTGGGGGGCTAATAAAGTGTTTTATTAAGGACAGATAGGGCTTTCTTTTGAGACCATCTTATGACTTAACCCTTTGTTTATTTTTTTATATGCAATAATGCTTTTATTGCATTTATTACATTATTTTCTTATTACTTTATTTTCAGCACTATGTTTGAAAGTGCTGTGAATAAAGTGCTCCAGTGGGTTAAGGCCACAGAGAGACCAGGTCCCCAATCTTCTTCTGAGGCTGCACTCCCCTAAGGGGATATGCAGCCTCTTCCTTCCCTCCCAGACCAATGTTAAGGGAGGGCCGGATCTTCTAGGTACCCAGCTCAAGAGAAGACCCTCTAAAATCTTCAAGTGGAGATGCTAAAACACTCAACCCCCCCCACCACCACCACCAAAAAGCCAAGTCTTTGGGGACCCACCTTCGCTGTGGCATTTTCAACGCGTTCCAAACTAAAAACAAAAAATCAAAGCCACACGTGCCCCAAACATGAGGTGATTTTGTGCCAATTGGGCGGTTCAGCAAACCTTTTTCTGGATAGCGTCGCTCGTGAGGCTTCCAGGAAAGCCATGTTGCTGTGATTAATCGACTGTGCGGCGGTGCCTGCGGATCCGAGGTCTGAATAGAAGACAGCCCTCTGGAGCTGGGAGCAATGTCTCCTAAACACTTTCTACTGTAGCATTTTTCTTTAAAGACCTTTAATTGATCATTTGAAATCAAGCTGGCTTCTAACTTGTTTTAGGCTTACAACTGGAAAGTACGTTAACAGCTAAATAGTACCTCTAGAGGCACATATGCGCTATATGTGTGCGTATCATCCCATTCCTGCTAAGGGGGTATACAACAACCTAGCTGCACCCAGTTCTCCTGCTTGGTCAGGATCATTTTAATGATAATATCTCTTTTTATTTCAGATTCAGGGCTGAAACCAACAATGGAAGCAGAAGCATCCATCTCCTTCCTCACCTCGGCGGCTGCAGGCAGCTCGTGGAGTCATTCCATAATTGCTGGGCTGTCCTCATGGGTGAAGAGGGCTCTCTTTAAACGGACGGCTTCATCAAACAAATCCCAGGTCTGTTTTACTGAAACTCTCTAAGTTACAATTTTGACTCATTGCCTAATAACTAAGTAATGCCTGCTTCAAGTTTTGGTGCGTAAAACTGCACAGGGGTCCACGCAAAGTGGTCTCCAACATGCTTTAAAAATAAATTAATTCCATCCCCTACCGCAGCCTAAACCTTGTTAGGGGAAACAGCCAACATAACTTTATTCCAGGAAAGCTCTGGACCAGGCAGCAATAATTAATGCAGGTTTTGCTTGACATGTCTTCACAGTTTATTATCCAGGCAGACACTCTGACCTTAGAATATCTATCAAGGAACAGACTTCATTAGCATTGCCATAAAAAATACTAGACGATGTCTAGGTGATGAAGAGAATCACTTTAATTTTGATCTTTCACTAAAATACGTCGTAAATTCAGGTCCTACTGCAAATATATTTTCTTGAAATTATAGTGTATAGGGTCAGTGAGCAGAGAATTCAGTTAAAAAAATAGTTTTGTTGAAATCCAGAGGAAGCTACGCTATTGCACCCCGGCTATTGTTAAACCACAAATCCTATTATCTCTAACAAGCCCCTGGTGACATCTTTATGGCACAGAATGTGTAAAACTGAAAAAAAAGGAAAAAACATTCTGAGGCCAGTTTAGATAATTTCTATAGTAATATTCTCTCTTATCGTTACATTTACATAGCAAAGCCACAAGGCTGGTATTGGTAGAGCTGATTTTAACATGTCGGATACTGAAAACCATTTCATAGATTCTTGTTGCAGTCCTGTTTGTTATATCTGTATAGAACAGAGGTTTAGCATACATACATATATGATACATATGATATCTGAGTGGTCCCCCATTTCTGTAGAATCCCCCCCCCATGCATTAGCCCCTTTCCTCCACTGATCGTTGGATGTGGCTTTGGCCGCACACATCACCTGCTTGTCAGTGGACACACAAACCGTACTTGCCTCCAGCTTTCATGGGGTCTAATGAGCATGGCTGGGAACTCCCATGGTTTGACCCCGAGTCTCAAGGCTTTCGCCCCAATTTCTGGGTCTCGGGGTACGGGGCAGATTCTTAGGATCACACAGTCTGGAGCTGACTGTGTCCTGTTCTACACTGCTGCAATCATATAGAAAGCTCCCAATTGGTGCTTTTGCTATCAGTATATTATGGTTGAAATCCCTGCTTGAGCGCGGTTGACCCAATTAACTGCTGACAAATCAAGGTTTTCATGAGGACCGGTATTAGAGCCATTTGTTTAGCAAATTTGGGGAGTCACTACATAGATACACTGTGAAAGGGTTAATATTTCAATATTCTCAGGGTCAGCTCATTTAGAAAGTTTCCAGATATTTCAAGAGAAACCCATGTTCATGCAAGAAAACATTTCAGTGGAAGCGCTTTCCTGACAATCATTGGTTACTTCACGCAGCCAAAATGGAGAGTGCTCCAGAGCTGCAGCTTCTCCTAAAAGTAGCTCTGTCTTTAGCTATTGAATGCTAAGTACTTAATGTAAGTATCTTAGTGAGTAGTAAGTACTATAATATGCATTCTTGTCGGTTGGGATGCATGGGGCTGGCTAAAGGCTTACAAAAATATTTTTATTAAAATAAATTAAAACTTTTATTTTGCTTCCTATAGCGCCAAGATGCTACAGAGCCAGTGAATGGCGTCATATTCCAAAAGTGTGCGTCTGTAAGTATGATTGGCTCAAGTTTTTTTGTTTTTTTTTTTGGGCAAGACCGTATACCAGTATGCCAAACCTCATCCAGGGTCAACATTTCATGTTTAAGTTTCATCCCTGTTTTGTACTAAATGTATAGATTTTATAAACTTCTTACATTTTCATTTATTGTAATAATTGTTCTATAATACTTCGTCTTCAGTCCCATTTACTGTATTTTCTTTATTTTGCTTATATTTTCCAATATTATAATTTTGACCAATATGGCCGACAAAATCCCTTTTTGTTTTTTTCTACTACTTAGAATGGATCGGACTTCCATTTTGATATTTTTTTTTCATTTAATAAAACACTTAACCAACCGAAACAATTTCACAAGTTTATAAATGAAAACGTAATAGCGAATTTACCGTTGTAGCTCTCATGCTGGAGAAACCTTCTCCTCGATTTAGCAAACCCTGCTGTCTATTTCTAAGCCGTGACAATTTTGCATTGATTACATTTCAGTGTTAATTTATCTACTTCACTTGTTACTCTTGATGAATCTAAACACCTTTTACTGACAAAGTAATCATTATGCAAATCTGTTTGTTTCTGCCGGATAATTTTAGACTTTACGTTATAAGCACGTTATTATTTCGCTGGAACGAGACGGCAGGAGACAGTCTCCCGTATTCTCTTTCAAGCTGCTTGCCCTCCTTCTCACAATACCTGCCTACAATACAACATCGCAAACGTACGATGCCTGCTAATTGAAGTTCTACCTTTCCTTAAAGATGCTGTTCCACTTAGGCAACACATTGCGTGTAGCCTCTACTAAAATAAACCTTATTTACGGTCTTCTCTCTCTCCGTTAAAGGTTTTAGTATATAAAAGCAACACAAAATCCTTTAAGAAGCCTTTTCAGTTTCTATAGCAATAACCTGCTTTTGTGTTTGCCAGACAATTAGGGGTTCCTGGCAAAAGAACAATTGAATGAGGCAAAATTTCACTTAATTAATTAATAGTTTTTTTTTGAAGGCTTTAGACATTCTAGGACTTGGTTTTCTAATGCCGCATCTAGCTATAGAGGTGTCAAATCTTGCAGAGTAGGTGGAACAGCACCTTTAATTGGAACTGTGAGCTATACTTTCTTGTTTTTGATGCTGATATCTGTCAACTCCTGGGATTTGCCCAGAAGACCCATCTATCTATCTATCGGCTGTCAGACAACATTGGGACAGGCAAGCACCTTTGTCTACAACAAAGCCCCGGCTCCTTTCTCCACAAATGATGACTGCTTAGAGTTTCAGCCCGTTTTGGGCCAGCTTTCACTCTTTGTGCTGCCGTTTGAAAGAGAATAATGGAAACAGATGTGACGTTTATTTCAGATTTATTTCCTGCAAATTGTAAAGAGCTCGGTCAGTGGGATCCAACATCTCGGTGAAATATGACTGGTCTTGTTTTTTTTTTTAAAAAGTAAATGTAAGAATTTATTATGGTTGTCTTATAAAAAATATTAACCTACAGTTCACCCTCAAGGTTACCCGTCATATACAAGAAAATATATTTAGCTGTGAATTGTCTTGTCGATAACATAGATTTTATAATTTTCCATATTAAGTTATTGCAATGGTCTAAAGGGCTGGTCTTACCACCATGCATCTGTCTGGGGCATTTAAATGAGGGGGCTTTCGCCAGGGTCACATAACATGATGTCACAAGACCTGGAAAGTATATAAAAGCTGCTCTAAAGAGGGCTGTGCGCATGGTCAGTAGAAAGGTATAGTGTGTGTGTAATACTGAGCAGAATTCACAAAGGGAAGCATATATACATACACAGACTATATGGACAAAAGTATTGGGACATCTGACCATTACACCAACATGGACTCTTATGTCATTGCATTCTAAATACTTAGACATTAATATGAAGTTGGTCTCCCATTGTAGCTATTCCAGCTTCCACTCCTCTGGGAAGGGTTTCCACAAGTTCTTGGAGCGTTTTTTGGGAATTTTTGCCCATTCATCCAGTAGAGCATTTGTGAGGTCAGGAACTGATGTAGGACGAGAATGTTTTTCTCACAATCTCCATTCCAGTTCATCCTCCATGGTGTTCCTGTGTATCAGCTTACATTTTAGATACCTGCCCCCCCCTACTTGCATGTGGCCTGAACTGTCTCACTAGTAGTACGAGATCATGTAACATTCTGTTGCATTACGTTGTTGAGTACTTGCCACGCAGTGTGGGCTGCTCCAGTGTCATAGGGAACTCAAAAGGCATGTTGCTTCCAAGGTCATGCTGGTTTGGTTTATAGAAACTGGACCAGCCCAGTAGACGGTTGCCCCTCAGTCAGGCGCCCCTCACTAGTGGACCTCATACACAAAACAATGAAGAATACTAATCCAAAGACTCTCTGATTAAGAAGAAGACCAATTAATGACTGTGCAATAGAATGTAGCACCATATAATCATCATCAGCAAATATAATGTATTCTATTCTATTGGTTTGCTTCAGGTAGAAAACCAAGGAGACCTTCAGATCGCATCCATCACCCTGCTCACCCACAGCACAGTTGTGTCATCTTCCCCAGCAAACATATCTAATCTCATTCTCCAGGATAACACTACCGGCCTCGTTGTTAGAGATGTCACTTCAAACAGCGGCAGCACCGCTGATGGAACGCAGACGTACCACAAAGAATTTCTAAAAGGTGACAAATCATTCCTTGATGCGTCGTGGAGGTTTTCCCGCCGCTGTGGTTCAGTGGCGGGTAATATGGTGATTGGAAGCTTGAAGGGGTTGTGGAGCCGTGTTTGTGCTCAGCTCTATGTATTTTCACACAAGTCGCACAAAATGTTTTCATAAGGGCATGAATCTATATCAGGGAATTTACAGAGCCAGCGATTTTGGAGAATGGCACAGCACTTCCCATCTGCACTTGTAATCCCTGTAGTTTATTCTTCAATAGGACTATATTCATAGCCGCCGTGGCACTGTACAGGTCAAAGATTTGCCGGTAGCCGTCTACATCACATAAGAATATGTATTACTGTTAAAATGAGCCCAATGCTTTATGTAATGGTGTAACAGATTACATATAGATTTCAGAAATCTATCTTTTTTTTACCATTTGTGCATAATATGGGAGCACCCAGCTACCTTTTGATGGAAAGTCATCTGCCAGCCTTTGTCAGGAGGGAGACAGCACAAGAGTAGGGGATTTGAGAGTAGGACGCTGATTATTATGTAACATTTGCCAAATAACTGAGCTTCCCCGAGTAAAATAGTACTTTAATCTGAAACCGGGGCCCTTGCCCTGAAAAGCAAAGATCTTTGCCCATAGTCATGCATTAAAGCATTGGGTCCAAACGCAAACCTATGGGGGAAATATGGTCCACTTACAGATCCGTTGTTTTATTATTTCCATCAGCACTTGTCTTTGGGTCACATGACAAGCAGCGTGTGAACATTTGAAATGATTAGGGCATTAATTTTGGTAGTGGGCAATGAACAATATTAGGACAATTGTTTCTAATTCTGCAATTAGTTGTAAAAGTGAGGCATTCAGGTGAATAGGTGGAACAGCACCTTTAGAACCCGTATACAGATCTCTAATAACACGAGTGCGCCATTCATATACACAGACATCAGTCTTCACTGGGAAATCTTTTTCAGTCCCTACATGAACCATTTATCCTCTGTTTTGCCAAACTGTTCATTTAAAACCCTAACATGTTAATCTTCCCCTTTGTCCGTGAGGTTTTTTTTTTGTAATGTGTGTATGTTGTGATGTAGACCCCAAGAGACCTATTCACTAAAGAGACAGTTGGCAGGGGAATTGTGGTTTTAACTCTCATATTTAACTTTTTGTTATGAATGGCCAACAGTGGCCGAGACTTGGAATAACTCTCACTGGTTTAACTATACATTATACAGTACCAAGCAGAAGCTTATTGGGCATGGTCCTGCCTAATGTATAGGAGCTGGATCTCAACTCTTCTGACCAACTCACATGCCCATGTCTGGTTGTCTAGTAGGAGGCAGTGAAGACATCTGCCTCCGACAGCTTAGATAGTGTCCATCGCCTGTACCATTTGTCCATCTAATGCAGTTATGAGAGGCAGTAGACCATGGCCCTAAATCCTTACGTACCAGATATAAGAGTATGTGTGGCAAAGCAAGCAGCTTGATCTGGGACTCCAGATTATTATTAATAATAATAATAATATAATATATAATAATTATATTCAAGTGTAGAATACAGGAAACTATGATGTAGGAAAGGGCTTCTTTCTGATTCTTGTTTTATTACAGCTGGAGACTTTTTCCTTGTAAACTACACCGCGTCACTGAACATGAAGAATGTCAAAGACGGACTGAAACTTTCATTACCCGCTCACCTAACGTTCCTGAACTCATCGCAGGTAAGGCTTGCTAGCGGCTCTCGTATTTTGGCTCACACACTGACATTGTTATCCTGCAACGTGATCTAAAATGAATCCCGGCGAAAGCCTTCCTGTTATATGATCTCACAAGCGAAGCACGGTTTATCCTTTGCCGAGTTTTGTACCCAACAGGACTATGTAGTTGAATATTAACCACGAGCAGCAGACATAAGTTAATAATAAGCTTTTTGATTCTCAGGTTGAGGTAGAAGTTAAAATTCTTGAACTCTGTGTTTAAATTGTGTTTGGTTTAATGTTTCTGTTCTAATAACCTTTTCTCTTCCGAAATAGGTGCCGGCGTCTGTTAGCTATGTGGCTAACTTTATAATAACCGCAAAACAAAATGTAAAGGTAATCAATACGACAGATGTTAAAAATAAAGAGTGAAGTGACTTTTTCTTTAAAATAAACGTTTTTACGTTCAGGAATTGTGACCTGTAGCTGGAATAGGCCAGAAGGTAGACGACGATGTTCTTCTTGCCTGTGAATGTGGAAATAAAAAAAATTCTCTGGATAATAGGATAGCCGAAATAGAATATTTCTGTTTTCAACTTTTTGGAATTGGTTACATCTCTAGCTGTGAACAGATGACCCTTTTCAGCGCCTTTGAAAGCGTTCCTGGTGGGAAAGATCTATTTTAAATAAAATAATATGGAATTATGGTGCTTTGCCGTGATAATTCTGCTAAAACTATGAATGGTCTTCCTCGCGTTCTCCAGATCTCCTGTATTGGTGGCTTCTATGATTAATTTCAATATATAGGTACCTGCCCCAGACCCATAACTCCAGCCCATATAAATGCATTTAGTAACAGACCACGACATCATTCTCCCCGCAGGTGTTTCCGGATCATGGCATGCATGGCGTTGGGTTTGTGGTTGCGTTCGTAGCGTCGTTCCTTGTGACGTGCTGCGTTCTTCTTATACTTTACTATACAAAACGACTGAAATGGAAGTTTTTGGTAAGTAAATCGTCTAATCAGTCCTTTAAACGTGATCTGCTTTTTTCCCCATCCATAATATATGTTAATTATTGTCAGTTTAGCTCCATGATGAGAATTTATGTGCAGCTTTCTGAATGCTTATTTGTACAAACATGGAACCATACCTGGGAACTCCATACCTGGAGACTCCGGGTGAAGCGCGGGAGCGGCATTGTGGCACGCCCCATTCCCCGCCCACTTCCCCATAAACAATGGTGTGTCCTGCGACATCAGCAGTACCGCCCACAGCGTCAGCAGGACCGCCCCCCGGCATCAGTGGGACCTCCTACCCGCATCCCGCAAGGGGGGCTCCGGGTAGCCGGAGCCAGAAAGATTAGTAAAATGAATTAGTTAAAGGGAATGATGACCGGATTCCAGCATCATTCCGATAGGGCCTTATACTGGCTAGATTGTAAATTTATGGTTTTCTTCCTTCTTTATGAATTTTAAGTCATGCCGATAGATCCCACCCATAACATGCCGAATGTATCTAATTTTATGCAATGAAAGCAGCAAAAAAAGACCCATTCCTAGATAATTTATTTTGAAAATACTTGTATATATGGCAAATAATATCTGCCTCGCTAGGCTTGCTTTGTTTTTTTTCTGCAGGGTGCATTATAATTTCTGTTTCATGCTGACCCACCGAGTCATTTTTGCAGATTCAGGAAGAATTTCATTATAATGACAGATACCCAGCGGTTACGCATCCTTAGCAAATATATCAACTACCCTTTATTTTCTACAATAATATTTTTATTCTGTAAATTCAGGGGAATTTCCAGAAAATGAACTGCGAGCAAAGATTGGACAAATCGCAGATTAACGCGCGTGATAATGTCACCGAAGATTTCATATCGATGGACATGATGATTGACGTCCTGGCTTTTGAAGAGCCTGAGAACATGCTCCAAGCTCTGGATGAGTGAGTATTCACGCTTCGCTCCTCTGTGGCCAACAACAAAAAAACATTGATTTCGTAAATATAATTAGACCCCTCGGGGCATTTTTAGCCCACTTTTATCGATAGTAGCTCATGAAATAAACACCGTGCTCCGTAAATTAATATTCAGAGACGTGAGAGAACAACGGGAAATTGCCTTGGTGTATTAACAGGTTCCAGACCACTGTTTTATTTTGCATTTTTTTTTAATTTTAAACATTAACACTTTAATGATAACGTATCCACACACCTCATATTAACAACAGAATGTCCATAACGTTTACGAGGAAATGCAGATGTGTAACGGGGATATTGGTTGGGGAAACACAATGGGTTATGAGAACCACAATGCTCATATGTCTAGTGTCTCTGGGCTTTAAAAGAATTAAAATAAAAGAACATTTATAAATCTAAAACTAAGTTGTCCAGCCATTTGTAGGTGACAAGTTTGAGATCATAGGGTGTTATGCCTAAAGAAAACCCCATCAACCCTTTTCTCACATACGCTGGACCAGATTGTGCTAAGCCACAGACATAAATGTGGTTGTGAGGACTGCTCGAGAACGTCGGCAGCTATACATGAAGCCCTTAAAAAAAAAATTATTGCTATAGCAAAGTATTATTAGTAAGGGTGATTGTAGGTATTCAAGCATCTGCTTTTCTGTGTTTAATACATTTACATAGACTAGGTTCAGAATGACTGTCGGAAAGTTGTTCTCCTTAACCCATTCCTACAAAGGCTCCCAATCCCACCAAAGGGAAGAACAGACAGAACTTCATAATAATAGTGCTTTTTACTAATACGATACACAACGGTGTGTGCATATGTAAAGATATACAAAATATATATATATATATATATATATATATATATATATATATTTTAGTGATCTACTTTAAAATTCTGCTAATTTTAAAACAAGAATACTTTATAAACCCCTTCATAACTTTTCTGGCATCTTTGTCACGTGATTGCCCAACCACGATTTTCACAATTCTCATTTTAATGTATCCAAATAAATAATATATTGCAATTTTTGAAAGGCTTTCTTTTGAAGCCACATCCCAACATATAACCAGTCATATGAAATAAATGAAATGTGACTGAGTAGGTTAAAATATATTTGTTTTTCCCTGCACTTTTTATTCTACCAACTAACCTAATACTAAACTGCCACAAAATATCCTGTGTTAAAATAAAAAGTAAAATCGACTGTGCCACTGGGCTTTTTTAGTGCTCGGTTTTCTTAGAATTGACTAATTCCATTAGCGATCCACACACGGATGCGCATGTTTGCGTATCATTATTGGATTAATCTTTTTTTTTTTTTGCTTAGCTGTTGAAATTTATATCACGGTCATTTATTTAACTGATGTGTGCCTGTCGTGTTACCGTTAACGTGGTTTACAGCTGTTGTCGTGGGTGTAATGTGCTGAAGCTAATAAGCTGTCGCTCGGAAGATGTCTCTTCTATATAATTCTTTGTTTCCATGTCACAGAGAGTTGTGAATTTAGAGTTCTTGGCACAAAACGATGATAGTTGTGGAATCACTAAAGAAATCTTCCTGCTGATTCCACCTGCCTTACACATCATACTAACACTCCAGCCTACCCTACTATCCTGTTAATCCAACTATCCTACTGATATTTTAGGTTGTTTTTTTTTGCTTTAAATGCTAAAAAATCATAGTCAACGGTCATTACTTCCCATCAGCCGATTTTAGTATATTGGGCATAAAACGATATTTAATGTTATTTTTTTCGTTCCACCAAATACCATGTTGAATAATATAAATAAAGCCCTAACAAAGTCCGCTTAGATGTGAATTAGAAATCTGGTTGGCTTACCGTAGAACATCAGGGGTGATGGAGCTGGACTCTGGGTTAAAGTCTGGCTGAAGACCACACTTGGTCGCCCAACTATGTTCAACATACACCCGAATTAACAGACCTAAAGATTATAACATATGAATGCTTAACTTTTTTTTGTGCAAGTGACATTTCGATGTTCTGCTTTGTCTTCAGCGCAGAAATAGCGAACCTGACGCATGTAGATTCCTCTTTGGAAGCCTGCCGCATGCGTATTTACAAAGATTCGACAGAGATACTCCTCAGAAACATGGCGTCTACCTCAAATCTTTCGTCTCAGGGGGAGAAACAGTTAAATAATGTTCTGAGTGAGCATTGGATGAACCTGGAGAACAGAATTCAGGAAGAGCGTCAGAGGAAGATGGTGGCTTTGACCGCCGAATGTAATCTGGACACCCGAAAACAAATGGACATGCAGTATCGCAAACAGAAGGCAGCAAGTGACGAGGCTGAAGACCTAATGAAGCACGTTGGAGAAAAGGTAACTTTTTTTGTGGGCTAAAATGATGTTTAATAGAAAATATGACCTTTAAACTGCTACAGACAGAAATTCATAGGAGCCCAACCATACCTTCTTATAGCCAATCAATTAAACCATTTTAGTGTTGTCTTCTGAAGAACATTTTGGACCCATCCCAACTCTTTGTCTTTATGGCAACATTAATGAAGTCCATTCCGCATACGTTCGTTAGTCAGAGTGTCTGGCTGCGTGATCAAGACTGAGCCATTCTGTTGTTTAAGGAGGCAGGGTGTTTGTCTAGTAGATTATGCAAAAACAGAATGAAAAGAAAAACAGAGCAATATTTAGAAAACGGATTTTGAATCTGATGCTAGTTATACAGTTGGTGGGACTTCCCCTTTAATATCTGAGCAAATAACGAATTCAGTGCATAAATATCATGGTAATATTTGGCAATGTAGCCTATGAATCCAGTGATACTCACGTCATGTATGCTGGCAAACCATATACTTAAAAATAAAGTCTGATTAGAGGCATGGTATACTTTTCTTGGAACAAGAGAGAATCTTGAGAAAAGGCTACAAATGGTATTTCATGAAAATGGTCTTTTTTCCTTTTTTTTATTCTTTATTTTTTTTTTTTTTTCTTTACACTGCTTCAAAACAATCCTTCACAAGTGTAATAAGATCAATAATTATTTTTCAAAGTTTACGAGTAACTCTTGACATTTACAGAAACCTTTCTAAAAATATTGTACCCTCTTTGTATTTAATAGAAACATTTGGTTTATAATGTATGGCACCTCCATAAGGCTTTTGCCTCTACCAATGGAATAGGTCACTCGTAGCGAATAAGTCTTCTTTGTCACTTTGGAAGAAGACTACGCTGCTAACTGACCCTGAAGCCGTTTTCATTCTTAAAGGTCTTCTTAAATACCACCAAGCACAAAAAAACCTTCAATTAGCATATCCTAAAATAATATCGCTAATGCCAAATCTTTTTAAAGCACCATAAAGAAGACAAAATATGCCTGGATTTGAGAATGCAAAATAAGATTTGCAATTTTTATTCAGTTAGCACCAACAATTTCCACAGCGCTTTGGGATGGAATTCTATTGCTTCTTTGCTGGCAAATACAATCTTGTAATCTATTAATGTCCTTAAAGACAAAATATTATTATTTTATTGCTTATCGCTATTGAAAGACCCTTAAACCGTTTAGATATTAATGATGTGAAAATGTTAATGGAAAATATATTTTTCTTTGAGCATTTAATACGTTGCTGTATGTACCCATTGCAGTATGGACAAGCTTGGAAAGGTTACAAATAAGTGTATGGGGGGCCAAGGCACAAACTTAAAGCCATTAGAATGAACAATGTAAGGTTTTTTTCTTTTTGCAGTAACAATCTCTAAATAATACTATGGGGTTTATTCACTAAGGGAGACTAGTCATTAGCGTACCTGGGAACTCTTGGGGTTTAGCCCGGAGACTCTGGGATAATCGCTGCTTCTCCATGGTCTCGCGACGTAAGTGGGACCACCCAGGACTTCGTACCCGCATCCTCCAGGTAGCTGGAGCCATAAAGTTCTCAGGTAGGGTCATGAGAGTTGTGGTTCCAACTCCCTCATTCGCTATTGATTATGAAGGGCCAACACTAGCCTGGAGCTAAAGACTGAGCTGGCCCTGAGCTTCACCTACGTCAAAGGGTGAAGAAATCTCACTGATATAATTATAGATTATACAGGGCCAGCCAAGCTCTTCCCGCAGCAGAAACTCAGTTGGGTTGGACTTTTATAATGTATAGTGAGGTCAAGGAGCTGGAAAAAACTCTTCAAACACTCCTACCGACTCCCCCTTTAATGAATATACCCCTTCACTTATACCACCAGGTTCTATATGAGGCACACCAGTATATCTATACAGTAGAATCTTTCGATTTGTAATGGCGTGTCATATTTCCCGCTTATGGTTGCCATTTCTTAGGTGTTCACAGATTACAGGCTCGCTCTAGACAAGCTGCATGGATTAGAACAAGCGGAGATGAAGAGACTTCTCCTGTGTAAACAAGAAGAAGAGTTTGCAAAGGCCTACAGACAGCTGAGCGTCTCCCACAGAAGCGAGCTGCATGGGGTCTTCTTCGGTCAGATGCAGGACTCTCTTTCCAAAAGGAAGATTAAATCCGATGTTCAAAGAGCGCTGATCGAAAACTATTTAAAAATCCAGGTAACGGCGCTCCAACTCCTCCATGGCTGCAGCATTATAAATTCTAATATTGTGATTATCTCTAAGTGTTCTATATGGCAATTAAGTTCATTTTAATAATCATATACATGGTTTTATGTTACTGGTTTTTTTTTAAGTTATTATTATTTATTTTTTATCTTAAATGTGAAATAGTGGACAAGAATAAGAACAAAAGTGACCAATTGTATGTGGGGTTTTCTAAACATTTTAATTTGGAAATATAAAATATAATTTATTCCTAGCTGGAGTCCCTTTAATCCTTTTTCACGTTTAGGTTACAGCGTTAGTAAGCAGGATAAAACCATCTGTATTTAAGAGAATATATATGATATATTTTAGTCTGGCATGTGCCCAGAGGCCGAGCTGGCGATGACAAGGTGATCCTGGCACTTTAAGGCATGTTACATTTTTATACGCCGGAGTGGCAGATTGGGGGAGTATCGGGGCACTGTTGGCCAGCGGCCAGTGTGCCAGATGGTCAGTGTCTGTATCAAAGCAGGAGATACTCAATGCTCTGTTAATTTGTTAAGATGACAGCCGCTTCTCATTTTCCCTATTTAAAGGCTGGATCATGCCCAAGGCTCTTTAGCTTGACTCGGCCGCGCAGATTGTCTTTTTTTGTTTCTTAATGGTAACTTCAGGCAGAGGTCGAAAGACCTTCCAAAAAGACTACTGGGGTTGGACCAAGAGGTGGGTGAAGCTGTGGAGATAGCGAGGAGAATGCAAAGCGAACCGAAGCTGTATTTGTATTCTGTAGACGGTGAATGGTGGACGGTTCCCAGAACTTCTTCTAAACTTATTGGTTCAATAACATGCAACAATGGCAGCACCGTTCCATTTATATACATATTTGACATTTTAGAAGTACGTATGAGCGACTTATCTTTAGGCAGAACGTCCCCTTTAGCTGCTACACCATGTTGGAGAGAGGTATATATCCCCTAAATAATGTTAACCAGGCCTTTTTTTCTGTTGTAAATCTTTTTTTAATGTTTGACATGTTTCTTAATGATTTCAGGAGGAAGAGGAAGATCTTTTTGATTTTATGCAAGCCTATAAAAAGTATCTCACGAGCAAAAGGCTTGCCATTCGAAAGAATTTGCTCTACAACGTCCAGCTATGTGACAGCAGATCCCGCTGCCTGTTAAACACGGCAGCAACGCAAATAGCCAGTCTTCTTAACAAGACGGAAAGGTAACCAAAAAATACAAAGGTCGTTTCCGATAAACTCCGCAAAGGATTACGCGTTTGCAATCATTCCAGTTGAGGAGACAGGGATCCATTTGCACAGATGTTTGGAATTACGCATCAGGTTGACAGGTTGGCTGGTTGTTCTGTAACTAGGAGGTTGGTTTTCATCATCTAGGCGTTCAGTTCTCCAACTGAAGTGATCGCATCTCAAAAAGAAGGAGGATGGGAGTCAATATTCTTGAGCATTATAATATTTGCTAGAAAGTAACTTGTGGATGGAGGATTCAGTGCTTTCAAAGAGTAGCAAAACATATGTGGAAAGGTGTGGATGCCTTCTCCAGTTGAAGAAATTGGTGTGTGTGTATGTGTGTGTGTGTGTGTGTGTGTGTGTGTATATGTGTATATATGTATGTATGTATGTATGTATATGTGTGTATATATATATATATATATATATATAATGTATTTATTTATTTATATATATAGTGTGTATCAGAAATACAGGGTGGACGTTAATGTTGGAGATGGCTGATTTTTCACTCCCATCACTCCTGTCTTCCAACGGCATGCTGTGTTCGCTAATCCAAGTTTAATTTTGAAAGGCTAATTTATTATTAGAAATCCCTTTTGCAATTAGGTCACAGATAGAAATGTCCTTGTTTTCCACGACCCCAGACTTTTGAACGGTAGTGTATATTTTGGCTGGGAACATATTAAAATTTTCATATACACACAAACAAAACAATTTTGTAACTTTAAGTAAATCAAATGTTCAGCGTTGCAATTTCATGACCGAGCATATGCCCAGTGACACATTTTCTCTTTTATCCATCAATATAACAGATGGTTTTTACATTCAGATACGTTTTTTAAGCGCAGCTTGGAAGATAGAGGTAAATGAATGAGTTTCTCATTCATTTGGTTTAAAGCTGTTAGGTGTCATTCATCTCTCAATGTGCATCAAGGCTTTATTGGAATTATTTTATTTAGCTTAATATAAATCCATCATCCAGAAGAATAGCGATGGATCACCTTTTGGCTGCAGCCTGTGGGGGATAATGGGACTTGTAGTTCCTCAACAGATGCTTTGCCACAGGTCACCTACAAAGGTTCTAGAACAAATACTAAACATCTTAAGTAATCTTTCAAAAAATGACAGATGTGGGAATTATGATGGAAACTGGTGGGAATAAACAATTTAATCTTCTAGCTCTGCATAATCCTTTAGAACAAAAGCAGTTTTAAATTAAAAATCATATATTGAAAAGTGTAGCAAACATTTTTCTTTGGGAAAAATAAATAAAAGCAATTGCATGCCAAGTCACTCTCCCTCCTAAGCACAGCAGTGGTGTTATGAATATATTGAATTACGTGTAGGATATATAGGATTTTATACAGAAAATATGTTTATTGGTTCTGTTGTGGATCAAATGTGACGCAGAATTTAACCTTTTTAATTGCTGATTTTCTTTCCCTTCAAATATTTTTTTATATATATATTTAGTATTTATTTTTAATGTATTTTTTAATACTTTCAGGGCTGGACATATATCTGAGAGCCAAGCAGAGCTTCTGTTACAAAAAGCACAAACTGAAGTCCTGAAGGTGAAGCAAAAATTGGAAAATGCATTGAAAAACAAAAAACGAAAATTACACCAAAAACTTAGCGCCAAGAGAAAACGCCATGTCATACAAAAGGTAATTACGGGGACATCTTTTACTCCAGTTTTGCATAAAATAAGGATGCAAGAATAGTGTGATCTGCTGGAGGATTTTCTTCTGTATTTGCAGTCGTTGATCAATTCTCTCCTTTTTTATCTCCTCTGAATATAAAGTAAGAGCCATCTGGAACTGGTGATAAAATGGAGCTTTATATTTCCATGTAACTCATTTATCCGACGTAACAAGGTCTTAATGAACAGCTAGTTTGGAGATTTAAAGGTAGTTGGATGTTACTATATCACTTTGATTTGTACCTGGGAAAAGTTGGTTACTTGCTCAAGAAAATTGAACAAGAAACAGATTAAAAATTAAAATCCTGAATCTCCTTCAGATTCTTTTACGTTTCAGCAGTGAGTAGGACTACTAAACCATTGTTGATGGCCAGATCCCTACTGGAAATCCTTTACATAAGAGGATCTAGCATTGAGTTAATCCTGATATGCCTTTAAAATCCCAAATGGCTGATATTTAATTACACGCAAGAGATATATAAAGAAAAACAAGGAATCCCAAACCAGATACTTGAGAGTTTGATACCTTTTTTAACGGGCCAATAGATTCCTAGACCGTCACATGGAGTTCATTAGGCTTTTATGATGTGATGTGCAAGCAGACTAAGGAGTGATGAGAAAAAAATGCATAATAATAGAAGGTGTCTTCACAGGGGCGTACCTAGAGTATTTGGCACCCGGGGCGGATCCTGTAAGTGGCACCCCCCCACACCAAATGTAAAGACATCTACAAAATTATGTTAAGAATATTTATTGCACCAATTTGTAAACTGTATTTCAACTGTAAACAACAAGAAATCTGAAAAAATAAATTAATAACTTATAAGTAAAATAAATACGTTTAAATACCATTTACTGAACATATAATAGTGCTTTCTTTAATAACCCTCCAAAAAAAACAGCGTCCAGATTGCCCACATAGAACCTGACCAGCACCCAAATTAAACACACATAGGACGTGCCATCTTTGCCCCCAAACAGCCCAGCATGAGTCAGCATTGTTCCCAAACAGCCGAGTGTACGCCATCTTTGTCCCATGAACACGCTACCTGTGCCATCTTTGTCCCATAAACACCCTGCCTGTGCCATTTTTGTCCCATAAACACCCTGCTTATACCATCTTTGCCTTTTTGACAAATCATCAACTATACACCTATGATTAACACAAACACTTTTACAGTCACTCACTAATTCACTTTCATTCACACAATTCATTCACACAATCATTTATTCTTTCACACAAATTATTTACACATATTCATTGATGCATTCTAACAAATTATTTAATTCTCTCACTCATTCAAACATTTCATCCACACATTAATCCATTCATTTTCGCTCTCTCATTCTGACTCTTTATTTCAATATTCTTGCTACCCTCCTTTCTCCCTATCTACCCATTCTCACCCCCTTCTGCCCTATCTACCCCTTCTCACTCCCTTCTCCCTATCTACCCCCTATCCCCCCGTCTAACTCCCTTCTCCCTATCTACCCTCTCCCCCCTTTGAAGTTCACTTACCTTTCAGGAGTCCTGCGGTGGGGGTGCAAGGCCTCTGTCTCCCAGCTCTGCCACTGTATGGAACAGTATAGAGTGATGGGAGTTATGATGTACTTTAGAGCATAATTATATAATGAAAAAGACATTGGAAATGGTACAACATAACACCCATCACTCTCACACATTTACCAATCCACAGATTCCACACATACCAATCCACAGATTCCACACATGCCAATGCACACATACCAATCCACAGATTCCACACATACCAATCCACAGATTCCACGCATACCAATCCACACATACCAATCCACAGATTCCACACATACCAATCCACATTTACCAATCCACAGATTCCACACATACCAATCCACAGATTCCACGCATACCAATCCACACATACCAATCCACAGATTCCACACATACCAATCCACAGATTCCACACATACCAATCCACACATACCAATCCACAGATTCCACACATACCAATCCACATTTACCAATCCACAGATTCCACGCATACCAATCTATAGATTCCACGCATACCAATCCACACATACCAATCCTCAGATTCCACACATACCAATCCACAGATTCCACACATACCAATCCACATTTACCAATCCACATTTACCAATCCACAGATTCCACACATACCAATCCCACACATACCAATCCACAGATTCCACACATACCAATCCACTCTCACTGAATGATTTCCTACCTTTCCTCTTTTCTTCTTACAGCAGTAAGCTCCTTTTCTTCCTCTTCGCTCCTCTTCTTCTGTCTTCTTCCGGTTCAGAGGGCACGGACGGTGGTGGGCGCGGCTTCAGTGTTGTGCGCCGGGATCTGACAACAAACCCCGGCGCACAGCAGCAGTTGCCGCGTGGATCGCGAGGGAGCGGTATCGGAGGTCTTTAACAGACCTCCGGCTCCCTTGAGTGATTTTAAGCCGGGTTCAAGGGAACCGGCTTAAAATCACTCAAGGGAGCCGGAGGTCTGTTAAAGACCTCCGATACCGCTCCCTTGCGAGCCTTCTCCTCCAGCGGCGGACATTACTGTCTCTGGAGGGGTGCCGGGTGCCGGCAAGTTGGCACCCCCCTGATGAGCGGCACCCGGTGCGGACCGCCCCCCCCCGCCCCCCGCTAGGTACGCTACTGTGTCTTCAACTTTCTTATATTAAAAAAGTTTTTTAAAGCAGAATTTGTGACATTGGTCCTTAAGATCCCCGACAGTGTTGTTAGGGTTCCCTTAACATAAATAATAGGGGCAGTTTTTTGTTTGCAGAGATGCCAATTGCCCCAGAATGTGCCTGTCTATACCACCTTAACAATACAAGATGCAGTACATATATGTTTCTATAATAACATGGCATTAACTAAACTTGCAACTGTCTGGTCCGGTCCAGTGTATACTTTTTTTGTGTATATTATTTTTAACATTGCGTGAAGGACGGTCTCAAATTATACATACATTCCATTATTTTCCTATTGTTGTCTGTTTAGCTAAAAGAACAAAAGAAGGAGCAGATGACCATACAGGAGGTGTCCAGAACCACCAATGAAGTGAAGCATTATCTGGAGCACTGGAAAAAGCTGTTTAGTGATCAGTCCCAAGAGCTGGAAGAGATTTTTGAACAGCATGACAACGAGGCTATAGAAGAACTGAAATCTCTGGAAACCAACCTGGCTGAGAAAGCAATTGAAGATCTTCGCCACATTCAGAATGCTGTAATTATGCAAGAAATGTCAAAGCTCAATGTGCCCAGACTGCATCTCCAACAAGTGCTTGAGGAACACAAGAGAGAGAGCGCTCTCCTAGCTCAGCAGCTGGACAAAGAAGAGTGCGACAAGGCAAATGATGCAAGAACATCTCTGGAGAGCACCAAGAGAAAGCTAGAAGACGAGTTGAAGCTCACAATTAAAGAACAAAAGAATCTGAGGCACTGGGAACATTTGCTCTTCAAGTATGTATCCATCTGGCTTGTTACTGTAATAAAATACTTAGCTGGAATCACTTGTATTTACCTTTTTATATTTGTGCAGCAAGTTCTTGTTAAATATGCTCTAATAACCCGTACAGATATAGACCTAGCAGGTAACATGTTGAGTCATGTTGATTTTCAAATATAGCTTCATGCCACCACCTTCTCTGTATATGAACATGTTCCTGGGAAGAGGCTGGGGACAGTGAGACGGTATGGTAGTCAACCTGTCCAGCATCTACTAAAGGGGGCTTGCAGAGAAAGCATTTTGCATCCCTATGTCAAAAACTCAGAAAGAGACTGATCTGAACTGGAACTGTCTTTGAGGCGTATAAATTAAATTAAATCGCTGACTGTGTCACATTGTGGTGAGTTCACACCTTGTCCTCCCATCTAAAGTCTTAAGAAAGGATCATTCTCTGCATTTAACTGCTTAGTTAGAGAATCTCATTTTTATAAATGTGAATAGGTCTCATGTTCACATTGAAGAACACATTTGAACAGTTTTTTTTACGTTTTAACCCTTGTGAACAGGAGGATCCTTCTGTTACCTCTTTGCCTCTCTAAAGAAGATATACACAGAATAAGACAAGAATTCCAATGTGGCTTCTCACAAATGGACATCACTTTGGCTCTACCAAAGATACAGGGTAGACGCTTGCTCCAGACATACTTGGCCGAATGGAGGCGCGAGCAGCTACAAAAACTGGACCAACGCTTGGTGGAAATGGAGAAGGAGGTAAACTCGCGCCATATTTTGACCTACAAGTCATGTTTTGCTGTCTGTGTTGCACATTTACATATATAAGCATCACAACGTGAAGGAAAGGCATTCACAATCACTAGAATGTTTAAAAATGTAAGGATCAAGGGGTCTTTTCAACTTACAGCCTGTGGGGGTCAAACCCAGCTAAGTCACAAAGAAGTATGATCGCTCCATACACAGGCCCTCAGGAGAACTTATATTGCTCTTGGGTCCTATTTATTTCAATCAGAACATCTTTGAAGGCTGCTAGCCCCAAACCCATGTCTAATCCTTTTTTGCATGAAGCATGTATTTTAGGGAGCAGCAAAACTGATTTTGAATTCAATATTTCAATACAAAGATTTCAAAAAATATGAATAGAAGAGAAAATTGTCATCTCAAAACTACCATCCCTCCAATCCACACAACGTAGAAACCAAACATTAAAAAAAATGCAAAAACATTTTTTTTAATAAGATTCTAATTACTTTTGTGCCGTTGAAATACCAGCGGTAGCTTTTATTTTTAAAATTTGGATTCAATTTCTTTTTTCCTGTTATCGACGTGCCCCAGACAGTTTACTTCTCCGCTTTCTCTGCCGTCACGCGTTACAATCTGCCGGCGTTCACAAAATCCTTAATCAGAAGAAAAATATTCAGCCTTTCGTTGATGATTCTCACAAGATGTAATTGAGTTTTGTGGTTTGTAAATGAGTTATAGGACAATGGTCAGCCTCTAGACCTTTTCCCCGGCAGATAAATAAAAGCGCCGGTGCTTTAAAGAAGCCACGGGCTACGCTGTTTATTCTCATGTAAAGATATTCAAGAATCGGGAACAATTTGATTACACGGCAGTGATTTGAACAACAAGATTTATTGCGTTGCTTGTAATCCCTATATTACATCTGCAGACATGTCATTGTTTGTTAATGACACTTCGCATTTACTTCTTTTTCTGGAAAAGCTGTCAAGCTCTGTCTGTGCTTCCGGTGAAATTAAAATATCGTTCAATCATGTCCGTGCCAACTGGTTAGATCATGTTCTGCAGAGGGCTTTAGCAGCCGTAACCAAAGTAGACTTTCTGTAATCTGTCTCTATAAGCCCTGCTCGCTCTAGTAGGACTATCTACTGTATCTGGTGTATGTACTCTATCATATACTATGCAGAAGGGTAGACAAGTGGAACAGCCTCCAGGCAGAAGCGGTAAAGGCTTATACAGTGAGGGAATTTGAGCATAAAGCTATCTTGAATCTAAGACAAGATCAAGAACTGATTAAGACTACTCGTCCAGTCCACCACTTAGGAGGTGCCCTCACGTAGACCTTGCGCCTTAAACCGGCACCTACCTTGCTGAAGATATCACATAAGCCTGTTCACTTAACAAGGTGTCGGTAGGAGAGGTGGGGTTCTCACTGATTTAACTATACATTATACAGGGCCAGCCGAGCTGTAACCGCAGCAGGAGCTCACTGGTGTTGGACCTTCCTAATGTATGGAGAAGTCGTTGAGTTTGAACCAAAACTCTCCTTCAAGCTGTCCCGTCAACTCACCCTTTAGTGAATATACCCCAGTGTTGGAAAATAATAATAAATAAAATAAATTACAATAAAATACTTATGCAGACTGAGATTCTCCTGCGACTCAGAATGACGTCGTATTTCTTTCATTTTTTTTTTTATTTCCAGTCATATTCCAGGAAGAAAGATGCTCAGGAAAAAACCATAGAGGCGCTGAAGAAATCTGTAGAGGACAAAATTCTGATTTATGAAGCCCAAATTTCAGACGACAAGATTAAACAGGTAACGATAACGAGATGCGACCGCTGGAGCCTGTTTCAGACCTATGAGGTTTCACCACTGTTTGCTTTTGATCTGAACTTAAGTCCGGGCGAGGAAATACGTCTCCCGTCGCCAAACGCCATCTATTTAATCACGCAGGGAAGGCTTCTCCTTTGGGTAGAATGCAGCCCGGCTTCCTTCCCCAGCTGACCCTAGCGGTCTGTTCTGTTCAGAAAGAGATGGAAATATTAAAGGAAAAAGCTTTTACTAAGAAAATCTGTTAACCCTTTAGGTGCTTGATTCAGGAAATGTATTAATTTAACCCTTTCAGGTGTAGTGACAGTGGACCCATGAACATATTTGAATTTTAATTTACCTTTTGGTAAATAAAAAGTTGAAACAATGTTAAACCAAATTCTGTTTTTCTAGATAGTCCTGTATGTTTTTCCACGTGCGTTTCCCTGTGTATGTCTGTAAATGGTGGGATAGACTGACGGTCGCTCCGCTGTCCCTCGCCAACGACACCATTATTTATCCTCACTAACTGTGACTTTGAGATGTATTTGTAACGAGGCTCTTTACTGTATCTGCGGAAGATATCATCGTCCCCTATACGCCTCTTATTGTTGGTTACACTGGCATTAAACGCAGCTTGTTCTAAAGGTCCTTTTAATTCTTCTCTACTTCTGCTATGTTTCTTGTGTTTAGATTAACGGTAAATCCGTCTTCACACTGCGTAAAGCTTTTCTCTATAACCCACCGGGCTTCACGCTGAGAAGTGGATTGTCTGTGCCGTGTTTTATCCTCCACTTGTCCGCCTCTGGTTTCCATTTACATGCCTTGTTTTATTTATTTTTCTCTCAGAGTTTACCTTGTAACACTTCTTTACTTTTCTGGGATGGTTTAAAGGTCCCGAGAGTGGATTTTATTCCTGAGCAATCTCAGACCAGAATAGCTTTTTCTTATCTTATACTATTGCTTGGCCTCTAAATAATTCATGACGAGTTTTTCTCTGCACCATTAGATAAACGGCATTAAACCATCAGCTCCTCAAATAGAACTTTACTGTAAGTAGATAATGGAAAGCGGAATCTTCCGGTGTTCCCGCATCAATTCTCGGCCCCCATTGCTCGTTGTGTTGAGGGGCACTCGGTGACCCCGCTTTGTGGCTTTACGTGGTCTTCGGCTTTATAGCTGAGTTGCCGATGGTCCTACTTTCCAATAATATCGCTTACAGTTTACCGTGGAATATCTAGAAGGGAGGACATTTCACGAACTGACTTGTTGTAAAGTTGGCATCCTATTGACTGAGCTCTTCAGAACGACCCATCTTTATCACAACTGTGTGTATGTGTGTGTATACATATACGTCATACCCAAAAAGTTATTGATCCAATATATTTTGGTTCGTGGAGGCACTCGTCGTTTTTTTCCTCACCATAAGTGCTTTTACTTTATATCTATGATCCAGGCAGTCTGTCTAAACATTACGTACCAACTGCTGTGGTCTGTTGCTCCATGTAAAGACGGTTTCAGGTGACTGCTACTCTCTAAAATGGGTTTATTTTTTAATCTAAGAATGTTGTATGAACATGTTTTCGTATTTCGCAGGCCCGAGCGGAGCTGCTTCTCCAAAGGGTTCATCGGTTAAAAGCCAGGGAGTATAAACTGGGGGAATATATAACTTCGATGCAGTCCCAAAGGACGAACAGCAAGTGGAAGGCCCTGGAAATCCACACGGCTCTCCTGCATCTACAGTCCTTGCTCTTGGAAGAGACGTGCCGGTCCCAGATTGGGGATAAATCGGAGTACGAACTCCTTCTGGAGGCTCAGAGTCGTGTGAGTACAGAAAACCTCTGAGATAAAATAGATTATGTAGTAACAGCGCCTTGGGTTAGCTGGCAGACTCCCCAGTGTACAAATTGAAGACATTTGTCCCTCTTTTCATCCTGTAGAAGGAAGAAGTAGGCTTAGGGAGTTATGCATAAAAACTGATCTTGGTGCAAAGTTTGAAAGGTATTCTTATCACCATAGCAACCAATGAAATGATCCAATCAGCGAAAGCATTTGATTGCCGTGGCCAGTTTGTTATGTGTAACTCCTGCATACGGTGGTTTATATTGAGCCAAAATTCTTAGTTGGCGTTGCCCACCGCTTTTGATATGTCGTCAAACCCAAGTACATTGGAATTCCCCATTAAAGACTTTGAGGCTATGTGTAAAAAGCACCCCTGGTGGTAAAAGGGAAGTCATCAGCAGGAAACATTTCATTGGTTGCTATGACGATTGCACCACCTTTAAAACTTGCTTTTTTATGGAGAACTCCTGTTGTGATTGGGGTAAAGTAGGAACTTATTTTCTTACTAACGCCTAATATACTTTTAGCTAGTCATAGTTAGCAAGCCATTATTCCATCAGTGTGTCCCCATCACCACGCGTGATAAAAAAGGGTTACACGATGTTCTAAACTCCATCGTAAGCATTATTAGTTAGTTTATACCATGTATTATAAATCCATACTTGCACATTGGTGCAGTGAGACTTTGAATCATATGAGATGGATGTGTTCACGCATGTTGCTGTAAGTAATTATATTATATTATTATATTAATAAGTTAGAACATGGTGTAGTAATGCCGGGAGTGGGAAGGTTCTCAAAGGATTTGCTGTGTAACAAAAGGTACAAAGAGTTAACGTGACTTTGCCCGGCTTAAGATACGTTGTCCTTGAGATTTTAACGTTCAAGAACGTCTTCTGCGCGGAATCTAAATCGCTTTCCTGCAAAAATATGTTTCATGTCAGAAACCAAGGATTTTGGGTTCTTTCACTGTCCCCCCTCAGGTTGTCCTCCCCGTGTCACTCATAGATAGGGCGACCACATCAGCCATGTTTTCCAGGACTCTTTTTCATGTACCTCTAACCGGCATGAGTATAGCACTGCCCCCTGCCGTAGGGACGTGGGAGTGACTGGCTCCTTTCTGTGATCTTACATACTGTACGGCATTACTGTCACCTACTCCGAGAGGCTTTCCAGGGCCGAAAACCTCCAGCCTCAGTCTGTGTTCTGCGATCTCCTTTCAACTATTGAGCACCAACCTGTGCTACCCACGGCAATCTTGTTTTCAAACCAGGATAATGTATTTTCTCATCTCTAATGGATCACCTCGAGGGCTGAATGGAAAATAAGCTGCAATACATGTGTGTGTGTGTGTGTGTCTGTGTGTGTGTCTGTGTCTGTGTGTGTGTGTGTGTCTCTGTGTGTGTACATGTACACTACTATTCAATGTTTTCATGAAAAACAAGGTAATTTCTAGCTGTAACATAATTGCAAAAGAGGATTTCTAATGATCAATTAGTCTTTTTCAACTTAAACTTGGATTATTGAACACAACGTGCCATTGGGACACAGGAGTGATGGGAGTGATAAAAGGCTATGAAGATATTCAATTAATAAATCTACCGTTTCCAGCTACAGTAGGCTTCAGCTTCACATTCAGTAGTACTAAATCCAAACAGTGGGAGTAACAATAATACCTTTTTTTGTATCATATAAAAACCAAGCCAAGCCATCCCTCTTCACCCTAGAATACATCCTAAGGTCCTCTACTTCATCAGATGTTTTATTGTTACTCCAGGTGCTTGGGTCTATAGATCGTATCTGTTAATAGGATTACAATGACCCTATTACACCCGTCTTACAGGCCAGTCTTTTGTAATGTCGAGGCCCTTATTATAAGGAACTAGGCTATGCCAAG
Source organism: Spea hammondii (assembly GCA_029215755.1). Taxonomy (NCBI): domain Eukaryota; kingdom Metazoa; phylum Chordata; class Amphibia; order Anura; family Pelobatidae; genus Spea; species Spea hammondii. The sequence goes on from JARDYJ010000001.1 coordinate 15,334,813, forward strand.
GAGCCGCACATATATCCTTGATTATATATAATATGGTTAAATAACTCATTTATCAGGAGACTGCGACAAGACGCGTGGAAGCAGCCATACGTTCTATAGACGTAACACGATATCATTTGCCTTTAGGGGACATCTTCCGCTTGACGTCAATTGTATTTTATCATCTGCTGTAACTAAATGCAGTAAATTAGGATCACTAACGGGAAATATTACTTTGTATATATATCGGTTTTATCATTTTATCCCGAGGATGCTAATTTTCCCATTTTGAGTATTTCTCTTTTTTTGAAACTTATTAGGAAATCAGGAAAATCGATCAGAATCTGGAGACTTGGATACAAAAGGACGTAGTTGCTGACAAACAGCCGGAAGCGGATAATATCAGTATCTCGGCAGACGCCGTTCCCGATGAGTGCGATGACCTGCCGCTGTCCGCTGCGCTGCGGGTGGCTCTTAATAGGCGGAAACATGTCACCAACCTTTACAGAGACAGGTGAACACGTCGCAGTGTATCTATCTTCAGAATGTTGGGTTATTGTGTTAAACATTATGCAAACTGCCCATCTGCTTAATAATTATGTTAAAATATTTAGTAGCCCACAATTGACGTATTTGTAACTAAATGGGCAAACACACTTTGTATATCAAAAATGCGAATTTGTGAGTCGCAAGAATTCTAATTTTAAAATGCGATAATGTTCTGTGCGGTCCAGAAAACCATAAATCCTTAATTCAGTCACTGTATGGGGAAAAAAATCAGTATGTTTTTTATTTAGTAATAACCCCTTTTAATAAAATATGGTCCTTTTTTGTTTTCTTAGAATGCAAAGAGAAGAGATGGAATACACTGTACTAGAGGATCAAGAAGAAAAGATTCAAATGGATGCGATTCTCCAGCTATACAACCAGGTCACTTTTAGCTGATGTTACATTTGGGTTTTCTACAGTAATTATGTTTATCTTATATTGATATACATATATAACATTTACATTGTGAAACTTGCTAAATTAAATTTAGCATCTGAATCGAGAAGTGTTCTTCTTGGAGCGCACGTTCTCATGTCGAATATTCAATTAGGTCTATTGCTTTCCCCAAATCTCATTTTACACTTCGGTACACAGAATAAACATATGGTGTTTACAGATAAAACACCATATTTAACGGTATGTGTATACCAGCGGAGGCAGCCATCTTTACTTGCTTGTCGTAGGATCTGCGCATTTATTCCTCCCTCACGTATCACCTTTATTGTTAAGTTGCTGATTGTTGGTTATTGGTTTCGACAGCCTTTGTAATGGTCGGAAGGGAGAAGAGAGAGAATTCTCATGGGAAACGTCATCTTATCTTTATTATGTATGTTTTTATATTCATGATAGAGGGTTTTCATGGGGGTGTAGTGGGTTAAATTGGGAATTAAGAGTTCAGTGTAGGGAGAGGAAACATGTATGTATATCTTACTATTGATGCCATTAGTCTTGTAGTGGGAAGCACTGTGTTGGTACCCTAACATGAGCATTGGGAAACTGTGGCTCAATAAACATGTAACAAACAGGCTGGAAAAGCTCTTGTCGTCAGAGTCTGTTGGTGCCAAATATCCATGCCTGACAAATAGCTGTTGGTCGAGTGTGTCAGACATGGAGTGCTTGACACGATGCCAATCATTCTTCCAGAATATCAGATTGACGGCTTATTTGACTAAACGAGCCCTGCTGCCAGAAGGGATGCTGCATCGAGTCTTGAACCTGTTGTTGCCTTCCAGCATGGAGAATGAAATCCTCTCTGTTCTATATTCAGTGGGTCATAAATATTCAGGCAATGTTACTGAAACTGACAACAGCGAGGATGGGGTTGACAGCTGGGGAAGGAGGTAAGTGCACGTCAAATTCTGCTAGCAAAATCCAATTGTGACTTAATGTTTAGGAAAAGTCTATCCTTGGGCACCTAGACCAATGTCAACACCACTTGAGATGGCTCACGAGTTTGCAGTGTGCGTGCGTCCGTGCGTGCGCGCGTGTGTACACATATGTAATTCCTCTTTCCTTTTAATTGGGAAATCTGCTTGTATAGGAATGGCTGTATTTCTGTTTTAATGATATAGCATTTGAATGAGACAAATTCTTATTTCCATTTCAGCAAACACCACGAACTGTGGACGGTAATAGAGAAGAGATTGAAGGAAGAGTTGGTAACCTCGGAACAAGAGACAAATGTTTTCACCGGGAAAAAGAAAGGAAGGTAGGAGATTTCTATCTATTATGTGCCCCCACAGTGCAATTTCCAGAGCTGCTGCTTTTTACATGCCCCTGGCACTGAAAGCGTTAAAACGCATCTGTCACTATGTGAGATCAGATTATGATAAGGAGCATATGTGTTAGAAATCCACTTGTGTGTACACATGGGAAAAGCCATATTATCTTCTTTATTATATTATTTAGCTCTTTTTGTTGAGATTCCGTACCCCTCCTCCACACTGGTTACTAAGTGTTCTCATAGTCCTTGTAAGGCTCTGGGAAGGAGGAGGGAATTATTATTATTATTATTTTATTATTATTAGCAAAAACAAATTAGACAGCGCCGTACAATTTAAATTTGATGTTTATCACATATATAACAAATATACATTAACCCTTGCTGTGAGCTTGCCATCCCGCCTTGTGTCACGTATCTCAGGTTCACTAAGGTCAAGTAGCTCTCGCTATAAACAATCGTATCAATGGAAAAACCATATAGACAATCTATAGTTGAAATATATAATAATTTTAGTTGTGACTATGATGGTCCCCGTTTAACTGTGATTAATGTTAGAGGACATTATCAAATGGTATGGATTTTCAAAGTTGGTGAATAATTTTCCTCTAAAAGAAGTATAAGTATATATATTTTTAAAGAAGTTGCTTTGTAAAAAACATAATTTTACCTACAGACATTTTCTAACCAGCAAACATACAGATAAATATATTTAAGTTATTTCAGCTGTTCTACATACAATACGTGTATTGAGGGTGCGTTTGTACAAACCTACTTATAAAAAAAAGTAATTAGTTCATGTTTTAGAAAAGAACAGCCAAAATAATGCTTTTTTTTATTATTATTTACAATTTTTGGCTAGTATTCACAGATTTGGGTTTGACTTATCGTTTGCAGAATGTTAAGGAATTTCTTATTAGTTAATTTTCATAGATATGTAGGAGGCGATGCTGTCATTGTGATAAACAACATTCCGGATTGCTTTTTCATTAAATCTGAGTGATTGTAATGGATTCCCTTAATCATTGCCACAGTCCTATTATTTTATGCAAAATGTTATAGCAATAAATGATGTTTTTACCTTTTTTTTGGAATCAGTAATTTGTAATGTATGATCTAGAATTTAATGTTGGAAAAAATGTTGATAAATGTTGCAAAAATGCTAAATGCAGCATGCACTCAACAGGCTTTTAAATTCCAAACATACACTAATATTAAAAAGAAACAGAAATGTAAAATATTTTAATGGGTAATCACGGCCATTTTTTTGGGTGGGGGGATAATTGTAGCACTCCATGGTTGCTTCACTGCACTTGTTCACTGAAAACGTATGTGCTATTTATATGAGAAACTTCCTGTAACTTACCTTATGATGTCATCAGCTGTTAGTATGATGATATATGAAGGTTAGATTGGAACACAAGATGCAGTGAAGAGGTCTTCTACTTTTAGGGAACATTAGAGAATAGAAATATAATAGCCATATCGTAGGCACTGGAGTCTTTATTATCATACCTGGGAACTCTCCGGGTTTGACCCGGAGATTGCTGGGTGAGCGCTGCTCCTCCGGTTCTCCAGGTCAAGACCCGAATCCTCCGAGTCGCGGGAGTGGGGTCTTGACACGCCCCGCTCCCCGCCCATTTTTCCCTTTACATGGGGGTGTTTCCCGCTGGCGTCAGTCCAATGGATTTTTCCCCTTCAGCATAAAATACAGTAATGCAGGTTAACATTGACAAAAAAATCTGGTTTTACCTAATTGTGTTCCAATAAACTCCCTTTTTGTGTAGACCTCTAGGATATTTTCGATGACTATCCCTGCTCAAGCACCACACTGAGCTGGCACTTTATGGCAATGCTAATGAAGTCCTGCTTGCACAATAACAATGCTTTCCTCTATAGAGACAGGGCTAATACGGCTAATATGCGGCTGCCTGAATACTTTATATTATGCAGAAACTATAACTGTTATAAATAAACGGCACAATACTTCTGGATCTTCTCCAATCTGACACTAGTGATACAGATGTGGGGGTCCTCCCTTAACCCTTATTCACAGGGAAATGGTTACCTGATATTTAAACATCTCATTCTTCATCACGCATTATATTTATCACCTTTTTGCAATTGCCTATATTTAGACTATTATCTGTCAATCACGAGGGATTCGTCGCTGCTTTTAGTATTATCTTTCTGTGCTCTCCTTCTATCTCCGTGCATCTGGATCTGCCTGTCTCTATAAGAAATTCATGCATGTTTTATCAAATGCTTAAGGAAAGGAAAGCTACATACTGTGAAGGCTAAATATTGGGTAACCAAATTTCAGTACAGCAGTTCTATGTAAATCCACTGCATGTGTTTGGATCATCAGATGATTCACCCAGTTACTTATTACTTATATAAACGCTCAGTATAGACACAGTGGCAATTTGTTTAGAAAAAAAAAAGTAGTAATTTACAAATATTGCATTTGAATATTGTATTGCCTATATTTGCTTTAAATCCATTTTTGTATACAGTGCAATTTTTAAGTTTTACCCTGCTATTTTCAAAGAAAGAAGCTCATTTTGACAAATGGTGTGAGCTGTTAGGTTACTTGGTACTAGACATGTGCGCATGGACCAAAAACTAATTTTTGACAATTTTTTCTTTTTTTGGTCCATTCATTTTCAGACTACAAATCTTGTTTCCTACCCTTTCAATTCGGATGAAATTCAGAGGGCTTTTTTTTTTTTTACTCGAAAACTAAATTTTATTTATTTTTTGTTCTCTCATTGAGCCTCGCTCTTTAAATTAAGAATGATTGGACTCCCTATAACAAATCTAGTAAAACCCAAACATAACTTTAAATGAATTGCCTCAATAAAAAAGAAGAGTAATATGGTTATAGAATCACTACGGAAATTCATCAATATGTATTAAATATAAATTGAATGCAAAAAAGGATGTGTCAATCCGTCCCGAATTAATATATTTATCCATATGATACTGGATGGTTGTCTTATTGTTAACAATAGTGAGTATGGTCCATTCTATGGGGGTAATGACCATATGTAACCTTTATGAAATAAGTTCTGAAGTACTACACACTTAGATGCTAAACTTTGCAGGAAATTCGAATATAAAATGCATAATGAGGCTTTCATCTTTAACAGATTGTTCTTTTGTAGAACCTTTTGCTTAAAATCAAATCCATAAATTCTCAGACGGTACATTTTTTTTACGTGTATGACTAGCGGTGCTAGAATGAAAGAGAAGGGTACGAGTAGAACAAAAGTTCAGGCGCCTACAGGGATTTCAGGTATAATGAATTTCATTGAATGCACAGTACTTTTACTAAAGATTATAAAGGCTGAGGGAAAAAGAGGAGCAGATGCACAGTATGTGGCAGGATGAGGCTACGAGCTAACGGTGATAAATCTAAAATGAATATTCTATCAACATGGGCATGTGTGGTGATCAATGTAGAAACTACTAGTGTATACAGAGACAGGATCACGTAGTATTTGTGTGTACATACAGATACACAGGCCTCTATAGATCATTTTCTTATGTTGATGATGATGATGACAAAGTGTTTGTATATATCCTGGTTCAGCAGTCACACAGACACTGTGATGTCAGCATCAGCCAACGTCAACTTACACATTCATGCTAACACACATACACATACACACACTAATGCTAACACACGCTACCTCTCGCATGAGTTGCACATACACGTCCATGCCAACACACAAGCGTTCACACTTATATACTCATGCTAACACACACTCCCACTCACATCACTTACGCATACATGTTCACACACTGTCACAGTTCCACCCTGCTTTCCCGGATCCTGTATGTTTTATTACGGTTGTGATGCTATTTCCACTGGCAGCCTCTAGTGGCAACCCTTCCCCTGTTTACATTCGGCAGTGCACCCGATGCGCAGATGTACATCGGCCTTCCAACCCTTCTACCAGGACACATCACTTTGTATATTCCGTATTCCATGAGTTTTCCAAAAATGATACCTCAGGATCTAATAAAGCGGCCATTTGTTGTGGTCTGGTGTCCCCAATATAACAGTATATTTACATATAGGCGTCGTCCCCTGGTTTCATAACTGCAACATAAATGACTTGTAGTGATGGGGACGGGGACCTGCCTTCCCTTCATAACAGTTCAGAAGGCCACCATGGCCACTAACATTCAGCTAAACATCGTATTCAATAGCATATGGGGAGGACCAAGGAGGGTCAGACGATGTGTGGGATGATGGGTAATAAGGAAGGTTCCTTACTTCCCTCCACCTCATCCCCACCTACATCTACATCGCTAGTTGCCACCTTCTTGGGTTTGACAGTCTGCAACCCTTTTTTCCTCAGTTGGTGCCAATGTTTCACCAGTACGTTAGAAGGTTCCCCAATCCCTCCTTTAGAGACCCCACTAGCTAAGAGCTCCAGGAACATTTTTTAGACTTTTTTAACTTGAACTATGAACTGCCCTGGTTCCCTCTCCCACCTTTCTGCTCTTTCTTCAGCTTTGTATTACTATTTCTTTATCTGGATAAATATTGGGCAAGGCATGTAGATGGAATCGATACACTATCTGCCCACAGATACTGTAGAAAGATGGATTCTAAAGATGTTGCATATAATAACAAAAACTGATGGACCAGCTCACCAGTAAAGGTGCCGTTACTTGGTAAATTTACCATTGTATCAAGCTTTTTTACGTTCTATTTAATGTCGATATTGGCATCATTGTGACAGCCGGCTCTTACTCTTCCACTGCAGTTTGTAATGAGTCTCTTTAGTTGGAAGAATGATATTTCACAAATATATCACAATAAATGACTTTAAGCTGCTGGCTATAAAGGATCTTGTTAGCAGATGTAATGTATTTGGTGTAATTGAAGATTTTTATGTTCTTTGTTCCAGCATTCTGAAAAAGAAGCGTTTGAGGCCGGTGAAGCGCGTCTCGTTCTCCCACGCAGAGAACTTCTCCAAGCTTCTGCAGTCTTATGGCCATTCAGAAGGGTTTGGGAGCGCGGAGAGAATAGATTTACCCGACACCGGGGAGAAACTGTTTATCTTCACAGCTCCAAGCGAGTCTCCCACGTCTTCAACAAAACCTAAGAAGAAGCGCAATTTCCTCAATTCCAAAAAAGCTAATACTAGTCATGTTTAATGAGATGATGTTTATATGCAGTCTTTAGTCACACGCTTAGAGGAAGATGTAATGTTACATTACTTTTCTAAAAGGTTCCCTGAAAGTTAATATAACTTCACACCTTTTACAATGTTGGCCCAATCAAGGCGTCGACTATAGGCTCCATTTTCTCTTGGGCTAATATAAATATACCAATTTTTTTATTTTATTTTTGCAGTGTGTTTAAGGATGATTTTTTTACATGATGTTTCATTTTAAATATCGGTTCAATATTTTTATAAACTGTTATGTTTGCACTTTTTTGTATATAAAATATCTAAAAAAAAATTGTAAGTATACCCAAACCGTCCATGATTAAACTGAAAAGGTACCTTTTTTAGGCATGATTGTGTTCTCCATAAATAACAATTTTAATTGTTCATGAGATTACAGCATATGTACATTAAATTAATAAAATAACCAATTACATCACTAAAAAAAAAATTATAAAATACCTTAGAATTTGATACATTTGTACGTAATTAGAACTTAACATTACAAAAATTACAAATATTTTTCTACCTGCGCTGTCAATGCTGACATTCCAGGCAGGACATGTCAGAATGAACGGCGGGCATCTACATCTAATGGCACATGTTTCCTCATCCAAAATGGGCTAAAAATCTAATCTTAAGAGATATGCATAAGAGATCCTGTCTTCAGATGTAATGTAATTTCTAGTTCCGAGGAAAGAACCTCCGAGGTCTGAATGCTTATGTGATGACCTGAAACTCTTTAGTCTTTTCAGGGCAATGACTACACCCATATCCAGCATGTTCTGCAATGTATTGATTGTTCCATGCATTCTGCAGGGACATGTTTACCCTCCCTGGAAATGTGCCCAATCTCAGAAGTATTTGTTGGCTATTATATCGCAATTTATCTTGGGTTATGATATGATTCGACGTACAAAAAAAAAATAAATGGAGTAGCGGGAAGCTAAAAATTTTCGGTTGACCTCCTAATAACGGAACGCTACTGGTGGATGCTTAAAGAAAACATTCTTGTACATGACATATAAGCACATTTACATCTTACAGAATAACTCCATATATAAACCAAGATGTGCATTATGTGTTAAATTATACATTTGAAGCTGTTGTTGAACGTCTGTCCCATTGATTTGTCACGTCTGACAAGTTTCATTCAAGCTTACTCAGTGGATTTATGTGTTTAGCTGGCACATCTAGTCTACAGTTTTATTAAGAAATTCTGCCTTGATACAATGAAAGCTTGAGCAACCACTCCTTACTGAAATTACACTGATTATTTATTTTTTTAATTATCACCTCTGATTATTTCAATGTTAATGCACCAGAAATCAAGCATGTTTATAAAAAATGCATAATGAGAAAAGCTCACATGGTTAATTGAGTAGAAATGAATATCATTTTCTCGGTTTATAAAGAAATCCTTTTAAACATTAGAATGAAAAACATTTGGGATTCTACAGGAAAAAATCCCTTTTGTATGTGTAACAAAATACTGCGCCAGCATTGTATGGATTTATGTAAATTGCCTTTTTTAAATTTATTATTGAGTGTGATTTAAACTTGCTAAGGTTCCATCAGGAAAAAATAAATCAGAAATATTATTAAGAAAAAATAATACATGTCGACACGATAAAATGGAATTTGGTCGCTAATGTGATCTTGACAAGCGCATGCACACTCTGGGGACAACTTCAATATGCAGTCAGATTACTTTTGGGTTTGTTTTGCTCGTCTCCGTTACCTTTGAAATATTAGATTATTCATTGGATATGATGCTGGTGCCGCAGTAATCCCCTCATCAGTCAGAGGATGTTACAACAAATCTGTACAAGTTTGTCATTGTTACAGAAAATGTCATTATTCACACTGACTTGAGATGTCGATGGGTAATGAATAGGCGTGAAGTGTCTTCACACATTTAATTTGTTTGTCTGCCAATGAGCACCAAAAATGCCTGCATCTGCAAAACTCAAGATTGTTACACATTGTAAATAATGAGGCTACGCATTTACTACATTGTGTGTTGTGTTCTTCTACAATGGAAACATCTGACATCTGAAGCCATCAGCTCTGGTTACATAGTGAAACCTGATAGTTATATAGGAAGAAGTGTGTTGACCATTCCCCCCCCCCCCAAATCATTTCCTTATTTTAATGTATTATTGATATTAAATGTTGGACTATACAGCTAAAATTCTCTAGAAACCTCTACATGCCCTTGAAAAAGAAACATATACAAATCATGGTTTAGGAAACCTAGTGTACAAATGCTACAAAAGTCACAGGTTTTTGGGTGCAAAACACCCTCCATACAGAAGGAATTAAAAGAACATTGCAAGTCAATCAACATATCATTTCAAACTTTACATTGTCAATGAAAAATGCAGACTTGCATAAAAATCACAAAATATTTACTGTTAATTTTTATATTTTTTATACATCTTTTTGTTATGAAGCATCCCTATCCCCTCTTATCAAGTAAAAATTAATCAGAAAGCTCCAAAAAATTATGCTTAAAAAGTTCAAAACATTGTATAGGAGTCTAATCCTTCTTTCTGTTTGAAGAGACGGTCTCGTTACATATGGCTAAGGTCTCGGTGTCCCCAGGCGATTATTTTCAGTTCCCCCATAGCTCGGTATCGGTGTTCTGTCTTTTATTTTGAAAGCCAGAAATATTTCTAATATCACTGAGCCAAGAAGTGAAGATTTATCACAATTTATGACAAATAATATCTGGCAGTAATAAATAACACCCACGTATATATTAAACTGCAAATATAATATCCAGACAGGGTTTCTAAATGATTGAACAGATTATAGAGTAGGTGCAGACAGGAACCAGTATGTAGAGCATATAAATCATAATATTGGAATACAATAAACATGCAGCTCACATAATGCAGCAATACAATCACCAGTCCTACAACACAATGCAATTTATCCTCCCAGGCCTTACTAGCGCATTAACGGACGATGTCATTTATAGATAATCCTTTATGTGGCTTTGCTTCTGTAACGATACGATGAAACATTTTAAAAGTAATACTTCAGAAACTTTGATCACTTTCGGTGATTTCAAAAGCAATTTAAAATTTTTGTCTTGGGTCAATATAGTGAAGAAATTGCCTGCCAGCAGAAGTAGTTAAAACTATGTGAACTCTTCTTTTCTTTCTCATTCTTCTCTCGGCTGGCCTTCTTATGTCTCTTCCCCTCAATTTATTTTTTTTACTCCTGCTTTCTTTCTTCTCTCTTTTCTTTTTTCTCCATTGTTCCCCTTTCTTTCCTGTCATTTTGTCTCTCTTCCTCACTTCCATTTCTCCTCCACCATTTTCTTTCTTCTCTTTCTCTCTTTGTTTCTTTTATCTCTTTCTTCTCACCTTAGCTCTTTCTCCTCTCTTCCTCTTTTTTCTCTCTCTTTCATGTTTTTCCCTATTTTTTATCCCTTTCCTACAGATAACACTGTCAAACAGAGCCTTCCTCAGCCCCCACAAAACTGTCTCTATCACACAATTGTTTGTTCTCTCCTTGCACACTAATGGATCTATAGGTCCTCTCTCCCTCCCCACACATAATACTTGGACAGATTCTCCTCACCATCACTACACACTACGGATCTGTCAGAGCCTTGGTGTCATTTGTCGGACCTACGTTCATGTATTGGTTTACTCGATTTGTCTGTAACTGGAATTTATACTGAAAAATGAACACCCAGGCCAATGTGGTATAAACTTTAGCAAATGACAGATTAATATCTTAACAAAGCGCATTTTAACATTTTTCTTTAACAAATGTAGAAAATCATTTCTATGTTTTTTGTAGTGAAAAAATAACCCCCGCCTTTAAGGAGTGGTGACTACAAGCTCTACTTCTAAAATAAGTATATCTGGGAACTCTTCAGGTTTGGCCATTCTGACTTCTCACCCACCAGTGGCTACCTGGGCTAGCTCTCCCCATTCACAAAACTGCTCCCCCAGAAGAAGGAGAGCTACAGGTTGTCTACCTTCTGTAGTTCCTCGGTATGAAAAAGATAAGCCATAAGCAGTCTGTCCTTAACCACCTGCGTATTCAGCCACAAATTTAAATAGCAAGTGCCCCTAGGCATCCATAAATATATATAGAATTTCCCATGAGAGTAGTGCCCATACTTTCTTGAGACCTGATTGAATATGCTTGAACCTATAGAAGCCATTCTTTGTGAATTAGGTTAGCATACATTTTGAACAACTCTTACCACATGATCAAATGAAACCAGAAGGCATCCAATTTGTGGCCAAGGAATATTTTATTTGCCAAAAACGTTAGAATATAGGTGCTTCCATGGACATTGTGGGTTTTTTTATCGCTTACATCACTTTGTAAATCACATAAATCATTTTTTTTTATTAAATAAAAAGCATGCTGAAATATAGTTACAGTGGAATTAATCATTTTAATAAGGGCGATCAAATTTCATGGAAAAAATACTGATATGAAATTATGATATAAATTATATATGATGAAACATAATTTAAAAATAGCTTTATATATAAATAAAACAGGATTTCATACAAAATAAGGTTATAAAATGATACAATTAATACAAAAAAACTTGTAAAGTATGTTATGCATTTTTAAGAAACACTATATTGTTTAAAACGTTTAAAATTAAAAATAGTTTTAGGTAATGTAGACGTAATAAAATGAACCATACGGATCTCCAGTAAGATGTATTGGTTATACAAAATGGTACATAAGTTTGTAAACATAGTGCCAGGGGCAGACTGGCAACTCTGGCATTCATATTGGAGTAGAATTTGGCCAAAAGTTTTCGAAGAGGGATGTAAGGGCTCTGAAAGGAGGGTCGGGGACTTATATGTATTGTAAGACAGTTTTAATTCTCAGATAATACTGGTAGATAAGTGGAACAACCTCTTAGCATACGTAGTAGATACCAATACAGTAAGAAGAAGACATGGAGTACCCTGATCCTAAACCAAGTCCAAGGACCAGATAAGGTTTGAACTTTACAATAGAAAATACATGGGCAGATTAGATGGGCTGTATGGTTCTTATCTGCCTTTAAATTCTAGATTTCTGCGTTTAACACATTGTGTGAAAGAACGTGTTTTCTCCAGGCGTTTGTACTCATCACGAGGCAAATCCGTATGGACCAAGCAATGATTAACGATTGGATCAAATGTTGCCTGAAAACAACATGAAACAATTTGTGAAATTAAAGTTGAAATAAAATGACTCAAATTATTTAATTTAGGTTAATTCCAAGACAGTCTGCCCCTGAAAATAGTGGAAAAGAAACAGCTCGGTTGAAATATTTCTTAAATCAGTATATTATCTGGACACTGTAGGAAAAGCTCCTTACAGCGTCAAGAGTCACAGTATTGGTTTGTGATTTGTGTTAATACACAACAGTAGCGCGTAAAGAACTGTAAAGAGAAGGGTTGTGAGACAAACACAGAGAGAGACAAATACATTTTTTATACATCATGAGCCATACTCATCCAGGGTATGACCCCACAGAGATTAAACGTCATAAGATCCAGAACTATATTGAGAAAAATCAGGGCTGTGACCATTGCCCAGTTTGACAACATATATGGCACAACGGCAAAAGAGACATTAAAACAGAGTGACCATTAAGATACTTTAAAATAAATCCTAGACTATAATGACATTGTCATGAAGCATTGTTTGTGTACTACAAGAAGAATAGGAGACAGAATGTGCTATTTTCCTAAAGCTCCTAAATACTGTAATTGTAGATAGTGAATTTAAATTTATAATTTTTATTTTATTGAATGTGCTGAGGCTGGCTGACTTTTATCTAACCTGTGTGTAATTATATACTACATAGAAATTATATATATACATATATATATATATATATATATATCTGAGTGTGGTATACTTAACATATCCATATATCACATAATTTAATAAAAAATTGCATTTGTGTTTTTATAGTATTTCAAAGGTGTTTTTTTGTTACTGTAATATTTTGAGAAAATTGCTTACAATATTAAAAAAGAAAATCTGAGTTGTTGAACATTTGTATGTAGGTTCCATACTACCGTATTGGCTCGGATATAGGCCGCACCCGAATATAGGCCGCACCCTAAAAGTTAGGTGCTTTTTTAAAGAAAAAAAATTATTGGTAAAAAAAAACCCAATTACGGCTGCCACTCTGCCCCCGCGAGATATGCTGCCACTCTGCCCTCCCCAGATATGCTGCCACTCTACCCCCCCTGAGATATGCTGCCACTCTGCCCCCAAGAGGTCCCCCTCCCCCTAGACTTACCGGTGCAGACTCCCCGGGGTCTTGCAGGGCCGGCGGGGGACATCTACGCAGTACACGTACTCAACTTCCGGTGCTGGCACTTCCGCCGTGGGAAGTGCTGGCATGAAAGATTGTTAGCGTACATCGCACAGACGTTCACCGGCTGCGGCGATGCAAGCGTTAACAACCTCCGCTGCCGGCACGTCTGCACGATGTGCTTTAACAACCTCCCGTGCCGGCACCCCCCCCGTGGGAAGTGCTGGCAGGGGAGGCTGTCAGAGTGTATCAGAGAGTAGGATGCAGGTCCCCTGCACCGCTGCGGGGGATCTGTAGCCTAACCCCGCTGCCTACCCGGTGCCTGGGACTGCATGTCCTGGGCGTCGGGCGCTAGACCCCGAATATAGGCCGCACCCCCACTTTAAAGACTTAAAGTGGGGGAAAAAAGTGCAGCCTATATTCGAGCCAATACGGTATTTAGTTATCTTTTTATTATTTTATAAATATTACCTTCTGTGTGTTTGAAATGAGCAGGTGCATTTTTAACATCTTAACTACAATGTGTTATAGTAGCCAGAAAGCAACAAGAAAGCAACATGGAACACGTGGCTTCCCAAACCATGTATCTGTTTTGTGGTTTTTAATGAACTCTAAGAAACAACCATACCTGGGAGCTTTTCAGGATGTGACCCGGGATTCTGCGGGTAAAGTGCTGCTCACCTATGGGCAGGGGAGAGCCATTTGATCTTGCCCACTAAGGGTCTGTCCCCTTCCTGCCTACTTCCTCCCCACCGTACCCAACTGGCGAGGCCGATGAAGGTCGAAACGTACATCTGTACAGAGGAAATTTGCCTCACATTTTGGTTCTGGACTGCCCTTTTGGACAGGATCATACCGAAATATAGATGGAGATTTTTCCTCTCTAATGGCACACAATCTAAAATTTGAGATGCTTCTAAGTGGGGGTGCATCGTGAGACAGGGTTCTGCTCATACTTCCTACCACCTACTTCCAACCTTCTTAAGCATAATTGGGTATCTCCAGTCCCCGAAAGATGCCCTGGACCCATAAAAAAGGGAGCTCCAAGTTGTGGGATCTTCCTAGGTATGCAAATAATCTTTTAACACTCATCCCTCTTTTAATTGACATTGATTAGGGTTTGACTTGACTTTACAGATTACGTGGACAGAATAAACATTACAGTGACTATAATGACTGCCTTGGTTTGCTGTATTCTCTGTTCCACATTACAAACTGCTATTGGTCAGGGAATCTCCAGTGTCCTTGTCTCAATAAAATCAAACCATCATTTTCTCCAAATGCCTTTTCCTCTACTGCTTGGTTCACCAATAAATCCGCGTTGGGATCACAAAGCTTAATGGGACTTAAAATAGTGGCTTGACTTTTCCTTCAATCACTCTTCCTTGATAAGAAAACTTTAGAAAAAAGGTTTTTTATATATACCGTATTTGCTCGATTATAAGACGAGGTTTTTATAAATACTCTGAAAAATACCCCTCGTCTTATAATCGGGGTCGTCTTATAATCAGACCTCAAATAGGTCTAAGATCCTATTATAGGAACTAAGATCCAGATCCCCCGCAGCTGCAGGGGACCTGGATCGTCCTGTCTCCCGCCGCCCGCCCCACTTACCAGTACTTCTGAGTCCCTGGTGTGTAGCTGGGGCAGCGATTCGCGTAGACAACTTCCGCTGCAGCAGCGGTGCGGGGAACTCTGATCTCTGACAGTCGGGGAAGGTCTGCGCGATGGACGCAGACAACCCCCGCTGCCAGCCACACCTCCATCCTGCTGCAGCGGAAGTGCGTGGGATCTACACGCTGCCCCGTCTACATGACAGGGAAGTCAGAAGCACCGGTAAGTTTTTTGGGGGGCGGGGGAGTGTTAAATGGGGGGCATAAGGCATTTCTGGAGGCAGAGTGCTCTGTGAAATGCCTTTTAACCCCCTTAATGCCACTCTGCCTCCAGAAATGCCTTTTTAACCCTCTATACGCCACTCTGCCTCCTGAATGCCTTAAACCTCCCTATATGCCACTCTTCCCCATAATATGCCTTTTAACCCTCTAAATGCCAGAGTGGCATATAGGGGTGTAAGGCATTTCTGGAGGCAGAGTGGCACATAGGGGGTCAAAAGGCATATCATTAGGCACAGTGGCATATAGGGTTAAAAGGCATATCATGGGGCACAGTGGCATTTAGAGGGTTAAAAGGCATATCATGGGGCACAGTGGCATTTAGAGGGTTAAAAGGCATATCATGGGGCACAGTGGCATATAGGGGGTATAAGGCATTTCTGGGGCAGATGTGCATAACTGGGGGGCAGGTTGGAAAATAGAAGGAAATAAAACCAAAATATTTTTCTCAATCATAGCTTTTATTAAAAAAAAATAGTTTAGATGAATTAACATTTACTGGTAAAACTTTTTTCCTATAGGGTCGTCTTATATTCAGGCTTTTTCTTTTTTTTCCTAAATTAATATTCAGATTTGGGGGGTCGTCTTATAATCGAGCAAATACGGTATATATATATATATATTATATATCATATGTCACAATATAATCTAAAATGGTGAGTTTCAGATCGGCAGATTAATTTAGTATTCAAATAGTGCTTCTATATAGCGTATGTGACACTTAGAATTTGTGTCCCGTGGCTTCCCTTTATCTTTGCAAATGTTATTCATTTAAAATTAATCATTTGTGGACCATACACCATATATAATATCTCTAAAAAAGCATAATAACTAAAATCTATGTTCAAGTTTTATTCCAGGACATTGTAAAAGGTCATTAATTTTTCCCACTCAAAAATGGAATGTAACATTTTTTTTCCGTATATTTAGATTGTATTTTACAAAAGAAACATTTGTGCCACGTGTAAAAGGTTCTAGTGCTAGACTGTGCTTGGACACTGTGTAAATAGATCACATGTTAAAGAGCAGTTCGCGGTTTTGTGTGAAGGCATGCAATGAACCCATAATCGTCCCACCATCTCCTTCGCGAGGGACTAGCTGCTGTAACCCCGGGTGCAACCTTGAACTAGAACGTTGTTGTTGGTGCTATGTCCGTCTTGCAGCTTTAAGTGTGGCTGGCCGTGACCTCTGCGTTCTCCATTTGGCGTGTGTCCGCATTGCTCAGGTTGTTTTCTTAGTCTAGCCAGGAAAACACATAAGAAGTTAGGAAACTGAAATCAATTCCAGCTTAAACGTCAAGAAAAATTATAAGAAAACCATAAAGCTGGTATTTTCTTTAGTTTTTTTATTGTTTTATATAGCACAATCAAATTCCGTAGTGCTGTACAATGGGTAGACAGGACATAACAAGTAGTATATAGAATAACAATTTGACTTACAGAGACAACAGGTGAGGAGGGCCCGGCTCAAACCAGCTTCCAATCTATATTACTATATTTGTCATATTTTAAGGACATTCTATATTGGCAGCAGAAAATATAAGATACAGTTTAAGTTTAAATTAAGTCAACAACTTGATTAAGCTAGAGGACAACTGAAGGACAAGGAACCAGTTCTTCTTCCAACTTGCACTCCTGATCACTGCCACCAACTTGAGTGCAACAAAACTTTTTGAGAATATGCAAGTTCAAGTTTAGACTTAAGATGGAGCTGAGTTGAGAGGTTTAAGTTGTAGAAGAGGATCTAATATCAACTAAAAGCTGAGATTTATCCCCAGTGTTTGTATTTTAATCAGAGGAATAACCAAGGTCTGGCAGAATTGTGACTTTTAAGGACGAAGCTAGATACCAATTGTAGAAGACATGTTGAAAAATGACATATTTTACCGAGTAAACAAATCTTTGCTGTATTTCCATTTGAATTTCTCATTAGTTTTAATAAACAAAAAAAGTGATTTGAAGTTGAAATCTGTGACAGCAAAGACTTATTTCACGTGGTTTCTTATTCACAGTGGGAAGGCAGACGCAGAATGTGCTTGCGCAACCATATTCACATTGGGCCTTAATTTATCCCTCTGTCTGCTTCCGATAAGGCCTGCCAGCAAACAATATACCTAATGCATGTTACGTGGATCTACGATCATTGTGACCCACTTTCAGGGAAGTAATAACGTTCTAAAAGATAAAGAAAGCCTCGGAATGGAAATCCTCATAGAACCGACTGGGTGAAAAGCCCTTACCTATTCAGCAAAATTAGCAGAAGGGCACGATTTAGATTTTTTTTGTCTTGTTTTAGAGAGATCAGAAGTTCCCATATGAAAAGATGAGATTTTCAACTATTTGACTCACACATGTAAACCCCCTGACCCCCCAATTAATTTGTTCTACTTAGAACACAAAGAAGTCGTACAATATTGTTATACAGAAACATCGTAAAATCCTATTTTTCATTTCTTGACAATGTGCGTAATATACTATTTATACACACGGCAGATATGTATGCACAGTATGTGTACTGCAGTATTTTACTTGCATATTTGTATATATCTTAGAAGCTAAATAGCCAAGCGCTGTCCTGTTAGGACTGAAATATATCTTTGCAATATATCCTCCTGCCTCTATCACATCTACAAAGCCTTCATGTAGACTTCTATGATCTTTGGGGGGGGACCTGGTCCTAGGGCAAACGAGGTTGTATATTTGGACCTGCGTAGGGATCTATGTCAATCTGTCTGTTTGTGTATAGGTATTTAAAATATATACTGTATGTACAGCCTTATATATATAAAATACAGAGGAAACCCCGAGGTTCTCAGGGTAAATGGGCAGACTTTTGGGTCACAGTCTGTAGCTGACGTCTTCATATGGTACTGTGATATAATGATATTTGATTTTGATGCTCACTGGTATATCACAGCTGAGATCCCCCTTGAATAAAGGTGGCTTAAATATGCTGTTTCAGATACTCAACTGAATTGAAACTTAGCATTAGAAACACCATTTTAGTACTATTACGTGCCAAACACCTTTAAAAGAGTAGCTATTTAATCATGCACATTTTTTTTAAAGGAAATGTTGTCATTCGACCCAAAGCAGGCACTATGGTTGTTGCTGTAGCAAAGTTTGCATTGTTTTAAAGTTTAGTGTTGATTACACCGTCAAAGGAAAGAATGGAATGACAGATCTACTAAGTTTTAAGGTTTGGTTAATATGCCAAAGAATGCAATTTATGCACATAGAGGTTCCAATAAGCACAATTATTATAATCATTTGGTTTCCGCCATCAGTAAGTCGCTGTGATAGAATTTTTTTTTAAGTTTTAAAAACTGCATCAACTTCACTACCTTGATAAAAAAATGACATTTGGAACTTAATTACCTATTATTGTACATAAATTATGTTCTTCAGATCCACCATTAAGGCAGGACTAAATGGGTGGCTACTAAGGGTCCAAACATTCCACAGGGACCCCAACCACTGTCCCATGTTACCAACTGAGAATGATGGAGGGGGTAAAGTACAGATGCTGGGATGGAGGTGTACATCGAAGGACACCCATTGTGCTTGATATGGGGAGTTAATAGCCCCATTTTTTATCTAGTGGTAGCCCAGGAGGGTGCATGCAAGGGAGCGTTGACTCTAAAATCATTTCTTCTAGTTCAAAGGTTGGATCACAGTTCAGTCTTCCTTTTTGTTGTGGGAGAAAAAAAAAACATGCACCCCCAATAAGTTTCATTCTGAGATGGCTAATATAATATGACAATCCAAGTATATATTATACTGGTATTTTTCTAAGGTTCCAAAAATTGAATAGTCATTCACAGCTGGGCTTCTTACATCGGTGTCACGTTTACAGCCCGGATCAGCACTTCCCGCTATACACGCTGGCTTTCTGAGGATTATTCTACATACTTCTGTTTACGAACATTTCCCACTAATTGTGATTTCGAGCATAAAGAAAGTTGCACATTACAGGCAAGGAACACAACTAATCAATAAACAGTCTCACACCAGGAATCATACAAAGTCTGCCAGCAAAGGCCTTTTGCACCAATCATTAATCATTGCCAGTAACAGCTAAAAAAATAACCTCCAACGTTTCAAAGGCAATTTTCCTTGTAGAACACGTACATGTTTTGATAAATGCACTCACTTTTCTCTGTTGAATATGATAAATTCTTTCCTCACTGTTTCCAAGCACTGCTGCAGGTGCCCGTTCTGCAAGATAGTAACGCAAGCTGATCATGATGCAACGTCAACGCAAAACAACGCCGACGTAATACCCCGCAGATACACACCAATTACCCCCTGCATTGCAATACAATCTCATGGAATTTTAACTACATTAAAGTACAAAGAACAAGAGGTCACCCTCTGAGACTAGAAGAGCGCAGGTTTCATAGATGACAAAGGGATTCTTTACAGTGAGGACACTAAAGGTATGGAATTCACTGCCAAGGGAGGTGGTGTTATCCAATACACTAGATGCCTTCAAAGGGGGTCTCAATATTTTTTCTAGAAAGGCATGACATACAGGGCTAGAAAAAGGTATTTTTTCAACCTTGTGTACGATGTCTTTAGTACGGTATTATTGGAAAAATCCAAATTTTTCAATACATTAATGACATCATGAGCTCTAAACTTCACCTAAACTGTTCAATGCTGTGCACAGAATATGGGCGCATCCCAAATGGATAGATTTTTAGTAAAAATGTCTAGATGATGAAAAACTAATTTTACATCCCACAAGGCTCATGAAGTTTAACACTCACAATTTAATGCCTGATTAAATAGGTACTAGCACAAAAGAGTTAAATGTAAAACACATTTTATTCTGAATCAGTAAGAAATCTCCCCTAGACATGGTTAATAAATTAAGTAAAGCATCATTGCTCAATTAAGCTTACCACTTCAAAGTTATTTAATTGAACTTCCGCTACAAATGTAAACATTTTAAGTGTCAGTTTAGTTGTCTGGGATTCATGCCGGGAGTGTTCAATTTCAATTGTTGAAAACCAAATTTCCTTGAAAATGCCACCCACCAGACATTTGACCTGTGCAACCTAAGGCCTAACCTCGAGGCCTGGACACACAAATATTATGTATACATGCATTTATTGCACGTGTCTTTTTGACAGCAATGTCCTGTGAGTTTGGAATCTAACATGCTTAGGATGACTTAGGGTGAGTTGACCCCCCCAAAGAACATTAAGGATTTATGTTATTGTGGGGAAAAAGTCATACAATGTATTACTATGCAAGGTTAGGGGAAAACAGAGATTTGAGATTTAAGGGCAAGCAGGGCCCCATTAGAATTAGAAGATGGGCCTGACAAACAGAACATCTGGTGGGATTTTAGACATGGCTGATAACTGTCTGCCTTTCGTTGCCCCTCACATAATCTGCAGTCTTAATGAACTTACCATAGGGCAGCTTTCTTTGGAGGCCTCTTTTGATTTATATTTGGCAAGTCTTTTCTTCTTTTTATGGAGCGGCTTGGACTCTAAAATCATTTCTTCTAGTTCAAAGGTTGGATCACAGTTCAATCTTCCTTTCTGTTGTGGGAGAAAAAAAAACATGCAAACAATCAGTTCATTTAATGAACGCTGAACCCTACCTGAACAGCATCACCTTCATGGTATGTTTCATTATGTCCATAATAATAACTGGATATAGTGGCAATGGTCAAAGCATCGCTCCCATGTCCAGAGAAGAAGGAAAATGTCCCAGACACCTGGGGAAGCAGGACTTCACCCAGAAAATTCCTAGCTGTGCATATAATTGTAGCTTCCCTTTATAATATAACTGGTTTGTTCAATCCCTTTCTGGTATTTTCACAGAAACATTACTATATAATACTACTACTACTACTACTACTAATAATAATAATAATAATAATACATATAATAATGCAGGTGGATCCCTAGAGAAAGAGAAGTCCAGAGACCTTTTCTTTTCACCATGGATACAAATACATTATTCTGGCCTCCTGGAACACTGCTGCATCAAGGTGGAGTCTCAGCTCGGAACGCGGGGACAACCTGTCCTCCATTCCTCCAATCAGGGAAGAGGTTATTCCCTTGGTGCGAGCTGGCGCCCTGCCCTTATGCAGAAGTGCTCCAGGAGGCCAGGATAATGGAGCGGATCTCCAGGAGAAGCAGTTCATTTGGGAAAGCATGAAGACACTGAGAACACAAAGAAGGCGAAGAACCAGAGAACAAGTAGCGGAGTTCTGGAAAAGGAGATGGTAGGGAAACATTAAGAGACAGATAGTGAGAGAGTGTGACAGGCGATGACAGATAGCGAGTGCGGAAAATGAAACTCAAACGAGTTTCGGCTTTGTTTCATTGGGGCCTCCTCCTCATTCTAGAACATTCATGCTAATGTAAAATTTAAATTTGTATGAATCCAAATGCACAAGCCTAATTCAATGTTCAATGTTCAGATCTTTCCCAGATATAATTCTTTAATCACGTACAATTTTGCCTCATTCGTAATATTTCCTGAGATAGCTTAATTTTCATGTGACAAAAAAGCAGGCGCTGATAGGTTGTCTCCATAGAAATAGCGAGAAAGGCTTTTTTATGAGTGTCTGTGCGGTTTTATGTGATTAAATCATAAGAATAAAGAATAAAATGACAGATTTGCAAAGGTTTAATTGCTTAACATTAACTTAATTAACATTTTGTGTATGTGGAACAGCATCTTTCATTGCATAGTAACACTTGCAATCAAGAGATAGTGTTCTAGTGTTAGGTTTTCAAAATTGTCACCATAGAAATGAATACGATGGTTCAATGGGACTTTCCCATATACAATATTTATGATGATAACTCCAATGGAAGAAGAATTGGTTACACTTTATTAGTAGTTTAAATGAGCCGATAATAGTTCGATAGGAAGCTGAGCAGCATTTGATCTGCGGAGAACATGTCTTTATAAAGGACTTGAAGATGAAAGACACATTGACCTTTCTGCAGAGCACTCAGCACCATGGTTAGTGAGACTGGCGAATATAGGAGTAGATGTTTCCATGACAACCAGGTCATGTGATCTTTTGATGGACTTCTTCATATTTTTAGGTTTTAAACTGAGCCATTAATTGACAATGATTCCATTGATTGCCTTTTTTTATCTGCACACAATATGTGGGTGTGAGGAACAGGATATGTTACATTCAGGCTTCCGTAAATGAATTTAACAGCATAACTACAGCATAGACCCAAGGACTATAAACTGATATACGAGATCGTTAGGCAGACATACGTCTTACAGGACTATTCAATAACAACGTGTTACGTAACACTAATCTATCCTTTCCACTAGAAGATTGAGGCCTTCTTGAATCAATTTTGATTCCACTTGCTTCCATTGCAGAATGTGAATTTACTTCAAACAGAACTGATATCAGTTTAATTTTAGTAATACCAAGAACCACCCATTTTAATAGAATACCGTAACAAAACTAGGAAGAAAAAACAAGACCACCTTAAGGAAGTATGTCTGAAACTAAAAATTTAGTGTGCTGATAAATGCACAAAAAATACAAAACTTTTAAAATGTCACATACAACAAATCCTGTCTCTCCAGGTTTTACTTCACAGATCTCCTTTGCATGGTGAAGATTATGGGAATATTAACACCGGCTATTTAAATAGAGCTGGATGACCACCACTATACAAGAGAAATATTGATGTATTACATCGTAGATTTATACTTCGCACATAAGTGCGTGTTTATTTTTTTAATTATTTTTAACACAGATATTGTGCTTTGCAATATCAAATCTGGAAAATGTGCATTATTCTGATACCACAAAGCATTTCTATTTATTTATCATGGTTTCATAAGCACCGATCAAGTGACAGGAGGAGCAACACTAATTAACATGCTTGGAAAATCCCTGTCACCAGGCCCGGACTGGCCATCTGGCACACCGGGCATTTGCCCGGTGGGCCGGACCACGGCAAGGCCGCATTGACTTAGGGGCTGATGGAGCTGCAGCGCCAGGCCCCTACCCTACCTACGGCCGCATTAACCGCCGCAAAAACCCGATGTTTTAATTTAAACCCTGTGCAGCCGCAGACCCCTAAGGCCGGCCATGGTGGGGGCTTCCCGGCCCCTTAGAGCAGGGCCGGCCTTTGGGGTGTGCGACCGCACAGGGCACCACACTCCAGGGGGCGGCGGCGGGGGGCGGTCCGCACCGGGTGCCGCTCATCAGGGGGTGCCAACTTGCGGCACCCGGCACCCCTCCAGAGACGGACAGTAATGTCCGCCGCTGGAGGAGCAGGCTCGCAAGGGAGCGGTATCGGAGGTCTTTAACAGACCTCCGGTTCCCTTGAGTGATTTTAAGCCGGGTTCAACCCGGCTTAAAATCACTCAAGGGAGCCGGAGGTCTGCTAAAGACCTCCGATACCGCTCCCTTGTGATCCGCGCGGCAACAGCTGCTGTGCGCCGGGATTTGTTGTCAGATCCCGGCGCACAACACTGAAGCCGCGCCCACCGCTGTTCGTGCCCTCTGACCTGGAAGAAGACAGAGAAGACAGAAGAACTGAAGAAGAGGAGGAAAAGGAGCTGTAAGGAGAAAAAAAGGAAAGGTAGGAAAACATTCAGTGAGAGTGGATTGGTATATGTGTGGCTTAGTATATATGTGTGGATTTGTATATATGTGTGGATTGGTGTATGTGTGTATTGGTATATATGTGTGGATTGGTATATATGTGTGTGGTTTGGTATATGTGTGGATTGGTATGTGTGTGGATTAGTATATATGTGTGGATTGGTGTATATGTGTGGATTGGTGTATATGTGTGTGGATTGGTGTATATGTGTGGATTGGTGTATATATACGTGTGGATTGGTATATATATGTGTGGATTGGTATATATATGTGTGGATTGGTATATATGTGTGTGGATTGGTATGTGTGTGGATTGGTATATGTGTGGATTGGTATATGTGTGGATTGGTATATATGTGTGGATTAGTGTATATGTGTGGATTGGTGTATATGTGTGGATTGGTGTATATGTGTGGATTGGTGTATATATATATGTGTGGATTGGTGTATATATATGTGTGGATTGGTGTATATATATGTGTGGATTGGTATATATATATGTGTGGATTGGTATATATATATATATGTGTGGATTGGTATATACGTGTGGATTGGTGTATACGTGTGGATTGGTGTATACGTGTGGATTGGTATGTGTGTGGATTGGTATGTGTGTGGATTGGTATGTGTGTGGATTGGTATGTGTGTGGATTGGTATGTGTGTGGATTGGTGTATATGTGTGGATTGGTGTATGTATATGTGTGGATTGGTGTATGTATATGTGTGGATTGGTGTATGTATATGTGTGGATTGGTGTATGTATATGTGTGGATTGGTGTATATATATGTGTGGATTGGTGTATATATATGTGTGGATTGGTATATATATATGTGTGGATTGGTGTATATATATGTGTGGATTGGTATATATATATATGTGTGGATTGGTGTATACGTGTGGATTGGTAGGTGTGTGGATTGGTAAGTGTGTGAGAGTGATGGGTGTTATGCTGTACCATTTCCAATGTCTTTTTCATGATCTAATTATGCTCTAAAAGTACATCATAACTCCCATCACTCTATACTGTTCCATACAGTGGCAGAGCTGGGAGGCAGAGGCCTTGCACCCCCACCGCAGGACTCCTGAAAGGTAAGTGAACTTCAAAGAGGGAGAGGGTAGATAGTTAGGAGGGGGTAGTTGCGGCGGGCTTAAGGGGCTCTGCGTTAATGCGGCCATAGAGGACCAGTCAGTCCGGTCCTGACTGGGCTTATTTTAAGGTGGGGGCCTGGAGCTGCAGCTCCATCAGCCCCTAAGTCAATCCTCCCCTGCCACAGGTGCGGTCGCAGTTGCTGCTTGTTCCGGCAACAAGGTTAGTAGGGTGAGGGAGGGGGGTGCAGTGAGAAGAGGCAGAGGGGGGTTAGATAGTGAGAAAGGGGGAGAGGGGATAGATAGAGGTGGTACATATTGAGAAGTGGGGAAGGGGGTTACATAGTGAAAAGGGGCAGATAAGATGAAGAGAGGAGGTAGTGTGAATGCGTATGAGAATGAATGAATAAATGTGTGGATGAATTGTGTGAATGCGTATGACAATTAATGAATTCATGTGAGGATGAATTGTGTGAATGATTTGTGAGACTGCATTAATGAATGTGTTAATGATTTGTGTGAATCATTAAATGCAAAGATGGTACATGAAGGGTGGGCTTTAACAATAAATAAATAAATAAATAAATAAATATGGGCTGCTCAGGCTTAAATGCCCGGGCCTATTTTTTGTCCCAGTCCGGGCCTGCCTGTCACCATTTAATAACCATGACAAAGGGGCACGGGACAGTTATTAATCCACTTCATTTAACTTCTAAAACAGGGACTACCAGGAGTGGTAGTGAATGGACTTTCTAGACACAGAACAAGATGAGGACAAAATACTATATAATAACTACAGTGAATACACCACTGGAGATTGGTTATTATAGTAGACAGGTTTTGACCTAATATTTTACTGCATTGAGACTATAGAGAAATATGGTTTTAAAATGTCATTTTAGTTAGAAATTTCCGTGATTGTATCCAGTGTCTATAATATACCAACCATCATATTAAGTGTTCTGTTTTTCTAGGCTTGGTAAGAAATGGAACCCGTAGTAATTGTATATGATTTAGTTCGCCAATTCACTTTTTTTTCTGCAGTGGATTGTGTGACTTCTGTTGTAAGTGAGGCTCATAGAGTGCTAAGTAATAATGTAACAATTATGTGAGATATGTTATTGTCACGCGCGCCGCCACGGCGGCTCTTACCTCCGGCGCTCGCGCTGCCTCGCCTGCTCCCGATCCCTGCGTCACTGCGGCCGCCGCCGTGCGCACACTGCAGTCTTGCAGCCCCGCCTCCGCCGCGATCCGACGCCAGCAAGGCAGTCCGGCCTCCTCCACCTCGGCCGGGATCGCACCTGCATGCCGTGGACACACCGGCGCGTCTCCTGCGCGTAACAACGGGAACGCGGCTATGACGCGGCGAAGGTCCGCTTCGGTCGATACGCAACGTACGCAGCATACGCAACATACGCAACGTACGCAAGGTACGCAACGCACGCAACGCCGCAGCCTGTAAGTAGCTCACCTATTTAAACCCCATTATTCTCTCCAGTCTTCACCCGTTCAAAGTGTTATGCTTTTTGGGTGTGCTGTTTCCTGTATTATGTCTATTGCCTTGTGTACCTTTGCCTGTTTTTTGACCACGATTCTTTGCTGCCTGCCTACGACCTCGGACCTGTTTACCCGTTTTTGCTCCTGTTCTGCCTGCCTTGACCTCGGATACGTTTGACCTCGCTGCCTGCCTTTGCCTTTTGATCGCGGACTGTTTACTGGACTTCTCTACAGTGCATATCTGCATAGTAGGATCCTTCTTCTCTCCCCGACCCCGTGACAAATTTGAACGGGTCAATAACATGGATCCCGCGGATATGGCGCGGTTGCAAGCAGGCCAAGACCTCCAGGACCAGCGTCTTGCGGCGCAGGCCACCCAACTACAGTCCCTGGAACAGAAGGTGGATGCCATGACGGACTTGTTGCGTTCCTTGACGTCTCTCCCAACTGTGGGATCACCCCATCACAGAGACGCCCCTCACGAGGGCATGGGGTCTGTTGCCAGGTTCCCTCTGCCAGAAAAATATTCTGGGGATCCGAAGGAATGCCGTGGCTTCCTTAATCAATGCATGCTCCACTTCCGTAACCACCCCCAGGTGTTCCAGACATCCTCCAAAAGGGTCTCGTTCATCATATCACTGCTCAAAGGATGCTTTACTATGGGCTTCTCCCCTCGTGGAGCAGGAATCATATCTCCTCGAGGACTGCTCCGCTTTCATGGAAGCCGTACGGACTGTCTTCGACGCTCCAGGTCGTAAAGAAACCGCGGAGTCCTCGCTGCTTGACCTCCAGCAAGGCCGTAAATCCTTGGCCCAGTATACTGTGGAGTTCCGCACCCTGGCCCATGAGACCAACTGGCAAGAAGGCGCTCTCAAAGCCGCCTTCAGACGAGGCCTCAATGAGAAGATAAAAGACACCCTCGTCTTCCACGATACCCCGCGGATCTTGAGGCTCTCATAGCCTTATGTCTCCGAGTGGATAAACGCATCCAAGAAAGGGCGAACGAACACAGCCGTGGAAGAAGACCAGGGCTGTTCACCTCTGGTCCCACAAGGCCACGTCTGCCACATCCTCCTCTTCCGTGGCCGACGAACCCATGGAGATAGGGACCGTTCGCCGACTCACAGAGGCCGAAAAGAAACACAGACGGACACAGGGGCTCTGTCTATACTGTGGTCAAGCCGACCATCTATTGCCCTCCTGTCCCTTCAAGCCGGTAAAAGACAACGCTTAGGTTGCACCGGAGAAGGCACCCTAAGCACATGTACTTTTCCTTCTCCTCCCGCTACACGCCTGACGGTGCCCATCTCCATCCGCTGGGAGGAACACGTAGTGGCCAACCGCGCCTTCATAGATTCCGGAGCTGCGGGCATATTCATGGATCACCAGTGGGCAAAGGAGCACCTCCTACCGCTTCGTACAAAGAAAGCTCCCTCCCTGGTCGCCTCCGTTGACGGCACTCTTCTGGGATCCGGACTCGTGACACAGGAAACCTTACCTCTGACCCACCGGGAACAGCTCACGTTTGAGATAATCAAGTCTCCTCATGCCCCTCTCATCTTGGGACATCCCTGGCTGCGTCAACACAACCCTCACATCGATTGGGTAAAAGGAGACATACTAGCGTGGAGCAACCAATGTCAAGAGACCTGTGTCATGCCCTGTCGGCGACTCAATCTTGTCCTCGAAATTGCACCCACAGACCCCAAAACCCTAGTACCTAGATGTGTGGCTGGATGTGTTCTCCAAAAGAGACGCGGAGAGGCTACCACCACACCGGCCCTACGATTGTGCCATCGACCTGTTACCTGGAACCGATCCACCACGAGGACGTACTTATCCTCTCTCCGAACTGGAGAACAAGGCTCTGGAACGATATATCAAAGAAAGCCTGGACAAAGGCTTCATCCGTCCATCCTCTTCACCTGCAAGGGCTGGATTTTTCTTCGTGGCCAAGAAAGAGGGTTCCTTACGGCCATGCATCGATTATAGGGGACTGAACTGTATCACGATAAAAAAACGGTACCCGCTTCCTCTCATCACGGAAATCTACGACCTCTTGAAAGGAGCTAAGTACTTCACTAAGTTAGATCTCAGGGGCGCCTACAATTTGATTCGTGTCAAGTCCGGGGATGAATGGAAGACGGCCTTCAACACCCGCTTCGGGCACTATGAATATAAAGTCATGCCCTTCGGGTTATGCAACTCCCCTGCATTATTCCAGGCCTTCATAAATGACGTCTTCAGGGACATGCTCTTATCCCATGTCATTGTATACTTGGACGACATTCTCGTGTATTCTCCGACACTCGACACACATCGTCGCCACCTACGGGCTGTTCTTCAGAGGCTACGGGAGAACGGGTTGTACGCCAAGGCTGAAAAATGCATATTCGAGAAGAACCGTTTGACCTTCCTGGGTTATATCGTTTCCTCCGAAGGGCTTCACATGGATCCTGCTAAACTCGAGGCCATCACCGCATGGCCCCTTCCACGAACACTCAAAGCCGTCCAACGGTTCCTGGGCTTTGCCAATTATTACAGGCGCTTCATCAGGAACTATGCTACCATAGCGGCGCCTATCACCGCCATGACGAAAAAAGGAGCCGATCTGTCTCTGTGGACCACACACGCCCGACAGGCGTTCGAACGGCTGAAACAAGCCTTTCAAAGCCGCCTTCAGACGAGGCCTCAATGAGAAGATAAAAGACGCCCTCGTCTTCCACGATACCCCGCGGATCTTGAGGCTCTCATAGCCTTATGTCTCCGAGTGGATAAACGCATCCAAGAAAGGGCGAACGAACACAGCCGTGGAAGAAGACCAGGGCTGTTCACCTCTGGTCCCACAAGGCCACGTCTGCCACATCCTCCTCTTCCGTGGCCGACGAACCCATGGAGATAGGGACCGTTCGCCGACTCACAGAGGCCGAAAAGAAACACAGACGGACACAGGGGCTCTGTCTATACTGTGGTCAAGCCGACCATCTATTGCCCTCCTGTCCCTTCAAGCCGGTAAAAGACAACGCTTAGGTTGCACCGGAGAAGGCACCCTAAGCACATGTACTTTTCCTTCTCCTCCCGCTACACGCCTGACGGTGCCCATCTCCATCCGCTGGGAGGAACACGTAGTGGCCAACCGCGCCTTCATAGATTCCGGAGCTGCGGGCATATTCATGGATCACCAGTGGGCAAAGGAGCACCTCCTACCGCTTCGTACAAAGAAAGCTCCCTCCCTGGTCGCCTCCGTTGACGGCACTCTTCTGGGATCCGGACTCGTGACACAGGAAACCTTACCTCTGACCCACCGGGAACAGCTCACGTTTGAGATAATCAAGTCTCCTCATGCCCCTCTCATCTTGGGACATCCCTGGCTGCGTCAACACAACCCTCACATCGATTGGGTAAAAGGAGACATACTAGCGTGGAGCAACCAATGTCAAGAGACCTGTGTCATGCCCTGTCGGCGACTCAATCTTGTCCTCGAAATTGCACCCACAGACCCCAAAACCCTAGTACCTAGATGTGTGGCTGGATGTGTTCTCCAAAAGAGACGCGGAGAGGCTACCACCACACCGGCCCTACGATTGTGCCATCGACCTGTTACCTGGAACCGATCCACCACGAGGACGTACTTATCCTCTCTCCGAACTGGAGAACAAGGCTCTGGAACGATATATCAAAGAAAGCCTGGACAAAGGCTTCATCCGTCCATCCTCTTCACCTGCAAGGGCTGGATTTTTCTTCGTGGCCAAGAAAGAGGGTTCCTTACGGCCATGCATCGATTATAGGGGACTGAACTGTATCACGATAAAAAAACGGTACCCGCTTCCTCTCATCACGGAAATCTACGACCTCTTGAAAGGAGCTAAGTACTTCACTAAGTTAGATCTCAGGGGCGCCTACAATTTGATTCGTGTCAAGTCCGGGGATGAATGGAAGACGGCCTTCAACACCCGCTTCGGGCACTATGAATATAAAGTCATGCCCTTCGGGTTATGCAACTCCCCTGCATTATTCCAGGCCTTCATAAATGACGTCTTCAGGGACATGCTCTTATCCCATGTCATTGTATACTTGGACGACATTCTCGTGTATTCTCCGACACTCGACACACATCGTCGCCACCTACGGGCTGTTCTTCAGAGGCTACGGGAGAACGGGTTGTACGCCAAGGCTGAAAAATGCATATTCGAGAAGAACCGTTTGACCTTCCTGGGTTATATCGTTTCCTCCGAAGGGCTTCACATGGATCCTGCTAAACTCGAGGCCATCACCGCATGGCCCCTTCCACGAACACTCAAAGCCGTCCAACGGTTCCTGGGCTTTGCCAATTATTACAGGCGCTTCATCAGGAACTATGCTACCATAGCGGCGCCTATCACCGCCATGACGAAAAAAGGAGCCGATCTGTCTCTGTGGACCACACACGCCCGACAGGCGTTCGAACGGCTGAAACAAGCCTTTGTCTCAGCTCCCATATTACGACGGCCGGATCCGTCCAAACAGTTTCTCCTAGAAGTAGATGCATCCGAAACCAGAGCAGGGGCTGTTTTATCGCAACGTCACGACCAAACCACGAAATACCATCCCTGTGCCTTCTTTTCCAAGGGTTTCTCCGCAGCCGAGCAAAATTACGACGTCGGTAACCGTGAGCTCCTAGCCATCAAAATGGCACTCGAGGAGTGGCGCCACCTTTTAGAGGGTACAGAACAACCCGTGGTCATCCTG
Organism: Spea hammondii; assembly: GCA_029215755.1. Taxonomy (NCBI): domain Eukaryota; kingdom Metazoa; phylum Chordata; class Amphibia; order Anura; family Pelobatidae; genus Spea; species Spea hammondii. The sequence goes on from JARDYJ010000001.1 coordinate 15,366,384, forward strand.
ACAGACCACAAAAATCTGCTGTATATCGAGGGCGCCAAGAGATTAAGCCCTCGGCAAGCACGGTGGTCACTATTCTTCAACCGGTTCAACTTTTTCATCACCTACAGACCAGGCTCCAAAAACAAAGCCGATGCCCTCTCCAGACAACACGACAACCACAGAGATCAAAACACCAACGAGCCCATCATCCAATCCACACGCCTTGTCGCCGGTCTGTCCATTCGCACGATGAGCAGAATCCGTATGTCCCAAGGGGCCATCCCGTCTTCTGGACGTCCTCCTCCAGGTCGTCTCTACGTCCCTCCTGGTCTTCGCATGGATGTTCTTCACTGGGGACATAAGTCCTTTCTCGCAGGTCATTCAGGGTTTCGGAAGACGGAATACCGCGTCCGCAGGTCGTTCTGGTGGCCATCACTTACCAAAGACATCCGAACATACCTTGCCGCCTGTCACACCTGTGCATGCCAGAAGACCTCTCGGAGACGTCCTCGAGGCCTCCTGCATCCTCTTCCTGTTCCCACGGTTCCCTGGACACACGTGTCAATGGACTTCATTGTGGATCTACCCAAATCACAGGGTAACACAACTGTCTTGGTGGTCGTCGACCGTTTCTCCAAGCAAGCGCATTTCGTCGCTTTGCTGCGCCTGCCATCTTCTCTGCAACTCGCCGATGTCTTCCTCAACCACATCGTCCGTCTTCACGGTCTTCCTCTCCACATGGTGTCCGATCGCGGTACGCAATTCATATCCCGCTATTGGAGACACCTCTGCCAAAGACTCGGGATACAGCTCCACTTATCGTCTGCTTATCATCCGCAGACCAATGGACAGACAGAAAAAACAAACCAAACACTCAAACAATACCTGAGAATGTTCAGCAACGAACGCCAAGACAACTGGTCCCGCTCGCAGAGATGACATACAACGGCTCCCTGCATGAGTCCATCGGCTGTACCCCATTCTTTGCTGCATTAGGCTATCACCCTGTCGTATTGCCTCCTCCGTCTTCTCGTTCCTCCTCCATGGTACCCGCAGTCGACAGCCGCGTATCTGACATGGACGAGCACTGGAAGAATCTCCGGGAGGTCCTCTTGAAAGCCCAACTTCGCTGTAAGCGGTTTGCTGACGCCAAAAGGTCACCGCCACCGGATTATCAAGTGGGCGACAGAGTCTGGTTATCTACGCGACACATCCGTTTGCGTCAACCTTCCCGGACCCTGGGGCCTCGTTTTATTGGTCCTTTCCGCGTCCGTGCCAAGCTCAACGACGTGACAGTGTCCCTTGACTTACCTCCTACCATGAGGATACCACGGTCCTTCCACGTCTCCCTGCTGAAGCCGTATGTGTCCAACCAGTTTTCCGTTCCGTTCAAGCCTCCTGCCCCACTCGACATCCAAGGTCATGAGGAATACGTCGTTGACAGAATCCTTGATTCCCGTAGGGTTCGTAACGGCCTGCAGTATCTCGTGGCTTGGAAGGGGTACGGTCCTGAGGAGCGGACGTGGGTGCCTGCTCACTTCGTTCACGCCCCCTCGCCTGCTCCCGACCCCTCCGTCACTGCGGCCGCCGCCGTGCGCACACGGCAGTCTCGTAGCCCCGCCTCCGCCGCGATCCGACGCCAGCAAGCCAGTCCGGCCTCCTCCACCTCGGCCGGGATCGCGCCTGCACCCCGTGGACGCGCCGGCGCGTCTCCTGCGCGTAACGACGGGAACGCGGCTATGACGCGGCGAAGGTCCGCGTCGGTCGATACGCAACGTACGCAACGCACGCAACGGCGCGGCCTGTAAGTAGCTCACCTATTTAAACCCCATTATTCTCTCCAGTCTTCACCCGTTCAAAGTGTTATGCTTTTTGGGTGTGCTGTTTCCTGTATTATCTCTATTGCCTTGTGTACCGACCTTTGCCTGTTTTTTGACCACGATTCTTTGCTGCCTGCCTACGACCTCGGACCTGTTTACCCGTTTTTGCTCCTGTTCTGCCTGCCTTGACCTCGGATACGTTTGACCTCGCTGCCTGCCTTTGCCCTTTGATCGCGGACTGTTTACTGGACTTCTCTACAGTGCATATCTGCATAGTAGGATCCTTTTTCTCTCCCCGACCCCGTGACAGTTATATATAAAAGTAGGGACATTTCCTATACTATTACATATTTCTTGTTTTTCCCACTTTGGTTTGGGGGAGAGGTAGTTTGATAAAGAAACTTCGACCTGTGTCTCCATAGAACTGCATAATGAGAGCTAAAACTTTAATTATATTTAAAAGCAAATAAAGAGAAAACATAATTTCTCAGTATTGGTGTTTGTGGATTATTTAAGTCAGATAAGTATATTATTGCTAAGTAGGTTCCCATGATATAATGGTCAGTTATAGTTGTCCAGAGGCACATTGGGCACCATGCAATATTTGAGGGCTTCTCTACCTTCATCAAAGAAGAATATTACATTCTTCCTACACCAGGCCCGGACTGGCCATATGGCACCAGCCCGGCTTTGCCCTAAGCCATACATTCTAATTTCTACTAAACGGATTTAAAACCTCAAGGCTCTCTTGTATATTTAATGACTTTATGATTTCTCCTCAGCATAGACCTCTTAAATTCAGATGAGATATGAAACCGACTTTAAATCTTTAAAGGGTTTACATGCCAAATATGTATCTAAAAGTTATTGTAAATCATCTTTAAGTTTTCATTTTCTGCACTCTAATTTATGAATGAAATACATTTGTTATGTTTAAAAGTCTTTTTGCTGTTATTTTGTTGATATTTTGCTATTGTTAATGGTTTGCATGTCCCTCAAAGCTGACACCTTCTATTTGTACAATATACAAAAGATGTAAAGTTACATGAGTTTTCATGATGTCTGAGGTCTCTTTTTCAGATGGGATCCTTCTACGTTGGCCCTTCAAAAACTTTCTCTTGGGCTAACATGATCATGAAAGGTAGCCTGCCAAATCCTCTAGCCACAAAAGAAAAGTCCTCCTGGCTGTGGTGTAATAATGGGGTTTCTATAGTCAAGGGTAAAGGCATCCAGATTTTTTGGAGGCCTGCTGTGGCAATAAATGCGGAAGCTGAAACATGATGTCACACCCCGGCACTCTCATTCATACCGACCAAGACAAGAGAGGGAACAGGATTTAGGGGACTAACCAAAAGAACGCACCATTCTTCCCAAGTGTAAGTTACCAGCGGGAGGAAATGGTGGGAAGTGGGATGCAAGTGGACATGGCCAAACATCACTCTCCTGTCGGAAGAAAGAAGAAACGGATCCACATACCCTGGGAGACAGAGGTTAACAACAGTATGATCTCTATTTACTTTGTACACCCTGGCAGGAGAGATGTGAAAATGGGGGATGAGAACAGGTGTCCCTATATTTATTCAGACATGAGACCTCTTAGCAATCATGATGTGGTTTCCCATACACAATACACAATTTCCCCAGTGATTAATGATAATTATTGCTCATAAGTCATAAAAAACTTTATATGTCAGAACACTACTTAGTAAACAGATATTTTCTGATGGCATCCAGGCATATTAGCAGTTCCCTTTAAAGTCTGTGGTTTTGATGCCAGAGAATACAGCTGGCACATGAAATGTTTGGAGGCAGCCAACGCGTTCTGCCAAAATGTACGCTGATTGAATATGGATGAGATGTTATGTACTATATTAAATATGCATGGTCATAATGTGGTACTCCTCCCGGTAAACATGACATTTCACTGGCAGCAATTCTAACAAAATGAGTTAGTTCACAAAAGACATATTGGCATATCTCAGTAGGTGAATATGATTGAATTTTACACAACGCAAGCTGAATACTGTATAGTGGAGAGTTCGTTTTATGAAGTTCAATTAAATCCTGGAAAATGCTTGAAAAAGCCATGCTATAGGAAGAAACGGCAGTAATTACGTGTCTCGCAATGAGAGGAGACAGTCAAAGCTCTGGAATAATATTTGTACAGAAGCAAGAAGAAAATTGACACTCTGCGCTTGGTTTAGCATTACAATGTGATGGAGTAATTGTATCCTCCTGTAGGGAAATCGAGTGAGAAGGAATTATTGAAGGAAATAGAGTGGTAGGTTCTTATAGAAGATGAAGAGCATTAAGCAAAAAGCAAAGGTCTGGTCTAGAGCTAATTAAAAGAGAGGCAACCTCAGAAGTACTCTTCTAGTGTTAGTGCCCTGGCTTATTGTAAGGACTGTAAATTGTACCATCGGACTCTGGTAACGAAAAACAGACTATTAAGGTATAAACCATAGCAATCCATGGTGGCCGTAATCAGGTCAGTGTGAGTAGGGCCAGCTTTAGTACCTGACGTCCCAAGTAGCAGAATTAGGGTGCACTGGTCCTGGCTTCAGCAGGACAGATCTGGAATAAAAAGGGATGTTCTAAGTAAAAGACATCCATCAAATGAGGGGTTCTTAGGCAGGTTCTCCACAGGTTCACACTACAAAGGCAACTTTGACTACTTTGTGGCTTGCAAGCTCTTCTCGTTGTGCTGTCGTCTACTTTGAGCATATCATGGCATCTACTCCATATCAATAATCGTTTGGTTACAAGATTCCAAAACTTTTTACTGTCTCTTTAACTTCTACTGGCACATATTCTGCAGTATTTGCTTCCTTTTTATAATTACACTACTATACCTGATAATAATGATCTTGTTTTGGATGACTCAGAGTGAAGGAAATGTCTCTTTAACTGAGTTTAAGTCCGTAATAGTGGAGGTTATTTGGTGGAATCAAAACAGATGGTTAGCTCCAGAACCGCTCACTGTATAAGCCCAAGGCCATAACATGCAGATCACTTTGGGCCGAGAGGGAATATTGTATATACGCATAATTATGAAACTAGTCCAGATGGCAGCAGAACACACAGACAGACTGCTATCCGTGAGGGGTCTTTGGCAAGCTGAATGTTTATTGCCCATTTATTACTGTGCATTAACAAAAACAAATACATAGTGTGATTTAAACAGAATTTGAAATCATGCCATGTGCAGTGATATGAAACTTGCTCATTAATTAACACATAGCCCGGTGAATTTGCTAATATATGTTTTGCTCAGGTTTTCCATTGTAATTCAGCAATATTATAAACACAACAATGCACTATGGACCAATAGAGGAAGAACTCAATTTATTTCTTCAGGTTTCACATAGAAAATGAAGCCAAAATGACCAAGAGTGATAAAATGGTGGGTAATATTGCTGTGTTATAATACAATTTAACTCCTACCTCCGTCAAGCCTGAACAAGGTATGTAAATTAGAAAAGACCCTGACTGGCCAGAAGCAGGGCTGCGTTGATCATAAGAATGTCTCACCACCCAAGCACACCAAAGTTTGCATTTATTTTCATGTTTGTTTTTTTGGGGGGAAATGTTTTCGGATTTGACAAACTTTGTCCTTCACCATTTTCGTATTTGACGAAATTCGTCCAACATTTTCATTTTAGGAAATACCATTCGTCCGTCTGGGTTGCCATGGAATCAAGAAATAAGCACATAGAAGACGTTGAATTCAAATGGCGAGATTCTCCGCCTCTTAGTGTAGTCAAAATGGCGGCTGCCGCGACAAACGAATGAAGATTTTTGTATTGCGCACATTCGTTTTCTGTATTTTTCATCCAATGTTGCATTCGTTCCTTATATGGACGAATGGATGAAACGCCAACATTTGGCATGAAAACACACTTGTACAAAAATGAATGTGCAAGTCTACTGAAAATATATATCTGGGATGGGATTTGCACTGGACTGTTGGGTACACAACTATTTACAAGTCAGAGAAGCAGACTTATCTGTCTTATATGCAATATATTTTGTTTTATTGTAAACTTGGACTCTCTTGAAGTCAAATGATCAAATTGTTACTCTCTGTTCTGCCATATTGTTGCATCTTGGTAATTATTATTCCCTCTCTTGTTTTGCCCTTTTATGGGAGGTTAACCTTACATTTTTTGGTGTCCCACCATATTTCATTTTCATTGAGCACGTTTAGTCAACCATCTGCTACATCTGCTTGCTACAGACCAAGCTGGGTGAGAATTATGGACAGCGTGCTCGATAGCTGGAAGACTTGAGGTTGTCTCTTATCTAGATTCTCACTAGTTACTCTCACCAAGAATATTCCAGCCCTGTATCTATGTATCATATTAAGAAGCCTGAAGGGAAATTATATCTTAAAACATGGATCTACCAGAAGGTTGTTCTTAAAGGGATCGTATCGAATCTAAGATAAAAAGTCAATTGGACCCAGCACTGAAAACCATTTATGAGTTGTGCTATTACAATATTTATTCAAATGTTCCATTATTACTTTATTAATACATATATTTCCTGACATTTACCATGGGCATAGCTGTGGCAGGCCATGCAATTTTCCATAATTTGCCATTATACGTCAAAGAAGATTCCATTAGGTTCCTATTGTCAGTCCAAGCAGGGAGTCGTTCTGCACTTTCTCTGGCTATTTTGTATATAGTTACACAAACTAGACTTGGAGATGATCTATAATGTGACAGGTCCCCTTTATTATATGGTATTGCAGTTTTATGATACATATGTCACTGGAATAATTTATCTTTTCTCAAGCCCATTGTTTCATCTTTTTATGTTGATATTTCACACCTTTAAGAGAACTTAACCTCAAAGACAGACCATAGCACCGCACTTTTATTATTATTATTTGTATTATTATCATCATCGTCACCAAACTCCTGGGTTTGACCCAGATTCCACAGAACATGGAGTTCAACATGGGAAGAGCTGGATTGAACAAACATTTGACCAAATCATGTCCTGTAACTCTCAAAATATGGTATAATGCTACAGGGAAAGTCCTGTCTCTAACCCAAAAAGGTATATTATCTCTATAAAATCATAAAAATAACGTTTAAATGCCATATAAAGACCATGCTTCTCACGGAATTCAACATCTAGTCCAGAATCCTAAAACACATAATGGGTAAAAACATTATTTATTAAATAAATGTCATGTTGATTTATTATCTTCTAAACAATTCTATTTTGTATCTAACGTAATTTATTGTTCCTAATGTAATAAGTGCAATATTAGTTTTAACATGATTTTTAATATGGCTTTAAAAAATGTTATTTTAGCTCTAATGACTTGCAAACAAGGCAGGAGAATTTCTCCCTGAGATCTTAATTTAAGTGGTCAGGTTCTTATTACAAGTCACTTTTTTTGGGGGGGGGGATTTTAACCTTCAATTCTAAATAATCAAATCAATTTTTAGGTACAATTAAATACATTTAGTAACAGATATGATAAAATTCATATTTATTTTTCGGTTACAAATCTATTCATCTTTAGACTTTAGATAAAATATTTTAACTATAACACTGATTTATGTTTTAATGTGTGATTACTAATCTTTGTAAAAAGCACTGGATAGACATTTTTTTGTATTACAAATCTAAGCAGTAGCATTCATATAGTGGTACATTGGACAGACAAGCCAGAAACGGATATTTAGAAGCAAAGCCACAAATCGATCATTCTGTATTTTTTTAGTAGAGAAGACATGAACGCAGGACATATAACTAGCAATCAAGCAATTACAAAGCAGTATAAGATAAATAAAGCAAACTATACAACTGTCAACACTAAAATGAACGGTCAACTAAATCTGGATTTGACAATCCTAATCGAAATGAATGCCCATCATTTATTGTAATCATTTATTTTAATCTAACACATCATTGTTCCAATTGTTTGCAATGGGATTAGAAGCGTTGCTTCTGTCGCAAGTGGTAGAGCAGGAGTGGTTTATGCAGTTGCGCTCGACCTTCTCTTATTTCTGCGTGATTTTCTAATATAGTGAATTCTATGTACTCTGATAATGATGGCTGTTGGGTTAAGTTAATTAAAGTCTTCTCTGTACTCGGTGAAGTGTTATTCTGCCAAAGAATTTGGCCAATCCACCCATTTGTTACCTTTCAACACAGTCCATCTAAGTAGGTAAGGTATATGCTCGACCTCCAGTCTGCAGTTTCCCAATCGCACTAAAAACTCTTGATATAGTGAACTTTGAGAAGACAGCATAAGTTCAACAGAAATGTGTTAAATATTTTAAGTTGGAACTAATCTCTTGCTTTTCATTATTGTCCCTCCCCTTTTTTTCTGTTTCAAGATATTTGGAGAATAACATACTCATATTTTGTTAATGTTGGAGAATCAGTTAATATGTTTGGAATAATTTCCTCCACTGCCTGAGGCATATTTGGTTCTAGAACGGCAGAGAGTTTTATTACCATGTTATTACTGTTTATGATTAATTGCCTATATAAATGCTCCTTATTAGCTGACTATTATTGTTTCTAAATGGAGTATCACTTGGCCACCAATTATGCACTGCACACAATACAAGTCAGTACACTAGCCAGTCTTATCAGGAAATCCCCAAGCTTCATAACGACGACCCCAATGATAAAGCAAAAAGAGAAACAACACAAACATCAAAGTAAAAAAGAGTCAAAGCACAATTAAGAGTCAAACTAAGAACAAAACGGCAGGTAATAGCAAGGACAAAATAAGGACAGACAACAATCACTGAACTGTATCAAACAGGAACATTGGCTCTTGTCTAAATAGTATTTGACAACTACCACACCTAGAAACCTTGATTTAAAAAATAAAAAGTGGACCTAGGTAAATAACTTGTCTGACGTGAGCTGCCAATGAGAGTGACAGTCACTGAAGTAGTCATGACGAATGTCATGCCCATCAGACCAGTCCTTGGCAGATCAGTGAACCCTTCAACCTTTCAAGTCTGCCCGTTTTCCCTGGTGTATAATCAGTCCCTGGCCTGGAGTCCTTCCAGCAACAAAATAATAAAGCGTGGAAAAGAGCTTTACAAAAAAAGTGCATGAATGAGCACGTCCTGCGTTTCTCAATAACATACTCATGGCAAACATTGGCAGCTTTGCCTTTTGTTTTAACCACCCCAAAAATGTTCAAATCTAAGAAATATATAGAGATGTCATTTTCTAATGAAAAATTTTAAGTATCAACACAAACATATATTAATAGTTTCTTGCCGGTTTTATATAGTATAGACATACAGTAAATTAAACCCACTAATAGCAAAAGAACATTTATATGTCCAGAACCCAAAGGGGAAATGCTCATTAATTCGGCTGTTTACTGTAAATTTAAAATAAATGAAATTATGAGCACAATTTTAGTTCAGGTTCATAATCTATTAGTAACAGTAATATTTAGAATGAAACTTACATTCGGAACAAAGCTTGGGGGGACAGCTTTTTCCAAAACTGCATCCCAGTTTGTATCTGCCAGATAAGGGGAGCTTTGAATGTCCGAGAAACTTGAAAATCTGCAATCTGGATCCTTAGTAAGAAGCTGCAAGAATACAGAGACGGGAGGACAGTGAGTACGGTTACTGATTAAGATTTTATTGTACAAGATATTCTCCTATATGACAAAGACATTTATCTGACAGAAACATTTATCGTTACATCCTTACATACACAAAAAGGAGAATTAGTTTGTATAAATCTATTAGTAATCTATTTTAAATGGATATACTTTTTTTTATATCAATAAATATAGGTCATTATTTTAAATATTTTTTATAAATAATTTATTCCTTTGTACTCAAACTTAATACAAAGACATTTACTATTGTATACAATGATAATCTTTACTAAAATTATTATTCATTACTATGGTAAATTTATCTCAAATATGTATTGTGGTTGGTGTCATTTGATGTATTCAAGTCATTAGAATAATACAGCACTTTGTGGGATCTATTCTCTAAGAACTCAAGTGGCCTCCGACAATAACTTTTTCTGGGAAAACTGAGTTTCTTCACAAATTTCCAGAATGCTAATTTTTCCAGAACCCCCAAATTTCCCACAAGCCTAGACTGGGCTAAATGTAAAGGGAGAAGTGAATGTATTCCCAGGTTTCATACTATGATATTAAGCAAATATCTTATATTGGCGAGCCAGACATTTCTTATTTTCATTTCCCATAAAGGGTCTTCAGATCATAATGTATTTTTAAACAATGTCTAACCAGTTGTATAGCAATTGTAGAAATAAAATAAGGTTCATTAGTTTGGAAATAATATTGCCAATAATGGTATTTTAATTAAATCAGCATTGACTGGCTAATTGGCCAACAAAGTGTGTGTGATATCTTTTGGTGGACCGAGTATGACAAGGAGAGATTTCAATTGATCTTATGTAAAATATACCCCCGAGGTATTGTGGGCTAACAGTGAATTTGTAAATTAGGCAAAGTACATGGTGGATTTTTTATAAACATTTTTCTTCTGTTCACTTTTTATTAAAAAAATCGAAAACAAAATGGGTCAAGACTAAAAGGCACAAAGATGATCCAAATGATTTTGACACTTAGTACAGTGATTCTTAATTTTTTGTTTATGTATGATGTTGCTTTAGAGAGGATTGATTAATAAATGAAACATTGTACTAAGAAACGTTTTCCATATTTCTCAAGGTGTCGAAACAGCTTTCAGAAGAGCGTTTGGATGAGCTGTTCTTTGGAGAAAGATGTCAAGTACACTTAACGTCTACAGGCGAGTCAAGGAGCGTTTTTCAGTTAATAATCATAAAAGTAAGCATGTACTAGAAGTAGAATGTTTTCAAGGTCATATTACATAAAAACACATAATCCCCATGTCTTTTTTTAACAGTTCTTATAAAATTTCCTGCTCTAGGTTACCAGATTTAAGTTAAATAAAAAAAATTTTCCCTTATGAAAATATATTTAGAGTGGATCCTAATATATACACAAATATGAAATTAGTTCTAGGTTTATGCAATTCCTACATGTCTTAATAGTGTTACAATTGACTTGATATGTGTAGTGCTATGATTTACTTACATAGAAACATTGACAGTGACAGCAGATAATAACCATTGGGCCCATCCAGTCTGCCCATACTTCATATGCTTTTGGCTTTTAATTTGGGGGACTTCCAATTGACTTAAAATTAGAGTTATTGAAGCTGATTACTATAATAATAAAATCAGTAGCAGTGATGGTGACACAATGTAGCAGGTCGGCTTCCTTGCCGAAGAACAAGCTTCTTTCCAAGGGTTTTCTTATTAAACATTTACTAGGTCTGTCTCAACAATCTTAATGGGCAACACATCCCATCCTTTCTTACATGAACATTTATTTTCAGAGAACCATTTGATCCATGGTTGAGATAGAGACTCTGGCAGTGAAATGGCTGATATTGGCCATAAGGTACTAACTGACAGAGGAGAAAGATACTCTTGTAACAAAACATGCTCCCCTAAAGCAGTTACAGCTCAAGCCCCTGTTTGATAAGGTGGACATGGTCCTCTGTTTTCTACTTTGAGAGACAGCATAGTCCTGGTAAGGGGAATAGGGGTCGGCTTTAACTAGACATAATATTCTGCAAAACTGTGTATTTAAATATGGTTAAGAACATTTATTTTCTGAACAGGACACTGGCACACTGTCTCTTACTGTGAGCTATTACCAAAAACAATTTATCCAGAAACGTGAAGCTCAACAAACAGAATAACCCATGTCAAAACTTACAATTTTCTGTATCCAAAGCTCACGTCTGTCAAAAGCTCTATTAATAATTATAAGTTCCCATGTCCACATCAGCATAAGCGTCATCCAGTAACTTAGTTATCAATACATATACAACTTGTTTAAGTTAATACAGATTTTGAAAAGAAATTAGGTACATGATTATATTTTACCTTCTTAAGTAATGCCACCATGCTCTTGCACCACGTGGAAGAATAATACACTTGTTCTACCCTGAACATGTTCAGAATTTCATCAATTGGCGTCGTTGAATGAATTTCATAAGGTCTCTAAAAAAAAAGGCATTATAGAGTTATATAGAATTGTGTTATATATATATATATATATATATCCTGTATTTGCAGTTGTGATATTTATAGCACACCTTTTTAAGTGAAAAAATACATCCCTGGCAAGTCTAGAATAATTTTTGTATTAGGTGTGTGATTTTTCGAAGATATCAGATTTTCTTCAGTAAGCCAAACTAAGGTCATTAAAATAAATTTTTGGACTTGGGTGCTGGTGCAGTCTTCGTGTTCGGGGGAAAAAAATCTTCAGATTCTACGAGTTTTTCTGGTCTTCACCTTACCTGGTAGCATATGTACAGTACAAAATTGTTGAAAGGTAGTAATGCGCTCCTAAAAATCCAAAGTTTGGAGTCCAGTAGAACCTTTCCATATGACTAACTATGATAGTTAAGGATAACTATAGTCCTTTATCTTGTCTTCCACTACACTGCTAAAAAAGTGAAGTCTGCCTCGAATTTGTGATTTTGATTCTCATTAAAACCATTTATTTTGGTAGTTGTTATTCAAAAAGAAGCCCGCATAATGAACTGGACAAAATGAAGGACAAATTATTCAACAGATGAATCAAGGAGAAGCTCATCTTTCTATCTCCGGTCATCAACGTTTAACAAACACTGGGGGTTTATCAAGTTAGAAGCAAAAGACGGTAGAAAAAACAAACTGTATCTTTTCAGACCAATTTACTAATGGGAGATGTTTATAGGCTAAAAAAAATACCTGGAGCTCAGTATGTTTTTCTGATTTAAGGACATGAAATCATAAGATGCAAGTTTGCAGTCTATTTCATTTAGAAAGACGCTGCATAGCTTCAGGAGGCCAATGGACTAAAATATTTCATTAGGCAGACCAGTTATGCTAAAACATTGAAATAATAGGTTTTTTTATAGTTTTATGATGTGTACTTTTTCTATAGCTTATGCGAGATATGATGTGTGATGTGATGAAAGGACATTTACAATGCTCAGATGCACTTATTTTACACAACAAGCACTAAATAGTTAAATACAAAAATATGACTTGCATTTTAGGAAAACTATAAAAAATTTGGCCAAAACAAGATGACATGAATTATTTTTTCTTTCTTTCTTTCTTCACACATCAGTTTTTGTCATTATTAAAGCTATAGCTTTTCTGTTTTCCGACAATGTGTTTTATTTTATGTTTTAAAAGTAATTCATCTTAGTGCATCTGAATCACTTGGCAGATGGTGGCCAAAACTACAAAGCTCACCACTTTTCTCTTTTCACTTTTAAACAAACCCGGAAACGCTCAGGATTTGCCCACAAGTCTCTGAGGTTTTATCCCAATCTCAGGGTCTCAGAGACACTGACGATGTAGATAACGTTCATATTCTACTCTGTTTAAAGGATATCTGAGAATACTAACTGGTGCCAGTATCACTGTTATTTCACACCTAAAATCCCTGATTACTTCAATTTATATTTACCTTAGTGAAAGAGTGATAGCTTGTGAGAAATATTCATGTAAACACAGAATGCTCATTAATTCTATGATATATCGAGGCTTATATCTATTGATTATTATTATTCTAAGTATCATTAGGTATGTGTGTGAATTATACTAGGCTCTACAATGTAAGATTTGGGAATGAGACAGCTCATCTGTATGGAGGCTATAGATAACCTTGTGTACTATTTCTAAAGTTCAATTATGAAACATGCCCCCCCCCCCAAAAAAAAGCATTTATTAAAAAAACAAAACCTTTTTATATCTCAGTATACTGTAAGTCAAATAACAACATAAAGGTATCTAATGATTCTGGGGACTTTGGGGTGACATGGATTGGCACATTTGATTTGAAGTGACCACCAAAAATAACCACTGATGAAATACTTGTCATTCTAAATGTCTTAAAATATTACATAAAACGCATATGGCAATTCTTACCCAACCTCTCAGTAGCTCATAAACTGTAATTCCCAACGACCACCAATCTACAGGATACGAATATCCAGGTCCCACTTCCATGAAAGACTGGAACACCTCTGGAGCTGAAACATTACATTTATACAAGGCTTATAAAGGTTTCTTGTATTTATAGTATTATCAAAAATATGGCATGGTCTACAGACAAGAAGAGTACTGAAAGCTGGTAAAATAATGAAAACAGCTTACAAACCCCATAATCATGTATGTAACCGAACTGGGCTGTTTCATATGTTGCTTTGTCCCTGCTTGTCCGCTTCAGTAGTAATATAATAGCCTCTAAAGCCTTTTGAATACTCATGTCCATGACTCTGGGATTTTAATGATTGACTCACAGATTTTCCTGCTACATTAGCTCTTTGACACTCAATTACAATTGCTCTTCAAAAATTATTTTTTAAGGCACAGTTCAGTATGGTCAGGTCAGGTTGATAACTTGTTCCCTTAGGGGGATCCTGTAAGGGTTGCAGTAGAGTTGAAGAACATCTATGTTCTCACCTGTAGCCCAGTTGGAGACATCATGCAGCATTCTTTATTGCACATAGGATTTTATAGACAAGGAACTTATTCAAAAGTGGCACCACAAAACTGAACGATCTGGTACCGTCTTGTTTCACAAATTGTTTGCTCACTGAACAAAAGAGGACTGGAAAGAGGGTATAGGGGTCAACTGCCCCTAGACTGTACTGAATTAAGCATTTTGGGCCGCTATCTTAATGCATGTTGCCAACCAGGTTCTAAAGCCTTCTTAATGAATTACATAGTTACATAGTTACATAGTTCATAAGGTTGAAAAAAGACCTAAGTCCATCAAGTTCAACCCTTCTACCTAACCTTTCTATTCTTGATCCAAAATTAAGTCATGGAAACCTAAAAAGTCTACTAAAACTTTTAAAAGCGCCATTTAAAATTCCGTTGTTCAGCGCTATGGAATATGATGACACTATAGAATAATAATAATAATAATGATAAAAACAACAACAAAACCACAAAAGTGGTAAACAGCATAGTTTGTTTTAAAAAGCAGCAAGTGCCCACTAGGTTTGAAACATAGCACATTTACATTCAGGTAACTATGACCCAAGGTCTTTTTTTCAATAATAATGACTGTACAGTTAATTAAATAGGTCCCTTTAGTATTAGGAATAATGTAAGTGAAAGAATGGCACCATTTTGCTTAAGGTTTTACAAGATTAACAAGGTTCATGGTGATTCTTCTAATCTACTTAAATTTAACAACCTTCACATTTAGATGGAAAAAGTTCCATTAAAGTTGCAGTAAATTCTATTTTCAATTATCTTCGACTACAAATTGCCAAAAGGGTGGAATGGTAGTAGATTACAACACGTTGCTTGACTAGCCAGTTCACAGCAGCTGAGGTTTCTATGCATACAGAAAACATTGCTTGTACCCCAAAGTTTTAATGAAACTAATTGAATTAATAGTATGATTAAAGGGATGGTCCAACCACATAGGAAAATCTTGGTCCGGCCCTGGAAGAGATGTCATCGATTTATCTGATTATAACAGATAATGAATTCCGCTATGCTATCTGATTTTACAGGCATGTCACTATGTATGTTTACAGCAACAGGCATGTGCATCTGTATTTAGGTCCCATGTGCATTTGGGGTTCTACAAGTATTTATTATTGTCAAAATTTCTAAAATAGAGCATTATTAATTATCAGGGATTTCTAAAGGCACTGATAAGCCGAGGCTCTGTGCAATGCAGCACCTACCCTCTGTCATACTATTATGAGAGCTAATCATTCTGGGTGTCATTCAGACTGTTGAGATAACCATCATAACCTATGGCAGTAGCTACAGAAAGACCTGTCACCTACATGACAAATCTATCATCCACAAAATAAGGATAAGTACCAGAATAGCGCTCCAGAAGTGGAGCCTGACACATTTATCTAAAAGATAGGGTTATGGACATTTGTCTCAGTTTCTCACTTTAAAGCTTCTTTTGTCTTTCACATCCACTATACAGTATATGCATTACACTCAGGTTTTACGGTTAAAATGTGTTAATTGAACTGTATTTTTCACGTAACTAGACCTATTTGGCATTTACTCTTTTTACCTTTTATTTCTTAAGCGCCAACAAATTATGCAGGGCTGTACAGTTTAATTGGGGCAGTTAGCACATACATAACAAATATACATTAATACATACAGACAGGAGTTGAGAACCCGGCCCATAAACTGCCATCTAGTCTTTTGGTACAAAGTTCCTGGCAGGAATGGGTTCTATCCTGGAATATCTCTTTCTTCCAAGGCCATGGTGACCTGGGCCACAGCTATGTTCTCTACACAGTAATGTACATGCTGGAGCGAGAGATATGGTTTGCATTGGGCTTCAGCAATCCAAAGGTCGATCCTGTTGCCTTCACCCGTCTTAGGCCGATAAATCTTTAGGTTTTTTTTGTTTTTGAACTACGGTACCAAATTTTTATTCACTAAAACTGGAATGTGCAAAAAAATGACAGTTTCCACTGACCAACTATACATTATAATGAACAACCCTGGAAAGGTATTCCAGCAAGGCATGGTAGGCTGGTAATGCTTAATACACAATTTCGTTTTAAGAAAATCTTAATGAGCACTTCTTTTTGCACAAGCCGCTGATGTATGGACTTTTAAAATACATAGTGATGTCAGAGGCGCAGTACTAAAATTTGTCTGCAAGCTAAGCTTTTAATGAATAGACCCTTGTTTCCCTCATTGCCTCTCTCTTCCTTTCTAATCTTTATCTTTCCAACCATATCTCTCTCTGTTCATTTCTGCAATCCCCTTCATATGACCTAATCCCATTTTACTCACCTATGTTATTCTATGAAGTATTTATTTATTAAGCTTTAAATAAATATTCATACCACTGATTAACTCGCAATATTTAGATCTCATCAACATTCACAATCAAAAATATGTCTAATCAAGGCTTTTCTCTTTTTTTTTTGCATTGAGCACATCCGTAATGTACAGCTTAGCTTTAGGTTGCAGGAGCACAGTTATTGTCAGTGCTATTAATCATCATCCATTAAATCAGATGAGCATACGTTACATGAGCAAATGAACCGGCATAACGATAAAGGTCAACTCCACATCATTAAGTCAGTTAAGGTAACTTTCTTTTGATGTTTTCTCTGTATCCTCTCAAACATATCAGCCATCAGCTACAATCAAGGGCATATTCTTCTCAAAAGAAACAAACAGCATCCTTAAATTGCAAATCAAGTGATTCATTCACTCGCTCTCTGTATGTTATCTGAATTTCAAAAGAAAGCTTCTGTTTTTATAAATACAATCAATGCCAATGGCCTAGAAAGGAAATCCCAAAGCTCTATCCAAAGACCTTGACCTTTGCAAACAAGAGAAGAGGCAGAAGTGATTCAGAACAAATTGTTCCAGCATATTCATAAACCCTCTCTTAAACTGAACAGAGCCACTCAGAATGCTGTTGGATGAGATGGAATCCTGGCTGATCATCGGGTCCAAAATACATCATGGGGTCAACTGTTTGATGCACATTTTAAATGAAGATAATTTTAGTGATGTAAAACCAAGACTTGGAACTTGCAGCGTATGTACTCCATGGGGTATGCCTGAATCTTATTCTACAAGGCTGTTTGGACTCGGTTAAATCCACCATGGCACTTAAAAGAACGAAAGCTATGTTTGCTTTAAAGAACCACTAAAAGATCAGTGAATTAGAAATTCCTGTTTTATTTAATGTGTCCTTTGTTGGATAAGGTATGAGCAGCAAAGTTTGCTAAAATGTGGGGACACAATATGTATATAGGTTGAACTTGATGGACTTTGGTCTTTTTTCAACCTTATGAACTATGTTACTATGTTACTATGTGGGTAAGGGCATGTGATGTATTTTTTTGCAGCCATTCTTGTCTAATCTGGACAGCTGTTAATAATGCTTAATTATGTCTTTTTTTATCATATTTTCCATATTACTTATGAAGAATTTAAGAATGAATTTGAATCATTAAATTGAAATTAAATTACTTAAGTGGAAATTTATTTATTTTGAGATTTACTGTGATAAATATACTGTATGGCATTTAAATGCATAACAGCCAAATACTGGGTAAGAATTGAAATTTAATTTACCTTTTTGGCCAAAGAGCAAAGTGCTTATGTTAAAGGTGTCCACAAGATAATTTGGTGTCCATGTCCACAAGGATCATTAAACTACCCGTGTAACAGCAACTGCAAAAGGCAGAATGAGTTGAGCTCATGCGTGAAATAAAAACATGCATTGGAATGCCCTGAGGCACATGTCCCTGAGGATAGTTATTCTCATACAAATATGTGCTGTCCCATGGGGCAGCTTTGGCATCAGATGTCATTATTTGTGTTCATCAGAATACATGAAGCTCAACTGTTGGATGCCATTATGCAAGAGATTGCGCCATTTTTGTTCAATTAATAGGCAAAAATTGTATTTCTAAAAAAAATATAAAATGACAAAAATACATGTAGATATTTATTAAAATAAAATAATTAACCTAACAATGTCAGATGCATTGCAAAAAAACAAAATGAATAATCTAGCATGACAGCAGGATGCAGTGGATTTGAAACCATTTAACCATGATTAACCAGTATGAATAATGGCATGTTGGACAATCAGAGGCCTCGGTGCACCACTGATTAATGGTGGTAGAGGATCTGAAATCTCCCTTATAACCAGCCCAATTACACTAGGGAAGTCTGAACCTAGCCGCCACAGCCTCCTTATATTTACCCTACACTGCCTGTCCACCTGATGACATCATATCCCAACGCTGAGCAGAGAGGACAGTGGCCCCTGAGGTAAGCAGCGAGGGGCAGTTGAGGCCTAGGGCAGCACCCAACGCCCCAAGCCCTTTATATTCGCCTTTGTTCAGTTATAAGCTGTAAAATGTGTCTGGTTGTTTTTGGAAAACCTAACTATTTAGAATTAAAATTTTTGCAGTATTTTAGAACTTGACATATTCCACTATATTTTTTATGTCACAAGAATGAAAGAGTGAAGTTTAAGTGCCATGGTACGAAAGAGAAAAAATAATACACTAGTAAAGATTAAACTCTACTTTTAAAAATAGATTTATAAAACATAACACATATTGTTCAAATGTAAAATACTAATATATATATATATATATATATATATATATATATATATATACCGTATTTGCTCGATTATAAGACAAGGTTTTTTCCAGAGCAAATGCTCTGAAAAATACCCCTCGTCTTATAATCGGGGTCGTCTTATATTCAGACCTCAAATAGGTCTGACTATGAGAGACTAAGATCCAGTTCCCCTGCAGCGATGCAGGGAACCTGGATCCTCCTGTGTTATGCCCCCCCCAACTTACCGGTGCTTCTGAGTCCCCGATGCTTAGTCCGGGCAGCGTGTAGAGCTCTACGCGATTCGCGTAGACAACTTCCGCTCAAGCGTGTAGAGCTCTACACTCTGCCCGGACTAAGCACTGGGGGACTCAGAAGCACCGGTAAGTTTGGAGGAGGGAGGGGGAGGGAGTGTTAAATGGGGGCATAAGGCATTTGTGTAGGCAGAGTGCTCTGTGAAATGCCTTTTAACCCCCTTAGTGCCACTCTGCCTCCAGAAATGCCTTTTAACCCTTTATACACCACTCTGCCTCCTGAAATGCTTTCTACCTCCCTATATGCCTCTCATCCCCATAATATGCCTTTTAACCCCCTAAATGCCAGAGTGGCATATAGGGGTATAAGGCAATTCTGGAGGCAGAGTGGCACATAGGGGGTCAAAAGGCATATCATGGGGCACAGTGGCATTTAGAGGGTTTAAAGGCATATCATGGGGCACAGTGGTATTTAGAGGGTTAAAAGGCATATCATGGGGCACAGTGGCATATAGGGGGTACAAGGCATTTTCTCAATCATAGCTTGTAATAACAAACAATTGTTCACACAGTAGCGTACCTAGCGGGGGGCGGGGGGGGTGGTAATGTCCGCCGCTGGAGGAGAAGGCTCGCAAGGGAGCGGTATCGGAGGTCTTTAACAGACCTCCGGCTCCCTTGAGTGATTTTAAGCCGGTTCCCTTGAACCGGCTTAAAATCACTCAAGGGAGCCGGAGGTCTGTTAAAGACCTCCGATACCGCTCCCTCGCGATCCACACGGCAACTGCTGCTGTGCGCCGGGGTTTGTTGTCAGATCCCGGCGCACAACACTGAAGGCGCGCCCACCGCCGTCCGTGCCCTCTGAACCGGAAGAAGACAGAAGAAGAGGAGCGAAGAGGAAGAAAAGGAGCTTACTGCTGTAAGAAGAAAAGAGGAAAGGTCGAAAATCATTCAGTGAGAGTAGATTGGTATGTGTGGAATCTGTGGATTGGTATGTGTGGATTGGTATGTGTGGAATCTGTGGATTGGTAAATGTGGATTGGTATGTGTGGATTGGTATGTGTGGAATCTGTGGATTGGTATGCGTGGAATCTGTGGATTGGTAAATGTGGATTGGTATGTGTGGAATCTGTGGATTGGTATGCGTGGAATCTGTGGATTGGTATGTGTGGATTGGTATGCGTGGAATCTGTGGATTGGTATGTGTGGATTGGTATGCGTGGAATCTGTGGATTGGTATGTGTGGATTGGTATGTGTGGAATCTCTGGATTGGTATGTGTGGAATCTGTGGATTGGTATGTGTGGAATCTGTGGATTGGTATGTGTGGATTGGTATGCGTGGAATCTGTGGACTGGTATGTGTGGATTGGTATGTGTGGAATCTGTGTATTGGTATGTGTGGAATCTGTGGATTGGTATGTGTGGAATCTGTGGATGTGTATGTGTGGATTGGTAAATGTGGAGTGATGGGTGTTATGCTGTACCATTTCCAATGTCTTTTTCATTATATAATTATGCTCTAAAGTGCATCATAACTCCCATCACTCTATACTGTTCCATAAAGTGGCAGAGCTGGGAGACAGAGGCCTTGCACCCCCACCGCAGGACTCCTGAAAGGTAAGTGAACTTCAAAGGGGGGAGAGGGTAGATAGGGAGAAGGGAGTGAGACGGGGGGATAGGGGGTAGATAGGGAGAAGGGAGTGAGAAGGGGTAGATAGGGCAGAAGGGGGTGAGAATGGGTAGATAGGGAGAAAGGAGGGTAGCAAGAATATTGAAATAAAGAGTCAGAATGAGAGAGCGAAAATGAGAGCGAGAATTAAAAAATTTGTTAGAATTCATCAATGAATATGTGTAAATAATTTGTGTGAAAGAATAAATGATTGTGTGAATGAATTGTGTGAATGAAAGTGAATTAGTGAGTGACTGTAAAAGTGTTTGTGTTAATCATAGGTGTATAGTTGATTTGTCAAAAAAGCAAAGATGGTATAAGCAGGGTGTTTATGGGACAAAAATGGCACAGGCAGGGTGTTTATGGGACAAAGATGGCACAGGTAGCGTGTTCATGGGACAAAGATGGCGTACACTCGGCTGTTTGGGAACAATGCTGACTCATGCTGGGCTGTTTGGGGGCAAAGATGGCACGTCCTATGTGTGTGTAATTTGGGTGCTGGTCAGGTTCTATGTGGGCAATGTGGACGCTGTTTATTTTGGAGGGTTATTAAAGAAAGCACTATTATATGTTCAGTAAATGGTATTTAAACGTATTTATTTTACTTATAAGTTATTAATTTATTTTTTCAGATTTCTTGTTGTTTACAGTTGAAATACAGTTTACAAATTGGAGCAAAAAATATTCTTAACATAATTTTGTAGATGTCTTTACATTTGGTGGTGGGGGGTGCCACTTACAGGATCCGCCCCGGGTGCCAAATACTAGTAGGTACGCTCCTGTGTTCACATAGTTTACATGAATTAACATTTACTGGTAACACTTTTTTCCTATAGGGTCGTCTTATATTCAGGCTTTCTTTTTTTCATAAATTAATATTCAGATTTTTGGGGGTCGTCTTATAATCAGGGTCGTCTTATAATCAAGCAAATACGGTATATATATATATATATATATTTATATATATAACACTACTTATTGTTACAGGATGAGGTTTATTAGTTGCTTTGGTTCACATACCCCTGTAGCATAGACCTTTGATCACGTTCTCCCTCTTTCCAGCTGTAATTCTGTATTCTGTAAGTACCACCATTTTTTCTGATGGACAAGAGCAAAGTACTGATTATGGAGAATATGGTCCCATGGTCCAATATCACATGGGCTGCATTTCAAGTACAGAAATATCTCTGCCTGTGACCCACTCAGAAACTCATTGATACTCCTCGAGCTGTCTCAGACAATAACGTGCCCAGGACATAAGCAAGAGGAACCGTGATATATGAAACACTGAACACTGTCACCTGATCCTTTCAGCCCTGAATAGCGGTATTGGTGCGCTAAAGTAACGTAAGCAAATGCACCTGTATGAAAAACCTGACATGGTCTCTAATGGCTTCAATAAATAGTTATAAATAACTCATTAAACCACCTCAAAACAGAATTTCTGTGCTCCTCATTTTTGAAGGTTGAGAGGCACACGTGTGTGAAGATTAGCTCTATTTAAAAGCTGGGCCGCTATTATTCTTCCAGTACCTCAAAAAATGTCTCTTGCGGGTGTCCCCAATAACACGACGGGCAAAAACATCAACTGCCTCTTCCCCACATAGAGGACATAGGGAGCATCTGACCAACGCCGGGTCATGTCCCAGGGTCCTTAGGCAAGGTGGCAAATCAACACGTCCCAGACTCTATGTTTCTTAACTAAAGGAAAAATCCAGTCCAAGGTACATTAAATGAACTGCATATATATATATATATATATATATATATATATATATATGTATATATCAATATTTGACGTGGTGATTATCATATTTTTCGAGATTCTATACATCTGGATTGTTTTGGAAAAACAATCTTCAATTCAGCCTCTAGCTTCCACTCCAATTTTTCCTGTTTCTGTGCCATCCCTTTGTACCAATCAATTATTAGAAGCAGGAACAAGAATACAAAAAACAGCTTTAGATATCAATACTCTTGATCCATTTATGCCAAGAAACCATTAGAATAGTGGGGTAGCTTTGTCTGTCTTGTTCTCTTTTGCCATCCAGGGCGCTTGCAGCCGAGGCGCTACAAAGAGCTGACCAGGTTGCTGACTTGATCAGTGCATTTTTATCTACCGTTCTAGTTTTTTGAAGAATCTTTTATGAAATGTCAGAAATGTCACAATAAACTTAAAAATGCAAAGTTCAAATACATTTCAGTTATCTCTCAGTGACAGGGAGACACAATATTATTAAATTACCAAGCAGTATCGCTGTATCTTTGACATGCATCCGAGCTGAAATTCAAAGAAAATTGCATATGAAATGACAGTTCCATTAAATACTCCTGAATAAAGCCGAGCGATGACACGCGAATACTGCTTGCACAGCAGACTGCTCCGGAATTATATTTGTCAGCAAACTATGGGGAAACACATTGAACGGTATTATCAGAATGGCCGAATTCCGCTTAACCCAGTAACCAAAATCACCGACTCCGACACGACGTGGCTTGTAATACCCTTTAGTATGTTGCTTATAGGTTATTTTGCAGATTCACAATTGTTTTTCAGAACATTTTAGTTTACAGAGATTGCGGTAAATTAACAGCTCGTGGGCCGTGCTTATTTTAGGTGCTTTTAGACTTGCTTTCTCTCTTCAACTGTGATTTATACATAGAAAGAAAAAAATTGACCGCAGATAAGAACCATTCGGTCCATCTAGTCTGCCCATTTTTACTGATGTAAAGTCCCAGACCTTTATCAGTCTTATCTTCCCTCCCTTGCGGCATTAGCCTCTACCACTGATGAGAGGCTGTTCCATTGATCTACCACCAATATGTGTCAGAGATTAAAACTGTACATTATTGGTATGCACTTCGCAAAAATGCTTAGGACTTCTTATACGGAACAATTAATTTATGAAAAGGGCCAAATGGCCAAATTCTCAGATAGCACAGCATTGTTAAAGAAGCTTTCTTATGTTGCTATTTTGCGCTATTCTGTTGGAAGCGACATGTGGTCAATGTAACCTTTCCCTTATTATTTTTTTAACTTATCTTATTTTTTACTATTTGTACTTTGTACGAATATTTGCCCGAACCGAACACAGAAACGGGCGAATATTCGTGGAATATGAATACTTTTTTCCCCGCGAACACGAAGAGTTGTCCGGCGCCCAAGTCTAATTATTATTAATGTTCCACCACATATGGGTACATGGTTGACTTCAAGGGTCCACTTGGACAACCACATATCCCATAGTGGCTAGCATTCAAAGGGTTTGAAGCACTCAACACAATAAATTCTCCTTTAGGTGTACCAGACGGAACAACTGAGTCTTGTTAATACGAAGAAACGACTTCCTTAAAATCCTTTATCCTAATGAGACGTCTCTTGCTTTGCACCTGCTGGTCTAGACATTGCCTGTGTCCTAATCGTTCATTTATGGAAGTCTAATTCATTTTCCCGTCACAGACGAGCTGTAACCAGCAGCCCCATTTGAATTATTTTTAGAGGAAAGTCTAAATAGATTTAGCTTTAACAAGTGATTCGCAGGGAGTCAGATGGTGGCTTTTGGTTTTCTTTATTACCGGAGATGTAATATTGTGTTGGTAGGCAGCAGGCATCAATAACTTTTACCCTGGATGCTGCCGTATCTGGATGTTGACATTAACGCATTAGATAATTATATGTAACAAAATATAATTAACCAACATTTATTTGATGTAGCTACCAATTTGTCTAGAATTTCATATGTTTAAATTATGTTATGTTGTAGAACCAGTAGTACAACGTAACTAACGTGTAACTAATGCAGAAAATCTTTCTATAATATTATTGCGCTGTGCGAAAAAGAAAGCCCCAATTTGTGTGGATCTTCATAGCTTCAGAGTGTTTCTGTTTGAGAGAGACGATCTTTATTTGGGACTGAAAGCTCGGTCCTTCTTCCCCCCGTCCGATGTCTGTCTCTGGAAGTAGGTCACAATGTTTGTTGGGAATGTGTATATCACAATGGGGTCTATTCATTAAACTGTGAGTGATTGCCAGTTGGCTAAAAACCCATGTTTACAAATTCACTAAAGTCAACTCATATCAACACAAGCAAGAATTTCCTCACTACTTGCGTACACTTATCCACTGAGGAACAGGTGCGAGCGGATGCATGCTGGAGAAAGCGAGCGACTCATTCATTTACCTGCAAGCTGCAAATGTGAGATGGAGCTAAGTGAGTATGCAAGATGTTTTGCGAGTGTTAACATGGGATCATTCGAGTTAACCTTTACATCGACCGCCCACTCAACTTTTTAGTGAATAGATTCATACAGCTATGAACAACAAGTACATTCTTCTTAGGCATGCCATTGCCTACATAGCTATTGACATATGTCATGGAAAAGCCCTTTTAAAGCCACATCCACTAGCCACACTCTCAACCACTTTACTCCTGCTTATGTCTACCCTCGTCCATCCGGTTTATAAAATTCTTTTGATCAGTCTTGGTTATGATCCACCGCCGCTCCACTTATGGCCCACCTACAGACTCCTTATTTTTAATCTTTGAAGCCATGCCACATATGTAGTTATTGGACACCAATAGTGGAAGCAAAATAAAGGGCGACTATTGCATCAAAGTTCAATAGGTAAAATATTCAATCTGTTATTTGAAAAAATAAGTAAAATACCAAAAAAATGAACCTACTGAAGTTTGGAGAAGTTGCAAATCCAATTTACCGTAATGACTGATATCAACGACCTTTAGTAACCCCTGAAATTCTTGACCCTGAACCTCAAGGCATGCCACTATCTACTGAAGGAGATCGAGAAAATCATGTTCTAGGTATTAGAAGCGTTAGTGGAAATATGATCAAATAATTCATGCTTACCCATGTAAGGCTTCGTTCCCGCCATAGAGGATGCTTTCTCTGATCCTTTTACTATGGTGGCGATGTTAAAATCAGTAATATGAACATGTCCTGAAATGAAACGATGAAAATATTAATGTTTATTATTGTTTGTTGGGGTTTTTTTGGTTATTTTTATACAGCTATTCAAGGGACTCTTCGTCGAGTGAGAATTTCCACTCATTATCCGCAAGCTCCTTTTAATTAGGTAAGCTGTGTTCTGTAGGGTTGGAGTAGATGTAAAGGAGGTCCACCGTCTACATTTTCTTGTAAAGCATATGTTCCTAAACCAGGGTGGTAAGGTTGCATTTATCAAATTTAATAATTCAATGTAGTTTGAACAACTTCGCAGAATTTTACATGTGTTCTCGGATATTGTACCAGTGCAGGATTAACTTAACTTGAACAAAACTTTTAAACATTGGTTGACATTTTGAGTTGACATAAATGCTCCTGTGACCGCCAAGGTCCTTCTGTCATCAAAATAACTAACAAAATAGTGGCAACACTTCTAAAATATCTTTGGCACTCAATGTACAAAATGCTTCACACATGTAAAAGGTTATTTATAAAGGGCACATTCTAGAACCAAGAGTGTGAAATAATCACTTCTTTGCCTATATATTAAAAAAGTTTTGTATGTTCATCATCTATACACATACTGTAGACATAACCATCATTATTAGTCAGATATAGTTTATTTAAAGATACATATAGTAATAAGATGAATATCATAATTTTAGAATATCTCTTTTTAGGGAAAAGGACGGATACAATTTACAAGAACATGAAAAAATAGATTGTAGATAAATAAAGTAGATTGTGAAATTGGGGGATGGGATGATGTAAAGTTCTTGAAGAAAACTCATGGAAGATAATGTATGATGATGATGATGGATATAGATGTCATTTAATACACTGGGACTTTGTTGTGGAATTGTGTTGAGACATAAGATTCCAATTTGGAGATTCGGGATTTGGGGTGGTGACCTTGGAATGTGGGGAGTAGTGCGGCAATAAAGAGAGGGATTTGGATATAAATGGGGGGATTGAGCACAAAGGAAGGAGAAATTTGATTAAATGATCTGAGTCATCCTTACAAGTAATGAGGGGTAATTGGGGTTTGACACATGCACTGTTAGAATAGGTGATATGGTGGAGTAAGAAAGGTAGGGATGACGAGAAGGAACAAGGTGCTGAGATGATAATCAGTGGGCTGGGGATGTGGAAAGATGGAAGCACAAGTAAGTACGTAAAGAGCGAAGTAATTAGATAAAGGACAAAGCTCCACTTGCTTATATAGGGATAATGCAATATAGATGACTAAAATATATGACTAACTGCATAAACAATGGCACCAATATGTTAGAAGCAATACTAAATGACTCCGATTCCTCTGCCCTACGCAGCGTACTCACAAATCTAACGCGGCTGCATGTGTTTCGGAAACGTTATAGTCAATCTGTGAAGGAACATTACGCTGAACTGCACAATATATTACAGGGCACAGTAAATCAGGCAGATTCTGCGCATGAGAGAGCAGAATAAACTGGGGTCAGTGTGGAGGCTCAGTGTGGAGTGCAATATATAAAAGCTCGGTCTGTCTCTAACAGCGCAAAAGAGCATAAATAAATAAAATGGTGGGGCAATGAAATTATCCTCCCTGAAATAAAAAATGGCATGATAATTATCATTCTTTTTAGTTTACTTAGTTTCTTTAATTGAGAACTTTATAGTTACAAATATAGACAATGGCTTACCGATAGGGGTACTCCATATAAAGTGAGAAAAAAAACAGTATTGTTATAGGATCCAGTTGAATATTTTTATCCTAATATCAGGTGTATCTCCGTTTGATATCCCCATCCGGCTCATTTACAGAGCAGACATAGCCTTTACATGCTGCACCCACAGCCCCAAGACCTTAAGAAGTGGAGCTCGGAGACGTCTTCCAGTATGGACAGCAGATGGAGGGGTGAACCCCAGGGGCTACTTTATTACTGCCAGGTCTTCGGAAGTTCCCAAGACAAATGCATCACTAATGGGAACTTAACCTAACTGGATATTTAGCTCAAGAGCACATATGTCATAACATAACATATATAACATATATATATAAATATATGTAGATCCTTACATACCTATACCAACTAAACCCTTAAATAGGGATCCCAGAACCACCTTTAGGGAGCAAGTAGAAGCAGGATGGTGACTGAAAGGTAAATATTTTGCAACGTCTTTCTTTTCTCGTGTGTGAAGTGAAGGCAGGGAATGCTTTTTTTCTTGTATCTTGTGCATCTTTTTGCTTCCCTTTTCTCTGTTCTATTTTCATTCCCTGTCCTCTGCTATTACAGCTTCATCATTGGATTGTCCTCAATTATCAAAGTTCAAAAGTACTCTCAATAGGCTTTGGGCTTCACGGTGACATGGTGGTCCATGAGGCTCATGATGGTGAGGATAGATGCTTGTTAGCCTCTGGAGTCCCTTTAGTTTTTGTATTATGAAAATAATAATTTACTGAAACCATGACATAGAGGAAAGTGTCCTAATTTTTTTTCAAAAGTTATTAGCAGAGTAGCTTTGTTGGTTTAAAAAATTGGGTCCTAAATAATTAGGACGGTCTAAAAACGTACTATTAGATTGTTTGATACAAATGGTTCATACGAGAAAATAAATCTGTTATCATTATTAATATGCCTAATTATATTACAATATTATGTATCTACTTTGTAACAATTTCATTTGCAGATAGTTACTGCCTATGGCACATACTGATATTTCATTTATTTGCTTGTGGATGGCATAGACATGTCAAATATGAACTCGCATTAACCAGGGGAGTAATTGGCAATTTTTAAAATACATTTCCCCAAAATTCTTTATAATCAAGCTACCTATCGTTTATTGGAAACACTCAAAAAATGAGTTGAACTTGGCTTCTTCAGAATACAACACCCATTATCCTCAAAAAAAGGGAAATAACTGTGGATGGTGGAGATCACAGAACGACTGCAGGTGGATCTGACCTTATCTGGTTAGGAGTAGCACAGGAAAGGTACAGAATACATAATAATTCACCCTTCTTTATTACCATTTAGCAAGTCATCTCGTTTTAGAAGCTGTTAAGCATTTTATCCCTCTTTGCTGGGTCAAGTGTTTTTGAGAGTTAATCTCTTAAAGATTATAACAAAGGAAGCGAAGAATAATCAGCACGTTGCAGACGGAAATGTTATTCATATATACGCAGCGCTTGCAAAATGTTACACTTACCGTGTTCATCCAGTAAGATATTATCAGGCTTGATATCTCTAAAAGAAAAAAAAAATATATATATATATGAACTTGCTTATTGAAAAATCTAGCGCTCAGGAATAAAATGTCAAGTATAAGAATTCATGAAGACCCAAAGTGTTTGAGAAACTGTGAACATATCGGGGAAAAGGTTCTGATCTCACCTAGGCTGTTTGAGGACTATTATATTGAGTTTGCCCCAGTGCAGATCTTACTGGTGAGACATCCAGTACGTAGTCAATACAGTTTATTAAGGGCAACAATTAATTTACAATATATTTCTAAAAGCCACCTATGAAATGAGTGGAGATGCTGGTAGACTTATCTTTTCTTCTTGGACTCCCTGTCCTTCATGCATTATCACACGGATTAAGTGAAACGGGGTCCAGTGAGTTCCTGAGTGTCTGAAGGAGACTCCAATCAGAGCTTTCTAGATTCCTTCACTAATAATGTAGTATGTTCTTTCTGGCACTACAAACCTTGTAGCTTATATAGTTCCATCATGTCAACTTCTACCTACCCATATCTGATTATCCAGAAGAGCGCAAAATAACCAAAAAGTTCATTGATCTTAATGAGTTAAATAAGGTATGGGAAGAAGAAGTTAGATGTATTTCTTTAATGAGAGAATGGTTCATAAGGGAAATATAAAAAAGTATATTAGCACATATAGTGTAAATATGAGGGTCTCATAAACAGATGACAAAGCTGAGGACCTGAATAGTTTGCGGTGTTACAGCAGAAGAAGAGAGTAGATGGTCCGAGCGGTTCCTTATTAGCCAACAAAATCTGTTTCTATGGTTGAAATATGGACTAATATTTTACCAGGTCCCAGGGTCAGCTAACGTGTTCCAGCTAAGTAAAATTCTGCTGCATACAATATACAAAAGAGGAATTCACAGAAGATGCACTACTATATAATAACAGAACCGTGAAGTGCCCGACAAAGGCAAGCAGAGATTATTACACTCAACGAGGCTCTCATTACACGCAGAAAAATGTGCTATCAATCGTTTGCTCAAATGGAATAAATGAAACATTTCAAACGAGCAAAGACTTTGTACTGAAAATCTGATATAACCCAAACATTGTTAATATACCCATTTATATGTAAATTGCTATACACAATATACTGCATAAAAAATTATATATAGGGAGCATAAATGCAACCAATAACACAATTGAATTAATATTATTATACCTTAGTAGGACAACATGTGGCTTTAATGTTAATAGCTAAATTATAGATTTTTTTGTAACTCTGAAAATGTATTTTCGTTTTTTTTTTTTTTTTCAAGGTTATAACTGAAACAGAGCTTTCACGGAAAAGAAGGTAGGGAATGAGTCTGGAGAATGAAAAAACTGACCTGGAGACATGGGGCAGAAGGGCTTTCATCGGGTGACTGAGGGTCAAACCCAAAGTTCCCAGTTATGCCCACTGGTCATCCACGAACAAATAGTTTGTGTCATGTGATTGTGGATATTTAGACCAAATCAAATTCAATTATATATAAATGACTTTGTAAAAAAAGGTCAAACTTTAAAGCTGAATGAAGTACACCAGAAAGAATGAAACATGATATTTGATTCAATTTTAATGTAAAAAACCTAATTTTTTTTATTCTAATTTGCGTCAGCATCAATAGATTTTATACAATTCCCTTAACCAGGGTACTTCTATAAACTATTATATAAACCTTCATACGAGCAAGAGCTTTTTTCTAGGTTTTTTCTAGGTTATTATTATTACTACCCAGTGAATGTGTGCAGCATGCTTTATGTTCGATTAAACAAAATGAAAAAAAAAAAAAAGATTTTTCATAGAAATACATTATTATAAGGAACCATATGGTGTTTGTTGAACATTAATATAATTTAGCCTGGAAAATAATGTGAAGTTAATATGCATGTGGAGACGATTCTGCTTCTGCCTACTGTTAGAAATAATAATGTGTATTCCACGTGGGTCTGAACAACAGAGGTAGACATCTCTCGTGAAAATGTGATTTTATCACGCTGTGCATATATATGGAGCAATTATATAAATTATCAGACTATTCTGGCATAACCTCATTGACAATTGTGCTAAAGGTATCATGATGGACAGGAAATATGTAAATATGAACTTGAATGAATATTCTAATAGTCCCAATTAATACAAATAAATGATTATGCTGCTACACTCATTTCCCTTAAGTAATTGCGCAATAAGGTCTTTTATCTTCCAGTGAAATGCACAAGTCACAAAATTAGTGACGTAATGTACAATTAGCACGATTGGTTTTCTTCCCCAACTGCATTTTTCTGTGTTAAAACGCACCTGTCAGATAAATGTCCAACCTATAACCCCTTAAGGACAATGGGCAGTCCCAAAACCCATTGAACAATGCATTTTGAGCCTGTACATGTACGGGCTTTGTCATTAAGGGGTTAATTTTGTCTAAATGTCTCTGCAGGGGGATAATATTCTGTTCACGTTTTATTATCTTTGCAAAATGTTGTGTCATCTGCAAATATTAAGAAGTTGTTTTCAGGATCATTAATAAATAAGTTAAAAAGAGTGGGTAACAAAGACAAGACCTTGGGGTACAACACAACATTTTCGTTGCACTGTAAAATTGTCCATTAGCAATGCTTCTCCCTACTCTTTCAACCAGTTCTCTATTTAGATGGAGTTTCACTTATAGAAATATATGTTTTTATTACATTATGATTTAATAAAGATATAATGTGTTTTCCGTGTGCAGCTTTTCCATTACAGCTTAATGGAATATAAAAATATTGTCTGAGTCTGACTTTAGGAGACGGCTTTTTGTGATACACTTTTTTTTATTGAATAAATAGCTAGAGACTGTCATCACAATGCATCTGATAGGGAACAGACTTCAAAGGTAAACGGATCCAAGATCCAAAGGTACGTCTTATTTATTTGCATTGCCTAATTCGAATTATAGATTGAAAGTCTGCTAACAGGAGAAACTCTCTACAGAGAGTCGATAATCGACTTCCCAGCTGCCCACAGTCTCGGCAGTTACTGTAAAAGCAGATTTGTTATACTGTATTAAAAAGAGAATGTGTTTACAGGATGAGAACATAAAATTGGCTATTTTTACGGTAGATCCTTGGTAAGACCACGTCTTGAATATACGGTACATTTTAAGACAGCAGTTCACAAAAAAAGACGTAATGGAGGATATGGAAAAGATTTAGAGATGGGCAATGAAATAAATAAAAACCAGTGGCGACTCTAGAAACAATATATAGGGGGGCACACAAGATACCACAGTCAAACTGGGGGGGCATTAATAATTTCCACCATTAAATCATACCACTGAAAAAACATATATATATATATATATATATATATATATATATATATATATATATATACACACCGGTGTATATATATATATATATATATATATATATATATATATTGCCAAAAGTAATGTGCTATGGAATGATACTTTTGTTATTGGCCAATACAATACTTGATCATTCAACATGGGAAGCCTGAAGCCACAATTTAGTACGACTAATCCTTGAAATCCTTTAAACAACACAATACCTTAACATTTGCACTAAATGATTTCAAGGCCTAATATTAGATCTTGCTGCTGATATATATATATATATATATTAGCCCCTGCTGCCCATATATATTAATATTAGTCCCTGCTGCCGATATATATATAAATATATATATATATATATATAAATATTATATCCTGCTGCTGATAGGAGGTATAGATCAACACATTAACACACAAACCCAGCTTTGCATGTATAGATCAATTTAAATTCACTTGTGATCTCAGCACTGAAGGTATATATCAAATCAACAGAATCAGACATACAAATCCTGTATTTGCAGGTATACAATAATAATATATGAAATGTAGCATTGCAGGTATAGATCAAATAAATACATGGAAACAGCATTGCAGGTATTAATCAACTGAACAAGACATACAAACCCTGTGTTTGCAGGTATACATAAATAATGTATGGAAACATAGCATAGCAGATATGGATCTACAGAATAACACAGAAACCCAGCTTTGCAGGTGTAGGTCAATTGGAATTCACATAAAAACACGGCATTAAAGGTATATTTTAAACCCCCTAAATTACATAGAAACATAGAAAGAGACGGCAGATAAGAACCAGTAGGCCCATCCAGTCTGCCCAACCTCTGAGTACTTTCCTTTAGTACCTGCCCTTATCCTATATCTAGCTTGGCCTTATGCCTATCCCATGCTTGCTTAAATGACTTTACTGTATTAACATCTACCACTTCTGCTGGGAGGCTATTCCATGCGTCCACTACCCTTTCCGTAAAGTAATATTTTCTGATGTTACCATTAAACCTTTGCCCCTCTAGTTTATGCTTGTGTCCTCTTGTTGTGGTAGTATTTCTCCTTTTAAATAAACTCTCTTCCTTTACCTTGTTGATTCCCTTTAAGTATTTAAATGTTTCTATCATATCCCCCTGTCCCGTATTTTTTCCAGGCTATATAGGTTAAGATCCTTTAACCTGTCCTGGTAAGGTTTATCTCGTAATCCATAAACCATTTTAGTAGCCCTTCTCTGCACTTTCTCCAACATTTCTATATCCTTCTGGAGATCCGGTCTCCAGTACTGTACACAATACTCCAAGTGAGGTCTCACCAGTGATCTGTACAACGGCATGAGCTCTTCCCTCCAGGGCCGGCCCTACAATGGGGCCGACTGGGGCAATTGCCCCAGGCGGCACTTCAGAAGGGGCGGCACTTTGCCGCCCCAAGCGTTTTTTTTTTGTTTTTTTTGAAGCGGAGGAGAGAGAGAGGGGCACCGAGTGATTTTCGCTTACCCGCTCGGCGCCCCTCTCTCTCTCCTCTGCGGCGAGTTTCCCTGTTCGGTCTCGGTGCCGGCTTGTAATGCAGAGCGCTGGAAGTGACGCGAATTTCCGGCGCTCAGCATTACAAGCCGGCACCGTGGCAGCACAGGGAGACTCGCCGCAGGACTGTTTAAGAGTAAGTACCGGGGGGGGTAGATAATGCCGCCCCCCCCCCCGGCGTTGGCGGGGGGCGGCATTTTAAACTTCGCCCCAGGCGGCGTTAAGTCTTCGGCCGGCCCTGCTTCCCTCTATCTACTGCTAATACCTCTCGCTATACAACCAAGCATTCTGCTAGCATTACCTGCTGCTCTACTGCATAGATCACAGGTTGCACACCCCAAAGTCAGCCCTGGCGTCCACACTGCCCACATAGAACCTGGCCAGCACCCATATAACACACATAAGATTTGCGATCATTGTCCCATATACACCCCGCCTGTGCCATCTTGGTCCCCAAGGCTCAAACATCCTGCTAGTGCCATCTTTGCCCTTCCACAATTATACATCTATGATACACACAAACACATTAACTCATGCTCTCCCTCATTTAGACAATTCATCCACATATTAACTCATGCTCTCCCTCATTCAGACAACTCATCCACATATTAACTCATGCTCTCCCTCATTCAGACAACTCATCCACATATTAACTCATGCTCTCCCTCATTCAGACAACTCATCCACATATTAACTTATGCTCTCCCTCATTCAGACAATTCATCCACACATTAACTCATGCTCTCCCTCATTCAGACAATTCATCCACATATTAACTCATGCTCTCCCTCATTCAGGCAATTCATCCATTTTAAGAAACTACGCCCCTTGGAGCTTCAAATGAGGGGCTACATGTATTTCTAGGACAAAAGTTGAGTGCACAAATAATGATGGAATATGTCGCTTTGGCTAGTTTTTTCTAACCATAGCGACATGTTCATTTGTCTCTTGTGCACTCCAGGTTTGTACTAGAAACACATACAGCCCCTCATTTGATGTGCCAAGGGGTGTAGTTCTTGCAAATGTGTACTTTTTGTACCATAATTTAACTTCCTACGTGAGCAGTAATGCCACGTCAAGGCTTCAACCCTAATTACTGATCATTCACACGCCTTTCATATCTCCATTCACTCGCAGAAGCACACACCATACTTTCCATACATTCACTCACAGAAGCACACACCATTCTTTCCCCTTACAATCCCAAAGAAATGATGGTAAAGGGAGAAAAAAAATCACTTTTACAGCAAAAATAAGTTTTGCAGTAAAAATGCAAGGCGCTCCAGGGATAAGATGGTTACTCACGTACCGCACAGGCTAAATGGCTGATTTTATTAATATTTGCAGTTCATCAGGATTTCAAAAATTGCCTCCCTCTACCGTTGGCTAAATTTAACCCCATGATCAAAGGGATCATGGGATTAAAAATTAGTATCGGCCATTTTTAAAAAGGGAATGTGACTTTTTATAGCTATATGATCACTGTGGTAACATTGGCTACCACAGTGGATCATTTAGCTAGAATACGTAAACTTTTTTTTTTTTTTTTTTAAGTTAAACTATTTTATGTTTAAATAATTTTTTAAACTTTTTTAAAAAAAATTATTTTTTTAAATTAACATTTTTTATTCTTTTTACAAGCTATATACCGTTGGAAAGGTGAAGTAATTACCTTTCCAACAGTATATGTTGGGGGTCTGTAGCTGCTTAGATGCCTGAGATACAGGCATCTAAGCAGCATGCCCCCGTACCTCTTTAACTGACAATTGTTAATAAAGTTGCGCGGGGACGTCATCGCGTGGCCCCGGTGATGCCCTTCAGTTTTGAGGGGCGGATCGCCGGGGTAGGTGGTGATGGAGGTCCACAGACCTCCATCAAGGTAAGGTAGTGCTAGTGACGGCATGGTGCCGTCGTTAGCACCTGACTGGGACTGCTAGCGACGGCACCATGCCATCGTTAGCAGTCAAGGGGTTAAAGTCCCATTACGGGACTGTCCTGGGTGACTCCAAATTTGGCGGGGGGGCAACAGGGGGGGCAAGGAATATCCTAGGGGGGGCAATTGCCCCCCTGTAGCGACGCCACTGCCTGGGTGACTCCAAATTCGGCGGGGGGGCAACAGGGGGGGCAAGGAATATCCTAGGGGGGGCAATTGCCCCCCCTTGCCCCCCTGTAGCGACGCCACTGATAAAATCGGAAGACAAACTTTTCAAAGTAGAGATACGATTACCATATAGAAGTATATTTAAGGACAATAGAATAGAATATGAATCTTTTCATTCATAGAACAGACGGCATGGCGGTATCCCCTAAGGCTAAAGGCAAAGAGATTCCATACTATGCAAAGGAAATGTTTTTTTACAGTCATGGCAGTTAAGATGCGGAATACACTGCCAAGTCTAGTGATTTTGGCGGGTGCCGTTTCAATGAAAGGTTATCTGATTGCCTTTTGAGGCCAGAAAGATTTTTTACCCCTTCAGGAGAATACCAAGCAAAAGACAGATCTCACAGGGTGCCCTGTTATACAAGACTTCTAAAGGCATGTCCCTATCATTTCCAATGCCCTACCCCGGCTCATCAGACTCTTCCCTTACTAGTTGAAAAAATCATCTCCTTAGGTAAGCCTATCGACTGGTAAACTCCTCTCATCTACCACCGCGTCGTTCTTCCAAATTTCATTCTCGCCATCAGGTCTCTCCCATCATTCCCTCTTACTCTTCAGTCTGCAATGTAATTTATTAAAAATTTTGAGCAGACTCTACTCATCATTTGTTTGTATGGATCCACATTTTTCTGTGCCATGCTGCTTATGTCCTATTTGCCCCTTGTACAGCACTGCAGAATATGACGGTGCTATTTAACTCAATAAATAATAAGTAAATCTAGTACTATTAGATTATTAAATGCAAAGGAAAGAAATGTAATAGTTATTTATAGCATCAACTATGGCCATACATAATTATAACAAAGTTATGGATACTGTTCGCTCCACATTTTGTTTAAACATGTCTTAGAGCACTCAGTGGCACTTTAACCCCTTAAGGACAATGGGCAGTCCCTAAACCCATTGAAAACAATGCATTTTGAGCCCGTACATGTACTGGCTTTGTCATAAAAGGGTTAATAATGTAAGGTTGGCGAAACATTCTTTAAATTCATGAAATTTATACAGTCAAATAAGAATATGCCACCTTTAGTATATATATGATGATATTCCATTGCTACTGAAATCTGATCCCTCTCAGGACCTGAAGCTCCCTATTATGAACGATAAGATGGGAAGGATGTTATTCCGTGCATAGAATACATTTAGGTATTCACCAAGGGCAGTTTGAATTAATTCCAATGCTCATTTTAGAATGTAATGAAAATTCCATTTTTACATCAAGTTTTGTTGAGATACCACAGGTTGGGAAATGATTTCATGCAAAGTAAGTTATAGAAATATATTTAAATGAATGTGATTATGGCAAGCTGTGCTTTTTAAAACTCAGGAGATAATATCAAGGTTCAGGAAGCAGGTCATTGAGCTAGAACAAACAATTGTATTTTGTTGAAGTATTAAAAACAGTAATAAAACCTTAACAGAAAATAAAAAATAAAAATCTTCCTCCAATGCTCTCCTTTTCTTAGCATGCCCTTTCCCACACTATCTGACCAGATCATTGATCTCCTCTAGCTGTACTATTCCTATATGAGTCCCTTGGCTGCCATGTTTGGGTGCCCTTGTTCCCAATATACCGAGTTCCTATGTCCCCGTGTTCCTGCATTGACTGACTCTCTTGATTCTTTTTTCTACCAGTCTATGATTTTCAGTTTTTTGTTTTTTTTTCATATTTCAGTATTGTGGATGCAGCCTTACAAATCATATCTCATTGGAAGGGGTGGACTGGCCGAGGAGGCAGGGGGTAAATTCCCTCCTAGGCAGGTCCCAAACTCTTAAAAAAAAAAAAAGTTACTTAGTATTCTTAGTAACTAAATGTTCTCTTGGACATAAGTCTGACCCAGATGCAGGGCCGGCGCCACCTATAGGCAAAGGTGGCGCCCGCGGTCATTCATTAGAAGCATGGCCACGGTCATTCAGGGGGGCTTGTGGGGGTGGAGCCAGGGGGAGGCAAAATTATGTTTTGCCTAGGGTGGCAAAAATCCTTGCACCAACGCTGCTCAGATGGCAGACTTATGTCCAAGAGGAGAGGACTGGTAAGGGAGCAGTGGGGCAATAGATATCCGGACTGTTTTCATTGTAAGGTTTTGGGTCACTACCTACAGCTTTATTTTGTGTTTACTCACAATTCTACATACAGTAACTAGTATGTCAAGAGTAAATTAAACATTTTCTCATTAACTCTTCCTTTTGAGTTTTAGATTTTTGTGCCTGAGAGTGGTGTGAATGTGTTGCTGCTGTTATCTGTGTGGTCAAAAATGGAGTCTATGAATGTGGTGTGTGTGCATGGTGCGATTGATCTGTGAGAGTGGTGTGTGCTTCAGTGTGATCTACGTGGCTAGGAGTGGTATGTATGAGACTAAGGATGAGTTGTGTGCCTGTGGTGTGTATGTACCTGAGTGTGATCTGTAACTAAGGTCCTGCAATCAGATTCTGGGAATGGAGGGAAGCACAAGGAGGTGCAGAGGCATTGCCACTGGTTTACTAAAGTATTCGCAAGCAAATCATATCGCTTGTTCATCATGTGACTCCTTTCTCTAGATCTTAGTTGCCCAAGTGAAGTTTGTTGATACCATAAGTGTTGCCAGCTTGGTTAAGCAACAATCCTAATAGGTGGACTCAAAGTCTTTTATATAGTTACCCTGGGCACTGCCATGGGGCTGATCCAGGGCAACCGCCCCAGCCACCCCCTTCATGCCAACTGCCCTCACGTTAAGCTGTGAGATATGACATCAAATCCTGGCACACCGTCTCTGCACAGCACAATCCTAGTTCGTGGTAGTGGAACTACTGCCCTCCCTGGACAGTCAATGCCCCAACCATGTGATTTTCTAGTGGATATGCATGCACAAAGCTATGAAATTGGATTTGTACGTGCACAATGTGCATCTATCCATGGAGTGGAATGATGTGTTGAGCATGATATTAAGTCCAACTTATGTGGACACCTAAGCCTTTATAATGGCTCAATGGAGTTTTTTTTACCGGTATGCAGACAAGATAATATGTAATTAAAATGTGACTCATAGAATACTCAAAAAGAACATTTGGTTTAAAGTGATGTCATGTTTGTATGGTAGGTGCACTTTTTATAATCAGAAATGATCTCATACATTTAAAGAGGAATTGCCTGCAAAAAAATATTTCTCTATCATTGTATGTGTTATGGAGACATCTGCTATAAAAGTTAGATCTCATAGAAGCTTAGCTTTGTGGCAAAATATACCAAAACGTGCATATACGTATGCTCTATGGTGTCCACTTTTTTTTCTTCACAACACCTTAAAAGTGGCAGCAGGAAAGGACACCAAAAGCAATTCTCCTCTCAAGTCAATCACTTCACACCTAAGGGGAGCAGTAACTTAACAAAAGGAATGAAATACATTAATGGGAAGATCCAAAAGACAGGACGTGAAGACGGCTGCTCCAATGGAATACCCATAAGGAGAGTTTCTAAACCACATATTGCTTCTTTTAATCTTTACATTCTTTGATGTTAAACATAAGTAATAAATACAGTCTTCCTAAAGCATTCCTCAATGTTTTTCTTAAGTATCACATTGAATCATTCTATTGTTTACGAGTGTTTGGTATCTGGCAAAAAGACTCAATTGTATTGAGTTATAGCGTCCTTCAAGAAAAAATTTGACTCACAGGAGAGCTCACACTTTACATATGTTCTGGAAGGATGTAAGTAATGTATGCAGTGTAATGCAAAACCTGTATTTCTGATTAGAAGATCAATTTCTGTTTAAAAGATATATAAGTGGAATTTTGTGCAAGCCAGTCATTTAAAAAAAATTTATTATCTCAATGGATCCAGCCTACTTCTATTTAATAAACTTAATAACATATTTTAGATGGACCTGAATAAGATTAACTTACACGGTGCGACCAGATAAAAGAATTCAAATCAATGGAAACCAAAAGTTCAGTTAGTTTCTCTATAGTGAAAGAAGGAATGATTACAAGAAACCCACGGAGCTTTTGGTTCTTCGTCGGGCTATTCTAAATGTGTTTTGGATCAAAATGCATTGGGCCATTTGGCTAAAGGTTGGCAGCCTTACTTGATTCTATTTCATTTCCGCTTAAAGAGAATTGTCACATTTGACAATAACATAATCACAAAAAAACCATGCTTCACTCGTATCATTATTATTGTTACTATCCAATGAAGAACATTTAAGGTATTTCTGTTTATATATTTAATCGCTAACATCCACCGAGGGCATCCAGAATGTATTTCGTGTAAATGTTCCATCAATACATATAATGCCTTACTGCAATTATTATTATTATTATTGATTGTTTCATATAGTGCCATCAGATTCCGTAGCGCTGTACAATGGGTAAACAGGACATAACAGGGAGTATATAACATAGCAATTCGATTTGCAGAAACAACAGGTGGGGAGGACCCGACTCAAACAAACTTACAATCTAGAGGGAGTTGGGGTGTATTACCCAAGAGATAAGAGCGTCGCTGGATGGACCAGCCACACTAGTATAAGTATTGCAGGTATTCTACCTTAAGGCCAAGCAAGAAGTCGTAACGCTCTACCTTCGATGCTTTAGCACATGACACGTGATCCGCTAACACTAGATATAGCTGCAAAGCTATTGTCACAAATATCTTATGGCAAGTCACCAAAAAGGGATGCGGAACACAATGTGTCACATACAGCACCATAGAAAATAACAGTGGCAGTTGTTATATTAAAGAAAATAAACATGATTTATGAGTTGAATATAGTAAGAATTAGGCTCAGTTTTAATCTGATTAAAAGGGTAATAAGGGTAATAAGAAATAACTCAGAAGGACAGACTGGCAATATATATATAAATCTCAATGCCTTGCAGCAGCAATATATTAGAAAAATATAATACAGTGTACTGTATATTAAACAAAACTAGAATGAGTTGGTCTGGTGTGACCTTAACTGTGTAATCATTAATTTCTTCCTGTGACTCCTAAACACGCAGAGTGATTCTTTATAAAGCAGCCTTATCATCATA
Source organism: Spea hammondii (assembly GCA_029215755.1). Lineage (NCBI taxonomy): Eukaryota > Metazoa > Chordata > Amphibia > Anura > Pelobatidae > Spea > Spea hammondii. The sequence goes on from JARDYJ010000001.1 coordinate 15,407,522, forward strand.
GTAGCCAACTAAAAGTTCCTACTAATTGGACCATCCCATGGATTGCTTTGGTGATTAGACAACAATTTTTACCAAAATCGCTTTTATACAACTTCAGTAATCACTTGATCCTTAATGTAAGATGCAGAAACCACCCAACGACATTTAATGACTTGTCAAAGTGGAAGCCTGACACCATTGTTAGAAACGGCCTTCAATGCTTTCCTATTACAATAGCTCGGCAAAGATCACATAGAAGTGAATCTCAAGGCATGACGTCTTACTGACGTTCTCTTACGTAACTTTTATGAATAAATAATTATATTTTAATGTCTAGCCCAATGTGGAATTTCAACAAATGAATTCCTTACTCCTTGGTCTCTGCCAATTATAAGTGTCAGATATTTTATACAATAGTATCCCTCAAGCAGATTGGATGTGATCTTCTGCTACCCCCTTGATGACGCCTATGGATGTTTGGCCATTAACAAACACAGCAACATATTACATGTTTTCAGAAGAAGCACTTGACATTATGTCAAGCACAACTTCGACAAATACTGGCTTTGGGAGACACTTATTACCAAATCATTTCTAATCAAGCACCATCACAATACTCTTACCTATGGATGATGTAGTTCTTCTGTAAATAGTCCAGGGCAAGTGAGATTTCACAGATGTAGAGTTTAACAGCTTCCTCATTAAAATGCACATTCTGCTGCAAGTGATAGCGTAAATCGCCTCCAAGCAACAAGTCCACCACCATAAACATGTCTTCTTCATCTTGGAAAGAATACCTGGAAAAGGAAGTTTTAAATGAATAAAGGAGAAACATCGCAGAAGATGAAAGAGAAGAAAATCTAAAGGAAGTGACAACATTCAGTAGGGGGGGAACAAGAGAACTCAATATTTTGTTCTAATAAAAGAATTCTTAAAAAACCCCAAAAAACTTTATACATGAGTCGTTTCTTCATTTATTTAGTTAAAAAGAAAAAATAAATGATATCTTCAACAGAAGGTATTTTTTTTTACACACTGTAATGGGAAAATATTGGAACCTTAAATAAAAGCTAATTTTCCTTTTTTTGTTCATTTCCCACAATGCATGTGATAATGTTTATACAGAACTGAAATGAATCTGGTACTTCAGTAAAGAAATAATTACCGTTTACTTCTAAACTTCTAATAAACTAACCTCTCAAATCCACCCAATTCTTCAAGAATAGGACGTACTGAGATTAGTTTTTTGCCCGCCTGCTGTAATTGTATTTCTGTAAGCTTCTTATACGCTCAGAGACAAAGAACACACAGAAAAACTAGATTGACTTTTAAAAAGATAAAGTTAGAACCTTCTTTCCTGCAAGCAGGTTACTTGATTCAGATCTTACAAAAACTCATACTGTGCAAACTAATAAAAGGGACCTTTAAATTGTATTATTTTTGAACATGTTTATTATTATTATTTTGTGAACAAGATTATATCACATACTTTAGTGGGTTTTTTTGTTTTTTGTTTCTATAGCATGTGTTTATCATAGGCATGTGTCCTTTAGTTCCTTAAGGACCCGGGATAGTGTACGGCACATATACTAAAATTATATATTGCTTATTTTTTCATTAAAAGGAGGAATTTCGTTTAAAACTATATTTACGTAGCACAGAAATTGTTAGGAGTAAATTACATTAAAAAAATTAGAGCGTCACAGCTAACAAGCAAGTCATGTTTAGCAATATCATCAGTAGATCAGTACCCCACATACATAAATGCATATGATGACCAAACCGTTCCTTACACACCATACTTTGTAAATAAATACCTTTGGTTTGTTGGACGGCATATTTTATATTACATTTCTACAAAAAGGCGTAAAAATGTTTTGAACTCTTTTCTTACACCTTTTTTCATTTTTTGTTTAATTTTTTTACTTTTTATTTTTGAATTTTTTTGGGGGGAGGGGTAGGAAAACTATTCACGCCAAACACCCTCACTGCAGATTATTCAGTGATCAGGAAGAAAATGAGATGAGCCACAAGGATGGGGTCATTAAATTTCTTGAGTCTGTCCGCTAAGATCCAGAGACAGTGAGGAGACTTTGCTTTCATCAGACATGTGTTCCTGACGTACCACGTTACCGGTTGCGAAGGGGTTAAAAAAGGTCCAGTCCTGCATCTTCAGCTGGAATTAAGTTTTGTGACAGATTAATAGTACTTGTAACATTGGAGAGTCAATGGTGGGCTGAGTGCATTCTCAAGCTTAATTATCTAAATAATTAACTTCAGTATGATTTACAACTTGGCTCCTTTTTTGGGACAACCTGATGAGGGTTTCTAGGAAACATCACTGTTGAACCCTGCTGTCTCTCTAGTGTTTTGCATGGGCCTTTCCGCATGCTTCTGTCAGGGTTACGGCAGGAGTAGGTATATATAGCGGAGTCCGGTATGCAGGACACAGGAACCAGAGCGAGGTATGAAGAAGACAAGGCCCCAGTGGAGTCGGGAGCAAGCCGGGTCTGGTACACAGGAATCAAGGTAAGTTTATCAGCAGCGTCAGGGAATAGCCGGGTCTGGTACACAGGGATCACAATAATAGAGCAGGAACAAGGATAAGGATAGGTAGCACAATAACGGAGCACTGAGCAATGCGGGGATGCAGAGGAGACGGGGTCTGGAGAACGGACCCTGACAGCTTCTGACCTTAGTGCACATGGGACATCAGTAGGCAAGAGGTAGCATAAATCCGGGAGACCTAGAACCTTTTATTTTAAAAAATGAGAAAGTAAAGATAAGCAGGAAAGTAGTGGATTTGTACTATTCATGTCAATTGGAAATAGGATGCTGGAAAACATAAACAGTATACAAGAGAAGCAACCATTCAACTAATAGTACGATATAAACTCTCATCTACACATCCAGAGTACAGCTGATTTCTTCCGCTTTATCCTGTGCTGTGTGCCTATTCCTGAAGCAGACAGTGGCTCGTCGCCAAATAATATGTAAGCCCACCAAATCCCCAGATTTGCTGCAGAAATAGTTTGGCTCTAAGTGCTCCACAACATATAAATGCTTTAATCCCATGGTTTATATTCCTAACTCACTATTTTAACATGGGATTTAAGCAAGGAAACTCCTTGATGGAACCAAGTCAGGTCCTGCAGTTTTATGAAGTTGGTTTCAAGCAGTCCTCCACGTCGAACCTCCAAAAGTCTGAAGTTGATGTGATGGTCCTAATAACCAGTCTTTCATACTGGCTGCCAATTATCTTGGCAAAAATCATCTGGATGTTGGATAGAACACCCACTTAATGTCAACAAAACGTGATGCTTATTGTGCATCATCAAGTGCTCTGCCTTCTTCTAGGTTCAGGTGGCCAATATTGGTAAGCATGGTTTGTTTTCCTGCAAGTCCACTCACTCTGGGTACAGTGTTTATAGACTACATATATAACTAGGTCCTAGAAGTCAGTGTAATAATAGCACCTGTGGACGAGTCTAGTTTGAGTTTGCCATGTTTCATGTCCTGATGAAGTTCTAGAAAAGAACTAGGTGTGATTAAACGCGTCAATGCCAGCTTGAAACTGCGGTTGCAATATGGGTCCCCAGACATCTTCACATTTAGTTGTAATTACTATTTAATCAGGATAAGTATTTCTTCTCTGAAATAAGACTTCCATTAATTCCCACATGAAATTACATTTATGACACAGATTTGGTCTTCACTATAAGCCATGCACAATAAAACAGCTTCTTACTTAAGAGGAGCATGTTATCAAGGGAAAAGCTGGCAATTAACTATGCCGAATCCACTCTCCATTAATCCTGCTTTGTAGATTTCTTTTCCTAAAGAGACCTTTTTGTTCTTATGGAAGTTTATTCTCAAAATGAATTCATAATTCTTTTTTACCCCATGGCAACCTTGCATGCCAAATGGGCCCATTTATCTTTTTCATTTTGTATAATATATGATTTGCAAAGACCTATGACGTATTATGAATCCATGTGGATATCAGTTACCACAATATTTGACTTACACATTCATTTTTAAACATTCATATAAAAATGAAATGCTTTAGAACAGGAACATAAACTTCTTGATTTGGAATTGCTACATCTGATATAAAACCATTGTTAGTCTCAGCATTGAATTCATAATGTTTGTAATGAATATCTTTACTTAATGTTCTGTTTTAGGTTATTCAGGCCATTTTGAGCAAGTTTTCTTCTGTCTCCCATTATTCATTAGTGAAAACCCTTTGTGTGAGTTTATCCATCCAAGATATTACAGAGGGCAGCACTTTACAGGTCCAGGTAAGCAACACATAAAATTATATGTGCCCCTCAAAAAATAGCCTTTGTGGTATATGGGAGCTGCTACCTGGATGCAAAAACACAACATTAATCAAATTCCAAATAAATTCAGGATTTGCACTGTTGTCTATTCAACTGGGATCTCTAACATTCAATCCTCATGAATAACTTTGTTTTGTATTATACACTTTCATAATAGAGGTTTATCATACAAATTTTAACTAAATTAGAATTAAAGGGTTAATATATATATTTTTATCTTAGACAACCACTCTGAGCAACTTGGCTTGAGAGGAACAGGGATTTGAGTCCCCCTGGCAAAGGGCAGGGCAAGGTACACCTCCGAGCAACTTGGCCTGAGGAGACCAATGGCTTCGATGCCAGGATTTAACCCTTTAAAGCCTGTACATGTATGCATTGTACATCAAAATGCATTGTTTTCAATGGGTTTAGGGACCGCCCATTGTCCTTAAGGGGTTACATTTTAAAGGTCTGTAAGAGCGGCTCTATTTGTTGATTATTTTAATGCTGTGAGCTAGGCTTTGTTTGTTGTTAATGTGTGAATATGAAATGTGTAAATACTTACTAGAGCTTCCAAATGTAACAAAGTATAAGAGAGAAGTTTTTGTCAGAGGAGAAATGTAAGAACAAGAGGTCATAGTCTAAAATTGGAAGGTAGATAGACTCCTTCCAGGACAGGGCGTGCTCAGTAGATCTGCGCCCTTGCCTATAGGTGGTGCCACCCCTGACGGTGCCCTTAGAACGTGGGGCCCCTGGTCAACTGCCCAGTGTTCCCATGCCGTAAAGCAGCATTGACTTTAGGGCATACTATTAAAAAAAGGTTCCCAAATGTCTATTCAGGTACTGCGATCAGCAATGCAGGGCAATGGAGTCCTGCTTACTGATAACTCTGTGATCAGCAGCAGTGGGGAATCAAAGTAAGAAAATATATTTAAAACATATCAATCTTGATTAAAGAGCTCTATGTCAAAATGTGGGGGATCTCTCCGCTCTCTGCATCAATTTATTTTCATTAATGTATGCTCTTTCAGCACTATTTAGTAGCATATATACGATCAGACATAATATTATTACCACCTGCCTAATAGCAGTAACTTTTTCAGTAATTTGAGCTACAGTAGCTTGTCTGTTGGATTTGACCACGCGGGGCCAGCCGCCCATGACCCTGTCACCGGTTCATCGCTTTTTGTTCCTTGGACCACTTTTGACTGGATTGACCACTGCAGACCAGGAACACCTTACAAGAGTTTTGGAGATGCTCTGACCCAGTTGTCTAGCCATCACAATTAGGCCCTTGTCAAAGTTGCTCTGACCGTTACGCTTGCCCAGGTGTCACAATAAAAAGTTTTTCAGTGTTATTCACTTCACCTGTCAGTGGTCATAATGTTATGGCTGATCTATGCAGTTTCTTTGCTTCTCTATATTACCATATTTCTATATACTTATACCCGGTGGCACAGGTTTGAGTGGGACACCGTCTCTTAATATGCTTATTCATTTAGTTTATTATTGACTGGTGTGAATTTTTCTGAATTTTGGTATATTTAGACTTTTGCCCCAACACATTTGAGAACCTCCCAGATAGTAATATCTCTTTCATGGCACCTGAGATGTCATACATTTGGTCACCGGCTGGATACAGGCAGACATGTTTTACTTTTCTATACTCTCGCATCGTTTTCTGCTGATGGCCACACACTGCAGGGCCTAATCTGTCTCTGGAGTGGCCATACAGATGAGTATCCACCGGACCACTGGGTGATGGATGGCATAGTCAGGGCCTGTTGATGATGATATAGTATCAAAGACAACAACAATGCTGAAGAAATATTGTGTAGAAAACATTACAATTGAACTTTTCAGACCATTTATAACTATATTGTCATTGTATGAATCTTTAGTTATAAACAAGAGACACAGAAGATACTAACATGGTCTGCCCCTAGTAGAATTGTATAATTCTGAAATTATACTTGATTTCTTATTTTTTTTAGTTAATTTATATTTTTAAGATAGAATTAAGAATATTAGATTTTCTTTCAAGCTCTGCTTTTTTTTTTATCTCTTTGATACATTGTGTAAATGAGTTATGACCCTGTTAATCGGCCTCTGTGTAAAACGTCTACCGAATGAACAAAAAGTGAAAATGAATGGATGTGAGATTAGCAACTTTCAATTGATAATATTCATGTAATTTAATTTAACGGCAAATTTCCACATCTCATCTCATTCAATTTAAGAAGCACAGAATTAACACCTCTTGGAATTCCTGTTACTCTACTGAACTCACACTGAAAATATTAATGGTCCTCGATAGCAAGTAAGTCAAACACAAAACCTTTACCACTATAAGGTGCTCTCTGCGTAGAAATAAAGTATTGTGACAAAACCGTGTTGGCTGAGATCACGTTTAGGGATCTTAAGCTCGGTCCTTTGGGACATTAAGGCTCAGGAACACAGACTTGCAGCAAACTGCGTGTTTTACTTACTTGCCAAACTTGGGGTACTTTGACGTAATGGTGGGCTAAGCAATACATGGACATATAGTGTGACCGAATCTCCAATACCTAAATGGTATTTACTGGGTATGTGCTGAACGTAGTGTGTGAGCTGCATGGATGTGAATGTGTGTATGCATACATATGTACATTTATAGTGTTGGAGTTGCTGTGTGTGTATGTATGTGTGAGCGTATATCGTTAGAGTGGTTGTGTGTTTAATCTATATGTGCATGCATGTACAGTACTGTGCAAAGGTTTTAGACAGGTGTATAAAAAATGCTGTAAAGTAAGAATGCTTTCAAAAACAGTTAAAGGAAATGGAAAACAAAATGCAAACTGAGTGAACAGAAGAAAAATCTAAATCAAATCATTCATTTGGTGTGACCACTCTTTGCCTTCAAAACAGCATCAATTCTTCTAGGTACACTCGCACACAACATTTTAAGGAACTCGACAGGATAGGTTCTTCCAAACATCTTGTAGAACTAACCACTCAGTTGCTTTTCTCTCTTCATGTAGTCCCAATTACATTTACATTATGATATTTAATCAGTACAGAGCACATTGTGTCATTTTTTGCACCCCAGTTTTCGTCTCTTGACCTTGTTTCCACCTTGGTGATATGGCTTTTTGGCCGCAAGTCTTAAATGAACACCACTTCTGACCGGACTTCTGAGGACAGTAGATGGGTGTACCAGTGTCCCACTGTTTTCAGCCAATGCTGAGCTGATGGTACTGCTGGAAATCTCCCGGTATCCCAGTAGGCCAGTCCAGCTCTGCTATCATTGTTTTTTTTTTAAAGTCAACCACCTTCTCTTAGAGTCATAGTTTAAGATTGCCCTTGCATCTTATCAGATATCACTCCATTGTTTCAACTGCAGTTTTGGTTTATATTGGCCTACAAGATCCATGAGCTCTTCTTACTTGGCTCCACTCTTTCTTGGTAAGTTCTATACATGTTACAGATGGATTCTATTTACGGCTGCACATGTTTTTTTTTCTCTGATTAATCATCAATCTCTCTTTCTTATTACCTCATGGGGTCTTTAAAATAAAGACAAAGTTGGGGTCTTATAATAAAAGACAGAGTTGCTCAAGTGTCCATCACCTAGGAGGCTTCTTCTTCTCACAGCTGGTGGTGATGAAAGGTAAACACCATATTCTATGCTGATAAACGGTACTACGGCATTTGTGTCCTTTTGCCACGGATGAACTATGTTAGAGCCAACAGTGTATATGATAATATAGAATAATACTCAAGGCGGCAACCAGATAATGATAATTTATTTTCCTGTCTGCTTTCTCCAGCGCTCTTGCACAATGAGCTTTGGCATGGGCAGTGGTAGTCTTTGAGGTGGACATTTTCTGAAATATCCAAAGCCAGGAATGACTTTCACAAGCCTTTTTCTGCAGACGTGCAGATACTTTGCCTACTGTTTCTATTTTTACCAGAATATGTGTCTTTCTCTTCCTCCCTTGTAACTCCCAATAGTGTCGGAAGAATGTCAGTGAGCATCGCAAATGCGGTTCTCGCTGGGACTGACACATTAAACATGGGCTCAGCTGCAATCAGGGGCAAAACAATATGTTCGATTACAGGATCTATGCAGAATCTCACAAAACCTAAACTGTTAAGCAGCATTACAACTCAAAGGGAGTTGGAAAACACCCTGGCTTTGATAATTGTATATAAAAACTATCATCAGTAGTGGATTACTCATAATTCTCTAGCAAAGTCAAATTTGTAGATAGGATTAGTGGAGATTTTTATTTATTTTGTGAATGAACAACAAATAACAAATATTTACACAGTAAATATTTAGATGTTCTAATAGCAGAATCACTGAAAGAAGAATTAAAGAAAAATAGAATTTTGGAGCGTAGAGAGATGATATTTGCTTGCATCATAACTGACCTGTTGGAGCCAGTAAGATTTGTATCTGTTCAGCAGCAGATACAGTCTATGTTCTTGTGTGCTCCTGGGATCTTACTGTCTTAAAGAATTACTTATGTATGACTTGTGACTTGCAACCTCATACTCTGTCACTAACGCACAAGGGAACGGCAGGGATATACTGAATACCCCATAAGGTCATGCAAGTTTGTAATTAAATATAAGGTTTACAGAAAATCATAAAAGAAAATGTTACATCACGAGATTTTACCTTTTCAATAATAAAAATTAAGAAAATATGTACATTTTAGACAGGAGTGTAACTAGAAACCACAGGGCCCTGGTGCCAAAATTGCTTCACAGCTGGCCTGTGCCATCATTACCCACACACAAGTACACATCCATGCTCACACACACACACACACACACAATTATATATGCATGCTGACACACACAATTACACATCCATGTTCACACACACAATTACACATCCATGCTCACACACATACATAAATACAAACACATACACAATTACATATGCATGGTCACACACAATTACACATCCATGCTGACACACACAATTACACATCCATGCTCACACACATACATAAATACAAACACATACACAATTACATATGCATGGTCAAACACAATTACACATCCATGCTGACACACACAATTACACATCCAAGCTCACACACACACACAATTACACATCCATGCTGACACACACAATTACACATCCATGCTCACACACACACACAATTACACATCCATGCTGACACACACAATTACACATCCATGCTCACACACACAATTACACATCTATGCTCAAACACAAACATAAATACAAACACATATACATACTGCCCCCACTTACCTCACACTGCTCCAGCAGAGTGTGAGCCGTTTCGGTTTGGGTAACATGCCCCCTACATGTTCCTGTCTCCACGTTCCGGTACAAAAAAGTTTCAGAGTATGTGGAGACAGGAACAAGGGGTTGCATTGAGTCCCCTAGAGGCCCTGTAGTTATGCCACTGATTTCAGGCCTGGACTTGCCATCTGGCACACCAGGCAAATGCCCGACAAGCCAGTGGCCATCAGCACTCTATATTCCCATGCTACATAAGCATAAAGTCATAGCGTGCGTTTACAGATATCCATTTGCCAGCCACACTTATGTCATCAGGGGAACACTGGCCTTAAAGTGCCAGGGCTGCTTCATGATACTCCAGGAAAGGTTTGGGCATTCAACAGTACTGATAGATATACACTGATTGTACTACTTATAGCTGGTGGACAGACCAACAAATCAAAAAATGAAGAAAAAAAAAACATATTAGACAATGATACTGATAAAACTACATTAGAGAAGGGATCACTGGAGGTGTTACTTCTAGTACTTAACCAAGTGTTCCATATAGATAAAACAAGCAAATAGTTAAAAAATATTTTTTTTTCCAAGTCCTGTTTTTATTGCGTTCCTCACTTTAACTGTGTGCCTCTCCTCCTTGTTTGTGATGGACAACCGCAAATCTTGAGATATTTATTAGTTGTGAACTGACTTCATTCACCCATGAAATTGGCTTGAAAACAGAACCATAACTGGTTTGCACATCTTTACAATCATGTGATCTCCCCCCAAATCTCGTTAAGTATAACCGGCTGCGTTTTCATCTGCAGGGATGAGATGCCAAAAAATTGCTTTAGCATTTGCAGCCATGCTGTTACCTTTCTGTAGGAGGTTTTTTTTGCATATGTGTAAATTACGTGCAATAATGCTATAAACCAGAGCTCATCTTAACAAGGCTGGTAATATATTCTCACTTTTTTGGCACATGCCGTAGATTGCCTTATTTCACCGTAGATCACGAAGGAATAGGGAGAAAATGAAATTTGTAGCCCAAAAATGAATTGGCCAAAAACGAAACGGAAAATTTGTCTGAATAGTTTTTGGCCCATTTACACATATCAAATATACATTAAAGTGCAGATGATAGCTAATGTTTCCCTTTAATGTTCTTTAACTTTGTCTGAGAACTAATTTTATTATCCTAATAGCTGGTTTCTATTTTAGTGTAAATTGGACCTGTCAAAACATCTTCTTTATGGGAAAACAAGAATTCTGAATGAAAAAAGAGGCACAATAACCAAACAGGGCAAGTCACAGGTAAAAGTAGAGAGATTCTTATAGTAACCTACCATAGATTTACCAGAAAAGGATGTTCAAGGCACTGCATGATCTGGAGTTCTCTGAAGACATTTCTCACTTCATCCCTTTCAATGCATTTCTGTTTGTTCATATACTTCATAGCATACATTTTTTTCGAATCTCGCTTTTGCACAATGCACACCTAATCATATAAAACAGGCATTGTTTTCAGAATTTTAACATTATAACGATGGAACACATGAAGTGTGTGAATGCAAATAGATGTATTCAGAAAATGATTCGCAAATAGCTGTTGAAGGACATGCCAAAAATGTATGCAAGTGATCTATTTTTTATCAGAAATACATAAAAAGATTATGAGCATTGTCTGTTAATGCCAAGGTAGACCAGAGGATGAGAACTGATAACAAATTATACTATTACTCAGGGCAAAAGCAGAATGCCTCCTGAAGAACATTTACAGAATAGTGTCCATTAGGCATTGCAACTACACTGGTGAAAAAAAGAAAGGAGCTCTTGGATTAACTCTAAACTCAAAAGAATCCTGCACATAGGTCAACATGTAATATGGAGTCCCTGCACAGATATGTGCGTCATTTTTAATTTTAATTATATGCATTATTTGTTAATTTTCCATTAACTGGCAGAAAACGAATTTATCCTACCTTTCCGAAACTCCCCTTTCCAATAGCTCGTAGTATCTGAAAGTGGTCAAAATCAACTGTAAACAAAAGGAAAAAAAACATAATTTTTAAACTTTATTTATTTATTAAACATCTTTCTCTAATATCATGGCTGATAAAGAGTTGAAATGCTCACATGCTCATATGTGTACATAAAACAAGCCATTTTTAGAAATATAATCCTTACATCTCTGGCTTTCCAGGTCTAAGTTACCCAATATTACAATAAGATTGTGGCATATGCCCACAAAACCTAGACTGTCATTGCCAGCAGAGTAGTGTATGCTAAGTCTATTGTCTTGACCAGTGTTCATATAAGAGTCTGAAGTCAAATCCAAAGCCTTAGACAAAACTAAAAACCTATGAACACCAAGGTCTTCTAGAATGTGAGTGTGGACATGCTAGATTGAAATCCTGCATGTGGTATTTAGGAAGCGGTGCCAGCTGATCTTCCACTAAGGAGCTAGAAAGCTGCAGAAACATGCAGTATGATTCAATCATACTCAAAATTAAGAAATCGCTTCCAAGTGCACAATTCCAAAAAATGATCCCTAACAAATGCACAAATAACAGCCACGTACTTTGCCGTCTAAGCCACAAACAGAAAAAAAACATCTAATTGATGTGAACACAGGTCATTGCCACAGCAGAAGCTCATTACAACTAAATGGTACTGCCGGTAATGTAAGTAATTTCACGTATACCCTTTTGTTGTTTTACTTATTTTACCTTTACAGTTAATAACATGTATAGAATATTATAGTTAAAAATAACATCATTACATCTATGCGCTAAGTCATAATAGCTGATTGGATAAGAAGTTGCTATAATAACTATAATAGTATATGACTATAGTATAATGACTATAATAGTAATTCAGTTGCAATACAAATACTCTGCTTCCCCACACCACAGTCTAGAATCCATGATCAGTATTTGGAGGTTAAGTCATAGAATTGGATTATAGAACATGTATTTTTATCCCCTGTTAACACTATTTAAGTTTTAGGCTCATCATAGAATCAAGACCATGGAATAAGTGGAACCAGAGACTGAGAACACAAGAACGTAGTCCCTGAAGCATAATATGTAACCTCTCAACGCCTCCAACATCAAAAATGTACAGTGTAGTAAAGGAAAACCCTAGGTAAAATATTTTGATGTGAAAGAACAGAGGTCTTTTGTAAGCAGCTAGGACTTTGGCATTTACATTGGAGCCATTTTCTACTTAAGATTGCTCAGACACTGTTGGGAAATGATATGAGTTTTTAAAGACATGCAGAAGATGTTAAAAACAGCTATTTTCAGATCTAGCAAATCTTTCCATTGCCATTTTAACAAGTATGGGGCAAAGAGATACATTCAAGTTACTAACATTAAATTATTGCATTATTAATGACACATTTTCTACTAATGACATGCGGTTACCAATTACACACTATATTCCTGCACAATTTCACAGTATGGTTATCTTTTTATTCATATTTATGCAATAGGTCCTCGTCATAGTACATTTTTTTCTTCAGTCTATTTTCTCTCTTCGTCTGCATCACCGCAGACATAACTTACTTGGGGAGAACATCAATAGAAACAGAAGTTCACCGAAGGTTACCTAAGGGAAAAATGGTGGAGCTTCCGGTGACTTCCTCTCCCTGATCCTCCAATCAGGAGAGAAGATGTCATGGGAAGCTCCACCATTTTCGCATAAGTTTACAGAGATATCTTAGGGGAAAATGGCTAGGGGTTCCAGTGAGGTCCTCTTCCCTGACCCCTCAAATCTGGGTTGAAGATGTCGGATGTCTATGTCTTGAATGTCTATGTATAGGTGTATGTAAGCACGACTGTCTATGTATAAGTGTATGTGAGCATGAATGTCTATGTATAAGTGTGTGTGAGCATGAATGTCTGTATAAGTTTCTATGAGCATAAATGTGTATGTATAAGTGTGTGTGAGAGCATAGATGTGTAAGTGTTAGTTTTTTGTGTGAGAGCATAGATGTGTAAGTGGTATGAGATGTAGGGTGTATGTTGAGTGGAAACCTGTGTGTTAGTATGAGTAAGTATGTATGTTAGCATGTGTAAATTTGTGTGTTTACCTGTACGTTGGAGGGAGGAGAGGCAATGATGGCACAGTCAAGCTGTTTGGGGGACTAAGATGCCACAGATAAGCTGTCTGAGAGTTAGGATGGCACTGATAAACTGCTTGGGGACACAGGTGGCACTCACAAGCTGTTTGGGGGCAAAGGTGTCACACTGTGCTTGGTAAAGTTGGGGACCCCCGGGCCAGTTGTTGCACTGGGGCTCTGTGGTTTCTAGTTACATCCCTGTTTACTAAATCTAAGGGGCCATACCTTCTGGCTATAAGCAGATGAGCGGTGGGGTGCTGAAGTAGCGGCAGTGTATATACAGTATTCAGACTTTAGTAGAAAACAGATATATGACAGAAAAAAACCCAGCAGCTGCTTCTAGATGCAGGAAGATATAAAGCAACTCTGTCAGTTACAGTATAAACAAAGAACTTAGTATCAGAGGAACTGCTTCAGGCAAACCTTTGGATGAGCTAAGCAAGCAATTTGACAAACCAGCTGGGCATGTGCTTTAGATGAGAAGAGATGCTGATATACTGCAAGTTGAGCATTCTAGAATGCACAGCAAGCTAAGAGCCAGGAGAAGTATGAGGAAAGAGTGAGCTATCATTCCCTGTTGGAAATGGAAAGTACAACATAGAAAGTAACATCAAAATATTATTGTTATATGTGTTATACAACCCCCAACATATTCCACAAGACATACACATAAATATAAAGAGGCTAGGCAGGGATCTAGTTGGGTTCTAATCTAAAATTAGATAGAATTCGACAAACATCGGAGTTTGATGTAGTGGCGGGCTTAGCAATATGTGGCCATATAGTGTCAAAGAATCACAAATATTTATGCATTAGGTGGGTTGCGTTGAATTCTTGAATTGTTTTGTGTATTTGATGATCTTTATTATTCTAGCAGCAACTCGGGAATCTGAATGTGTATGCCTTTTATACATTTTAGATTGTACGCTCCTTTTTCTGTATATTGTTTTGTGATATGCATGTTTGCAGGTTCTGACCAAATCTTGGGATTGAGCTGCCCCTCCTGCCACACTGGCGCCTCATTAATGGTGTCCAAAAAAAGCGGGGGGTGCAGTCCCATTCATCTCCTTGGTAAGCAATAAAGCCATGAATAAAATATTAGATAGGACTCGCCAAATAATGTAACGGAATCCATTTCACTGCTTTAACTTTCTTCAGTTCTGAATTGATGACCTTTTATTTTTTTGCAGTCCTCTTAATGAGCAGGTCATCAGAGAGTGACTGGTATCGCCCCGTATGTATTTCTATAATGTTATCATATCCCTTCTAAGACGCTCCCGTGAGTCAATACCTCTTTTTATACATCTACATTGATAACACAGAGGCAAAAAATAGATTTATAACATCTACCTTCTCCTGATATTCACTAGCCAAATGTTTAAAGGATGTCTACATATAATTGGACTTGTGCAAATGGCCAAAAAATGATTCAGATGTATTTCTGTTTCATTTTTGGTCAAATTGGTTTTCGGGGAACAAATTTATTTTCCTGCCCTTTCGCTTCCGACAAAATTCTGTCAACGGAAGTGCCGCCATTTTAGTGGAAGTTTGCGCTAGGTTATGTCTCCAGAAATGTGGACTACGATAGAAGATAAAAGATAGAAGATGAACGAGAGAAGATGAAGAACAAGAAGATGCAGAAGCGAAAGCATGAGAGAGTGAGCGAGAATGTCTTCTTCCTCATTTTATTATTTGAATCAATGCAATATCTATTGTATCCTTACACAGAACGTCAAATAGCATTTGTCTGTAATATACGAAATGCAATCCCTGTACATGAATTAAGACACATTTAATCACATTCTTTTAGTATTCCTCTGGACGCATTAAACTCAACCTTCTCTGCAATTTGATATCTACATATCACAAACATATCAACCCGTATGCCCTAAAAGTCCCAGGCAAATCGGTTGGGATCTGGGAACCCTTCCCAGAATCAACTCCACATGTCATCAAACCCGTAACCCGTAATGGAACACACAGCGGGGATTTCAAGTACTAAAAAATCTATAGCAGACATAGCTTAAACAGTAACGCTTATCACTTGTACCGTATTTGCTCGATTATAAGACAAGGTTTTTTCAGAGCAAATGCTCTGAAAAATACCCCTCGTCTTCTAATCGGGGTCGTCTTCTAATCAGACCTCAAATAGAGGTCTGATTATGAGACTAAGATCCAGATCCCCCGCACCGCTGCAGGGGACCTGGATCCTCCTGTCTCCCCCCCCATTTAACACCCTCCCCCCACACACTTACCGGTGCTTCCTGCTGTATTGCCGGGGCAGCGGGTTGACGTCTACGCGATCCGCGTAGACAACGTCCGCTGCAGCCGGAAGGAGGTGTGGCTAGCAGCGGGGGTTGTATGCGGTGCCGCACCGGTGCGGGGAACTCTGATCTCTGACAGCCGGGGAAGGTATACGCGACGGACGCAGACAAACCCCCGCTGCCAACTCCACCTCCTTCCGGCTGCAGCGGAAGGAGACGTAAACCCGCTGCCCCGGCAATACAGCAGGAAATTGGAAGCACCGGTAAGTGTGTGTGTGCGTGTGTGCGTGTTAAATCGGGGCATAGGGCATTTCTGGAATGCCTTATACCCCTATATGCCACTCTGGCACTTAGGGGGTTAAAAGGCATATTATGGGGCAGAGTGGCATATAGGGAGGTATAAGGCATTTCAGGAGGCAGAATGGCGTTAGGGGGCATTTAATAGAGCACTCTGCCTCCTGAAATGCCTTATACCTCCCTATATGCCACTCTGCCCCATAATATGCCTTTTAACCCCCTAAATGCCAGAGTGGCATATAGGGGTATGAGGTATTTCTGGAGGCAGAGTGCTCTATACAATTCCTTTTAACTCCCTTAATGCCACTCTGCCTCCTGGAATGCCTTATACCTTCCTATATGCCACTCTGCCCCATAATATGCATTTTAACCCCCTAAATGCCAGAATGGGATATAGGGGTATAAGGCATTTCTGGAGGCAGAGTGGCACATAGGGGGTCAAAAGGCATACCATGGGGCACAGTGGCATATAGAGGGTTAAAAGGCATATCATGGGCCACAGTGCCATATTGGTGTGGCAAGCCTGGGAGCAGATGTGCGTAACCGGGGGGACAGGTTGGAAAATACAAGGAAATAAAAACAAAAAAAATATTTTTCTCAATCATAGCTTTTATTTTAAAAAATAGTTTACATGAATAAACATTTACTGGTAAAACTTTTTTCCTTTAGGGTCGTCTTATATTCAGGCTTTTTCTTTTTTTCCTAAGTTAATATTCAGATTTTGGGGGGTCGTCTTATAATCAGGGTCGTCTTATAATCGAGCAAATACGGTAATTGTTGCCGACAAAATACATTTCTTCTGGCCGTCTACGGTTAATCTTATTATAAATAAAGGAGATGCATATCATTAATTAATGCTCTTAGCGTCCAACTCCATTTCCTTTACTTGTAGTGAGTCGAACAGGAAATCCTCACAACCTTGTCTTCTAATTTGGTAAATTCCTTTCTTCTAATCCCATATGATTTTAATTATTAGTAGACTTGGGCACCAGGGGGCTCTTCGTCTTCGTGCTCGTCTTCGTAAAAAAAAAAATCTTCGTATTATTCGCCTTTTCCTGTCTTCTATTCGGGCGAATATTCGTTTTTTCTTAGCCTTAGTCTTAGTCTTTTCCGGTTAAGGGGTTAATACGGGGTTAACACGTATCGCAGCAGCTCTGGTGCCAGTAGTTTAAATGTGCGGATCAGCAACTCTATTGGTCGCCAGCAGGGGGCCTCTTGCTGGCGACCAATGAGCTCACTACCATATATATAGCTAATATATTATCGGGCAGAATATTATGCTACTCAGTGTAAAACCAACAGAGGGCAGCATTCTGTCCGAAGATATATTAGCCATATGTGGCAGTGTGTTCATTTTCATTTATTAATTATTTAAATAAAATATATTCCCATGATCCGCTGGTCTCCCCGCTGCAACAGTTAAATGTCCGCACTCGCAGACATTAATTCTGTCGAACTTGCAAACTCTTTTTTTCTATTTATTTTGGGTTTTTTTTTTATTAAACCATTACACGAAAGGATCATGGGAATATATTTTATTTGAATAAATGCAAATGAGCACACTGCCACATATGGCTAATATATGTGGTAAAAACCCCAAATAAATAGAAAAAAAGAGTTTGCAAGTTCGACAGAATTAATGTCTGCGAGTGCGGACATTTAACTGTTGCAGCGGGGAGACCAGCATGGGAATATATTTTATTTAAATAATTAATAAATGAAAATGAACACTGCCACATATGGCTAATATATCTTCGGACAGAATGCTGCCCTCTGTTGGTTTTACATTGAGTAGCATAATAACTTATTAAGCTACTCAATGTATCTAACGCAGCATTGTGTCTGAAGTTATAATAAGTTATTATGCTAAGTTAAATGTCCGTACCAGCGACTTTGTTGGTCGCTGGCACGGACATTTAGCTGACACAGCGGGGAGACCACTGATGTGGCACGAACTTTTAACTGTTGCAGCAGGGTCCCAGGTTTTTTTTTTTCTTTATTCTACATAGCAAGTAGGGTTAAGGGGCCGTGCGAGTGAGCCTATTGGTTGCTTGCACGGCTCTTTACCCTACGGATTTCTGCTCCCGTTATCCAACGCAGCATCGCAGGGGTTAACGGGAGCGGAAATCAGGAGTTAAAAAAGCCGTGCAAGTGAGCCTATTGGTCACCTGCAGGGTCTTTCTTTGGCATCAACCATTGGCTGATGCCAGAGGAAGACCCTGCAGGTGACCAATAGGCTCACTCGCACTGCCCTGTAACCCCTGGGGACGAACCTGCGGATTTCCGCTTCAGTCAACTCCTGCGATGCCGTGAAGATAAGGTAGGGACCGGGGTGATTAGTAGACGAAGGCGAAGATTCTTCGTGTGTGAGTCTTCGTCTTCGCCTACGTTTTACCGGCACTGTCTTCTCTTCTACGTGTCTTCGTAACGAACACGAATGCACAAGTCTAATTATTAGTATATATTTTACCATGGTGCTACAGAGTGCAAAGAATAACTGTGAAGTGGTGTATTCTAATATAATAAATATTATTACCATTCACCATCCCATGACCTACTATTGATCAGCGGCAAAAAATGGCAGACCATTGAGAAGACAGAGAGCTCTATCTTCTACCTAAGGGAGAAATTAGGTTGTTTTTTATTTTTTTTACCTTTTTCAATAACACGTTATACTCAGAAAGTATCAGCCCCTACATTCATAATTTTATGAGTTAACATTATATAAAACTAATATTAAAAAAAATTGCTTTTATTTTGTTTCTAGAGAGCACCCAGAACAATAATATTAAATCATCAGTGCATTTCAGACCTAAAGTTCTCCGGTAAATACAGTCATGTGCTTTTAAGCTCTCATTAATTTTAAAATATCCCTGAATTGGAATGGACTTAATGCAAAATATGTGTTTTCTTTCCGTTCCTGCTGATAACAAGCGTGACGCTTGTTTTAGACAATGACTATTCAATGGGAGCAGCACAATTCAATTAAGTCCGTGTGATGTTCCTACACAACACAGGGAGCCTAATCTATAACGCTTCACAGTAGTTGCCCATTAAGATTTCATTGACATTCAATCTATTTTGCCTGCGTGAATTACTCCTGAATCAAAACTATACTAATAATAAACAGAAATCAACTTCACAGCTGTTCAGATTTACTTCCGAAGAACGCAGGGACCCAAGACATCTCTGATCTATTAAAGCCGGTTCATTGTTATCCATTAGTAAAAGAGTTTTTTTTTTTTTTTTTTTTTTTAAAAGCGTCAACTACAAGATAATATATACCATGATTATATTTCATGAGGTCATTCTGGCCGCAAGATGTTAACATGCATATATTTCATTTCTATAGCAAAAAAATATTTATGGAATAGGAAAAAAAATCAATGCTTTGTTTAAAGGGACAGCCTGATGTCCCTGACACGCCTCTAAAGAAGAATGCATACTTAAGTACGAACAATAACCGTCTGTGAGTACTTTAATATGTATTTTTCCAAAACCAAATAAAAACAGGTGACCTAGTTGCAGTCCTGCTGCAACAGCTGCCCTCCTCCTCCTCCTCCATGGTCTAACTTGAAGCAGCCAATCAATGGCAGGAAAATGATATCATTGAAATTTATAGGAGTGCCTTCCACACATGACCATGGGGGTCCGAACCCCAACCTGTAGCCTTCCCCGAGCCAGCGAAGTAGCTGATTGGATGTTATTATATCACATGGAGGAGGCTGAGCTCGGCGGAACACATCTACTGCATGGCATTTAGCTGGGGGGTGGGAAAATGCATATGAACAACGCAAAAATGTAAGGAGACCAAGCAGCTATCATATGCATTAAAGGGCACATCATGGCTGGAGTTTCCCTTTAAATTGCTTGCAACAGCGCTTAAGATCACCTGAGATCTGACATTTTATACTTTCCTCTGAACATTTAGTCACGAAAACAAAACCGAAACTTTTATTTTTTGATTATATGGCAACAACCTATCAGTGCCTGGTTTGATGCTTGCATTAAATTAAACATTCCCTGGAATTTGATGAAATAAATGAAGCCAAACTGTACATTTTAAAGATCTATTTCTCAGAAGACTTTGGACATTCTGCAGACTAGGGATGATATTTCTGCGCCGCTGCTGTTATAAAGGTTCAGTTGGATGGAGTGATCATTAAACTATAAGTTGACATGTATTAAAGTCCAACTCACAAATCCATCGAACTCCACTCGCTTTTGCACTCCAGTGGAAAATAGCAAGCAACAAACATTGACCCTATAGTTGCTTGCGACTTGGAATCAAGCCTATATTGGCCAAGAAGAAGCGATGACCATTGACTCTTCGCGTTATGTGCAGTGGGGTGGAGGGAGATTAATTAG
This sequence comes from Spea hammondii, assembly GCA_029215755.1. Taxonomy (NCBI): domain Eukaryota; kingdom Metazoa; phylum Chordata; class Amphibia; order Anura; family Pelobatidae; genus Spea; species Spea hammondii. The sequence goes on from JARDYJ010000001.1 coordinate 15,428,132, forward strand.
TATCAGATGAGGTACAGAATCCTCCATTCCCTTTCCTCTTTATCCTATGAGAGGCATGGAGTTTTTCGTTCGCCTGTCCCCTGGATTATAAGTAATTAAAAAACCTTTTGGGCACAGATGTCATGAATGGTCCCTGTTCGTTGGAATTTGGGCAACCGTAAAGTGCCAATCTACCCTTTGGAGAGGCACCAACCCTATCCTGTAGCTCCCCCCTCTCTCTGTCCATGTCCTGTGGCATGTAGTGGGTCCTCTAGCACAAGCCCCTCTGAGTGGAATGAGGTCCATCCAAGCATCCTTTTGGTGCTAAGATGGTGGACATTGTCTTTGAGGCCTCCTCAGCCCAGGGAAAGGAGCTGTCAAGTCCTGATCTTTACCCAAAAATGGTTAAGAGAGAAACTCCTTTGTATTTAGTGCAAAAATCATTTCCATCGTGTTGCGGCTCTACCAAAACTCATCAAACATGTAAGATATTTGTAATACTATTTACACTTCTTGTGTCTTCTACTGAGAAATGAGCGCAACATAACGATCCAAACTCTAACACACCCATGAATGTAAAAAGTGATGAAGCAGACATGTGTGACATTCCTTCTAGCCAGCCAGAAGACAACTAATCAATACTACTGCTTTATCATTGCTTAGGCAGCCAATGCTCGTTTCAGTTTGATTGATCCACCTCTGTAACCATATCCTTAAAGGGGAACTGTCATTATTATTGCATTGATTTTACCCTGTTAATCTTTTGAATAAGCAAGAAATAAACTGTAGAGATAAATTTGGTTTTCTTAAGGAATGTTAATTTTTGCTCGCTATGCATACCTCTGACATTGTATATGGCCAAAGATGGATGTTTTTATTATAGTATATTTAAGTAGTATAAGTATATTTTTATATAGTGCTAACAGATGTACTATGTGCTGTACAGTTTCCAGTATAATAAAGGGGAGGTACTATAAGTGAGTTGTATAGGAAGCACAGTAGTCATACGGACATTATGATCGGAATGTAACAAGTATTAGGAAACCTATCATAATCATGTCTGCATGTATTTTTTATGCAACTATCTCACTTGAGCGCTGGCTTTTTTAGGTGGGAGTGGCTTCATCAGGGGCAGGGCTAGCCATTCACGGAGGTGTGGCTAGATGCATATAGAGGTGAGGCTAGGCCCTGGCAGCTTTATGTGGGAGGGTAGTAGGGGGGGGAGTAGGCTGGGAGTCGTCATCACAAAAGACCACGCCCCTGTGTGGAGAAAGAAGAAAGTGACCCAGAGACCTGGGGAAGCAGCACTGTATCTGCAGACTCCTGGTCAAACTCAGGGAGTTCCATAATATGTACATTAGGAATGAATATATATATATATATATATAGAATTTTATATATCATTAAATTGTCATTAATTGGGGACTTATTAATATAATAATGTATTTGTATAATGTATATATATATATATATATGGGTTTTGTTACATTTAAAATATGTATCTAAAATTCACTTTTTCTAAACATTTGATGTATCTATAGTTATTGTCTTCTTTCATCAATTCCTTTTTTTAACATACCAAAAATGACTTGTTTATAGTCACAAGGGCCATCAGTGATTTTTTTTTTCTCCTGAAGCAAAAATACAGTACTGTGTATAGTAACGCTGGTTAGCATGGCTTTACCTTTTTTATTATATTTTGTTACAATAAACGTATTTATCTTCTTCATCTTTGGAGGCTATCATTGTTGTCAATCGTGTTTTCTTTGGGTGAGTGTCCTGATGGGTAATTAAGACTGAGCCATTCTACAGTTTACGACAGGCAGACTGATACAGAGCGTTTGTCTAGTAGATTAGGCTAAGATAATAGAGCTAAAATGCAGCTGTCTGAAAACATTATATTATGCAAAAACTAGAACTGTTTCAAAAACAAAAGGATCTCAATATTTTTGGAAATTTCTTTTTAATTTGATACTATGATAAAGTAAAAAAACAGGATAGTATTAGTTTTTTTTCTTCTATATCTTGAAGACGTGCTGCTGACTGCAAGCTCCTATAAAATATTAGCAGTATAGCGCGCTTCTGTAATTAATTTGATTGGCAGCCTTCACATATGAGTGCTGCTGCTACTTGGAGAACTTTCATAAAGTAGACTTCTACAACCCTTGGGGAAAAAAAAAAAAAAAAAGGTTAATCTGTAACGTGTGACTCAACTCTTAATTTGATGATGCAATAAAAATTGTGAACGTTCTCATTGAGTAAATACACTCTACACCCATTGTCTTTTTCTCTTTATATCAATAGATTCTGGCAGTATTTAAATTGGAGAAGGTGCTGGGCTTCTCTGGAATAAGACAGACTGTGTTTTACCTCCATGAAGCACAACAAACTGTATTATACAGGTGTTGATGATTCAGCACACATGATGCTCAGATGGAGTATTTCTTCAATAAACAACTGCGAGCACTTACTAGATAGAAAGCTCCACATTTTCTACTTCGAAGCTGTGTATCCCCTGGGGTTTGTGGATGCCTTTAGCAAATGAGCCTCCATCTGCCCAGTTCCCAGGATCTGTTCTTACCTGTCTTAATAATAGTGTTTCCAACAGAATCATACACTGCCAACCTACAAGAGGACCTCTCAAGCCATCGGAAAGATGGAATAAAAGCAGGAAAGTACCATGCGTTCCATTTTTTTAGTAGTTATAATATACATCCCAGCCTTTAGGATTGCAGTAATCTATTCTTTTCATAATTATATAATTGGTTCAACTGTGTTTATTCCCCAGACTTATAATTTACACACACAATGTAGTGTAGTGTTTCATATCGGAGCCGGTTTGACTGAAGCAGTTTGAACTGCTGAATTCTAAGAATTAATTTTACTGTGTGGCTAAGTTACAGGGAAATATATATATAGGGGAAGCTTTTAATATTATTATTATTCTGCTAAAGTTGTTTATTTGTTTCTACACATTTGCATTAACGGAGGCTCATCTCAATAAACCTAAGCCAGATGAGATATCTAAAATTCATGATGGCAATTTGCAGGTTTAGCTACCTAAGCAAGTGTAAGAATGTAAGCAAGTTCTACTTTATGGGGGTGGTAGTAGATAAATGGAACAGTCTCCCAGCAGAAGTGTTGGAGGCTACTACACTGAGTGAATTTAAACAGGTATGGGACAGACATAAAGTTATCATCACTATGGGACCAGAAGAAGGACTTATAGGGTTTACTATAGCAAAAAAGGGCCGAATGGGTCTTATCCGCCATCAAATTATATGCTTGTATGTAATCTTGTATACCTTCAATTACAGACTCAATCCTCTTGTGTACCGATACGGCTATATCCAAGTTCTTTACGAAACCACATTCTGTGGCATGTCAAAATGGACATACACCTCTGTGCGGTTTGTACATATTATTGGGTTAAATGTGAAATATTATCATACATTAGCATACATGTCATGGTTTCATCTGATTAATGTGTGGATGTGACCTCGCGTTGGAGTAATAAGCCATTTCAGTCTCTGCTCAGCGATACAGGTAATCCGTATTATGACGCCAGCTTGACCTTTTCCTATAATCTCTAAAGATAGGGATGCAGTGAAATCGCATTAGAAAACATTTCCTCACCTTTAAGATTTTAATTATATTTCCAAACAAAATCTAAGAACGAGCGTGGCTTGGTTGTCGTGCTTTTCATTGAAATTGTAGACAAACTATAATCTTACAAAGTGAACGATCAAAATATTAACTATTTCTTTAAACATTTGCATAGAACATGATATTGTGTCTCTTATAAATTCTAACGTTATATATAAAAATGAGATATCCCTTCAAAGCAAAGCCACTTATATACAGACGGAAAAGTTCCTTGCCAAACAATAACTGACCTCCTAAAGACCATTTATTTTGTCTGTACTTCGGAATACAGACGCAGAATGAATGTAACAGATAATGCCGTAGACATGGACATATGATGTGATGAATGAAATGCTGATTAAGGCAGTATATATATATAGCATGAAGATCATCATATCTGTATTAACCCCTTAAGGACAATGGGCGGTGCCTAAACCCATTGAAAACAATGCATTTATGGGCTTTGTCATTAAGGGGTTAAAAGAGTTAATTATCACCATTGCAGTGATCTATACACCATAACACGCTTACAAATAGAAAGTCTTTAAAGAAGGGTGCGTTGTGAATGAGTAAATGTGGTTGATTGCAGTTAACCCACTTTGGGAATATCACAGATAAAGTCATGCATGGTGCTAATATTGCGCAATCAGCATATTTTTTTTGTTTTCTATAATAAGTGTGACATATCACACACACGCCTTAGGTCATATAAGGTTTAATAGAGAGCTATAAGGGTCAAGGTGTGCCTCAGCATTAACCCTTTGTGCAGCAGAGAGGTGAGGAGGGCTCTCTCCTGCTGAAAGGATTAAGGGCAGTAATATTAGGACCTGTGACGTTCAGCAGCAGCAGCCCCGACCCTGCTACCTTGGACAGCTCCTTACCATCTTCATTCTCGTCGAATACTGGAGTTTTGTGAGAGTTGTTGGCACCCATATTAATGATCCACAGAGTTTTCAGCATCCCCAACAGAAAGAGTGGTAGTGTGTATGACCATCCAGCTTCAGGTAAGAGGAAAGCAATCAGATCCAGGGGAAATATCCATTGCAATAGCTGATACTATTGTAAAGAAGACTCAGCTGCACCTTTGCAGCTTGCAGATCATCAGACTACTGGATACATGGTGCCCATGGAGCACCAAGCCTTGGAGAGGTCACCCATTGTCTCCGCTGATCTCCCGTTGGATCCCAGTCCAGCGATGTGTATATGATCAGCAGCAGCTGTAGTGTACTGACAGTGGGAAGGGGAAATCCTCTCTGTGCTGGAAAGCATTTTAGGAAATGAAATGATCCATCTCCCCTGTGACAGACAACATTGCAAACCTGATGCACATTGCATAGCAATTCACTGGAGAAGTGGGGAGAGGCAGGGATGGGTGGGGGGGGGGAAGAGAGAGAGAGTGGGGGCTGTGAGGGAGAGGAGGAGGAGTACAGGGGCAGAGATCCAGGGAAAGAGATACACACAGCAAAGTGTCTGGGGCGAGTAACTCATTGCCAGGAAATGCTGAACGCAGTGACTGGACCACAAAGGGTTAATGGAACAAATAAGGGAATAAATAGAGAAATGTGTTGTTTTGGGGGTTTTTTTTGTAAAAGAATGAGTTTCATGGTTTATTATCCACTTCTGCTAAAAAAGTAGCTACTTCCAGCTCACAGAGATACATTCAGCTAAATCCAGGTTCTTTCACCCAAACCTACCCCTATCTGGGGTATCAGGGGCATTTGGAGCAGAAGCCATGCCCACATGCCCCATTCATGCACCCAAATCTGCCATACTCTTTATTACAAGTTGAATAGCCTCCAATGCATTAAAGTTAAAAGTGCTGATTCTCATACAAATTTCAGTGATTTAAAACAAATAATATTTGCTTATGCGTCAAAATAAATGAATACCGATATAAACTGTGGCACAATATTGGATACAAAGTAACTAAGAAAACTCAACTTTGTCTTTATGAGTTACTAAACAGTTAAATGTACATTTTTATTCATTCCACCCTGCTGACTGCTAGATTAAGAATTCTCCAGTCATTTTGAGTGAAATGTTGCGATTCTAGAATAGCACTGCCCTCTACTGTTACACATTACATGTGAGTGAAATCAAAGATTTATCTGCTGCGCTACCCAAAGGCAATTATTATTTACTGCTTATTGATTTATATAACGCCATCATATTCTGCTGCGCTGTACAAAATAAAATAACAACTTAGACTTACAGACAGGGCTATACCGGCAATTATTGGCACTTTAAGGCCAGAAGGTATCTGATTGAGTGGGTATAGGGCACTGTTGGCCAGCGGCCCACTGGGCGTTTGCCCAGCATGCTGGATGGCCAGGTGAGCCTATTTACAGACACAAAAGGTTAGGACAAAACAGCTTACATCTGTCTGATTTCAGATTTACTAATAAATATTAAATATTTAAATTTTTCTTATTTTACTGCATGACGTAAAATCCCTTTGAAATTAAGGGCGCTGACAAACTTACGCATTAACCCCTTTCCTCCCATATTCCTTTAGCTCACCTCTACTAGTCCTTCTCCTGCAGTACTACAACGGCACTTTACCTCTTGTGTAATACATCCCAACTCCCTCTAGATTGTAAGCTCTTTGAGCCGGGCCCTCGTCACCTGTTGTTTCTGTAAGTCATTTTGTTACGTCATATACTGATTGTTATGTTCTGACTACCCTTTGTACAGCTCTGCGCAATCTGATGGTGCTATAAAAACAATAAGTAATAATAATGACATAGGTATCTACTATATATAGATCACTTTCCATAAAATGATAAAATCCAATCAATTTTGCCCATTCTAGAATTAATGTTACATTCATCATTCTTTACTGTATAGCCATGAGATGAATCTGAAGAATATACATATGTTTTATGATGGCCCGTGAAATCTATATTTCTGTGCTGAAAGCATGGCCGACGGTGGTTATCATTCTGTTTAAGTTCGTGTAAACTGGTGCTTTGTTCCGCTTACTCGTAATTTTTACACAATTGATTGCAGGCATTCTTAGAAAATTCTATATTACATGTATTGGTGCCTGAGAGCTTCAGACAATCCATTTAGAACATATTCCCACTCATATGTCATTTACACAAAGGTTAGGTTTTACGCTGTCATCCAAGCATGTAATTAGCCATTTTTAGAAGAACAGAATTGAGCTGAAGTTGTTGTGCTTCCTCTGTTATCCAGGACCACTTCATCGTCCAGCCCTTACTGCAAGCTTTCAAAACACCTTGTGTCTGTAATATGAAATCATCCAGGGATATTGGGAGATATTATGTAATTTCATATAAAAATATTTGCTCTGAAGCTCTGTATCCAACTATCTATTCTGTATAATACAGTATCCATGACCCTCCTTAAAGAAAGCTTGAACCTTGTGCATTATGTTGCTACCCTTCTTAAGAATGCTATTGATATGGTTATCTAATATAATGATTCTCACTATTTGCGTATTTGCCAAGTAGTTGTTGAATTTAACGCTTACGAAAAATTACTGCAGTTTTTTTTTAAGTAATACTGCAGTTTGTATTAAACTGCAGTTTTTTGGACATGAAAAAACTGCGATACTGCACTTTTACTGCAGTATAGGTGAAAAAGATCCAGCCTCAGCAAAATGGGTGACAGTTTTTGTAAATGTGCTGATTATCAAAATTGAAATAAAATTAAGATACATCCCTTTTACGTCCCTTCATTTTAACCATTTATCTGGGTTTTCTGTATTTAACTAAACAAGCTCATGGTAGCACCTAGGTAGATATGCTTCTTCATATCTCATTGTCCTGCAGAATACCCTTCATTCGGGGCTGTCGGGTGAAATCCTGATGAGACCAAAAGAGTTTTCTTTTCATATTTATGCCTCACACATCATAAGTCTCAATACATTTAGATTTTTTTTTCAAATCAGTCAATTATTTTTTCCCCCTGAACAAATGAACATTGACTGACATGCAAAAGAAAATGAACAAAACGTATTGGGCAAATGTGAGGATTTTGCTTGATATGGAGTCCCAATGGTGCTTTAATATTAACCCTTACTGGTTTAACCCGCCTGTAGCATTCGTAGGGACCTGTTGGACCACAATTCAACTATTAAAAGAGCTATATATGCGCCACTACCAACGATAGACAAGGTTTGGGCCCCTTCCTGGCTGCCGACTAAATGGCAGCTTGTAATTCCCTGTTTTACATGGAAGGCAAGCAGGAATATGATTAGGTTGCCAGCAGGCCCCATTTACAGTAACAATTTAGGGCCCCTGTGTTCATTGTGTAGACGTTGGTGCTAGAACTGGGTGAACAATGTGATCTTGTGGGAATTACTGCAGAAGCTCTGTGATTTTGCCCCCTTCAGTGGTCACTTCCTGTGGCAACTTACAAAGACACCTTCAAAAGTGGGTTCAAACTTCCAGTTCCCGCTCTCTAAGATCGCGGTGACTATTTCTTAAGCCTCGTGTTTGTCTTGACATTAGTTATATGTCTTATGATTTAATTATGATGCAGGGAACACCAATGGCTGTGGAAACATTTTGGGTGAGACTTTTTGGGGATTAAAGTGCAACCATTTTGACAACTTTATTCACATCTCCACATCTCCAAAAAAGTTACAATCGATATCATTTTCCAAATTCGCTGACCCTAGCAACAAATATTTGTTCTTTGCTAACATCGTTGATCCGGAACACACACCACTTTTATTCTCAAAAATACTTGTTTTGGAATATTACATTAATTCCCCAGACTTGTTCCTGAAAGAGCCATTTATAAGATGTATTTTCACAACATGTTATTTTTTGGAGAGTAATACAGAAGGGCATTTGTAATGTGTTATTTAAAATACCACCCGACTAAATACATAAAGCTCGCTTTTTGCTCATAATGTATGTTTTAATAAGTTTATTTTGATATATATATATATATTTAATTCATAGAATTCTGCAGTGTCTGAATAATTATTATTAAGGCTGAGCAGGGAGCTTAGCTTAGTTAGTCTAAAAGTTAATACCGTATTTGCTCGATTATAAGACGACCCTGATTATAAGACGACCCCCCAAATCTTAATATTAATTTAGGAAAAAAAGAAAAAGCCTGAATATAAGACGACCCTATAGGAAAAAAGTTTTACCAGTAAATTTTAATTCATTTAAACACTTTTTTTAATAAAAGCTATGCTTGAGAAAAATATTTTGGTTTTATTTCCTTCTATTTTCCAACCTGCCTCCTAGTTATGCACATCTGCCCCAGAAGTGCCTTATACCCCCTATATGCCACTGTGCCCCATGATATGCCTTTTAACCCTCTAAATGCCACAGTGCCCCATAATATGCCTTTTAACCCTATATGCCACTGTGCCCCATGATATGCCTTTTAACCCTATATGCCACTCTGGCACTTAGAGGATTAAAAGGCATATTATGGCATATAGGGAGGTTTAAGGCATTTCAGGAGGCAGAGTGGCATTAAAGGGGTTAAAAAGCATTTCACAGAGCACTCTGCCTCCAGAAATGCCTTACACCCCCCATTTAACACTCCCCCTCCCTCTTCCAAACTTACCGGTGCTTCTGAGTTGGGGGGGCGCATAACACAGGAGGATCCAGGTCCCCTGCATCTGAGCCCCCGGTGCTTAGTCCGGGCAGCATGTAGAGCTCCACGCGATATAATCGCGTAGAGCTCTACACGATACAATCGCGTAGAGCTCTACACGCTGCCCGGACTAAGCACCGGGGACTCAGAAGCACCGGTAAGTTGGAGGGGGCATAACACAGGAGGATGCAGGTCCTCTGCATCGCTGCGGGGGATCTGGATCTTAGTCTCATAATCAGACCTATTTGAGGTCTGATTATAAGACGACCCTGATTATAAGACGAGGGGTATTTTTCAGAGCATTTGCTCTGGAAAAAACCTCGTCTTATAATCGAGCAAATACGGTACTTTCAAAGGCATGGAAGGAATTTTCTCGTCAAACAAAATCCCCATTCATGATGAAATAACGCATTGCTGTGTCTGTCCAAACTGCTTCTAAAATTAAATAAGGTCCAAAAATAGTATGTTACATAATAATGGAAACCTTCATGCATGTTTCAAGCCAGTGGCGTATTTTTAAGACTTCCAGTTCGTTTATATGCTCTACCCAATATGAACATTGCTTTTAAAGCCCACTTTACTGCTCTTATCATAAAATGTAGAGATTTTACCTAATTGTGGAAAACTCAAGAAACATTCCTATAAAAAGGAACAAGAAAATAATGCACCCTTTTTTACCTACTTTACCCAGGTTTGGGATTAAAAGGATAGATAAGCCAAAAAATACTTCTCCCCAGAACTCATGCATTTGGCTTGAAGAATAAACCCAGAAGCCTTGATTCTAGATATGCTGAGTGCTTCAGCGAGGAGTTAGATTGTCAGCTTAGCAGCCCAGCACAGTGTTTCTTAATCAAACAATAGAAACCCTGTACAGGGAACAAGGTGTAATGCAGAAAACCATTATCAGTATAACCCCCATGCTATATATTATCATTGGCCGCTGAAGATTGTTAGTGGCCAATGTTTAAACACATTCAGGGGCTCTTTGAGTAAGAGAACGATTATTCGGCCCACCCTCCCCACGCCTAGGTGTTTTTTTAGTAGATATATTTAGACTTTAAGTAAAGTTTGACTAAGTTTGAAATGTTAAATATTGATTGTTTTTTTGAACAAATGGAATGTCATGATGTGGTTCATGGCTGGCCCCCACGGCTAACTATTCATCGCATTTAAAAACATTGAATAGTTTTTATTTGGGGTAAGAATCCCCCTAGATGGTCCCTCAGCCAGGCTCGCTGTACCAGTAAGTAAACCACAAATAGGTGGAGGGTGGGGAAAGAGGCGAATGCATATGCAAGGGGGGACCTACGAAAATGTAAAGAGACAACTCAGCTATCACACATCATCATCGCATTCAGAAAGCTTAGAAAGCAATGTCAAGGCATTCAGCAACACCGAGATCGGCACCAAGGGCCATGTCTGGACCCTCCCGGGGGCGTCAATGTCCGCCATACACTGTACAGCGGTGGACACCTGATTTAAAAGAGCTTAAGAGGCCATCAATGATCGTATCCGAAGAAAGCCCTTCTTGCCCTGAAAAAACAATATATATAAAACAGCTTTGGTCCTTAAGGGGTTAATGTGTGCTCTAGGATATAAGATCAAGCTGTGAACGTCTTCTTCCAAGGAGTAATGGACTAAAATATTTTCGTTCCCTCTATAGTTATCCAGATTTCTTGTAAAACATAAAGAATAAATTCCCCACAATGTGTGGATTCCAAGCAGCGGGCCACACAAACTCCCAAACCGTACAAGAGAAAGGTGTTTACTTTTTAAGTTATTTTATGAGAGACTCTGTCTTTTGCTTTTTTTTTTTAGTAACTGAGCTAATTTGTGTATTTTGTCCTTAGTCCTCCCCTTGGGCGCACAGGAATGATACAACTTCTAACACTGCTGAAAATGTAAACACGATTCGGCCCCTTTGGCTTTGAGCCTAACGCTTTTTTTTCCCCTGCCGTTGATTCAGCTGTCGGTATAAATTGGTGTTGACTGCTCCTCTATGTGCCCATTGATTTAGAGACCACAGCGCTAACCATTAGCAGATTTCTGCTGACGAGATGCAGCCGGTAATGAAGTTATTGCTGAGCCTGCTAGCCTTCGGTACGCTCTTTCTCTCCTCTCGCTCGGCTCCTCGGACGTGCTACTCAAGGGTCTTAAATCTCAGCAGAGAAATCACTGAAACTTTTCAAGCATTACAGAAAATTGTACCCTCGGTGAGTATCTTGGAGCCCCTGCTGAAGCGGGAATATAGCAACATCCTAAATAATAACTCCAATCATTTACTTTAACAGGGACCATGCATGGACCTTCTGCCCGCTCTTTACCTCGATATACACGTAAGTGATCCAATGTCATTTTTATAAGTCTTCGCTGCATCACTTATAGTCTATGAGTAAAATATCCTGCGTCAGGCTATACAGATTGAGTTTTATAAATTATTCATCTCTTTGTGAATCGTTCTCTAAACCTTGCCTGGTGCCAAACTTCTTACAGCAGATGATTGATAGATGCAAATGCTACTTTTATGAGTGTGAGTACCCACTAAAGTGAACCTATCCTGAACTTGGGAACTTGAACTTGTCTGTATTCATGGACCACAGATCCGTAATCGGTTGTTATATGTAGACATGACCAAAGGGCTGGTTTCTCCTACCAGAGTTCCTCCTACTTGGAGTTCCTACCAAGCTTATCTTTGAACTTGGTATTTGAGATTGATGGCTAAACCAAACTGATGGCTAGGCTAGTGAATTACTTCTCCTGGCTGAGCCAGTCCACACAACTAATTCCACATTTAAGCAACTTACCTGGGTTTCGAGTATAAGCCATGGGTTCACCAAGACAACTTTTCTAGAGTTTGTCTTGAGTGCCCCTAAAGTAGCCGCAAGATTTCACAACATAAGTGGTTCAAAGATAAAACTCTGTCTTTAGAAAATAAACATTTTGGGTGCATTGCTGGTTAGGGTGTAAATATGTAGAATATGATAGAGTGATTGCGGCAAATAAATCCAACCTAGATCGGAGTAACAAAGCATTCTGAAAGTGTGAAATCATGGCTGCTGGACGAGATGCTTACATTATACGGATTCTTTTAGAGTATCTTTGTGGTGTGAGTTCTGTAATAGAACTTTCTGTAAGTGATACATTTTAACAAAATGTCAGTGATGTATTGAAAGAATTGTTGAAGAGTAGTACTTTTTGACGCTTAGAACTTTGTAAACCTTACTGTGGAGGTGCAGTTTTGACATCATAGAAAGCTTTTGATGGCAGATAAGAACCATTCAGCCATCTAGTCTTCCCATTTTCCTGATGTAAAGCCTCAGACCTTAATCAGTCCTTGGGCTCGTCTTAGATTCAGGAGAACCATATGCCTATCCAATTTCCTTACTGTATAAACCTCTACCACTTCTGCTGGTAGGCTGTTCCACTTATCTTCTATCTCCTTATTGAGGATCTCTATGCATCTGAACTGATAGTGGTGTGCATTGCTATGAGCTCTCTAAATTCACAACCTCAAAAATAAAAAAATATGAAAAATGTAGCAAATTGCATGTATTTTTAGTGTTCTTTACAATAAAATAGAAATAATACAGTGTTAAAGGTATGTTAAATATATATGCCTTATTAAATATAAATTATATTTTTTCTATTTTATATATTATAGCATTTAAAATATTGAATTAAATAATTACAGTATTTACAAAATAATTAATTCAAACGTTTCACAACTAGGCATCCCAATTCCTGTGCCTCTATTTAAAGAACTGCTTCAGATACCCCTGGGGTTCTATTAAAATACAGAATTTATTTTGGCTGCTAAAAATCACAACATGCGCCAGGAGGACGACGAGGGTATCCAAACAGTAACAGCGTTTTTTAACACACGGGGAGAGGATGCAGTAACTAATCTTTGGTGTTTTATCTCTTTTCTTGTTTTTACTGGCTGAAATCATTCATTAATTTTAATAATGAATTAAGTCCAGGGTTCAAAGAATTTATTTCCTCCAGAAGTGCCTGCTGATCATAGGATCGTCGCCAGAAAACTTTCACATCTTGGGCCAGCCTAGTGGTCACTTAATGCTTTTTATTTTTTAATTCCAAAGCTGTTTGGCCTCCAAGTTCATGCATGTTTAGTCTATATATATTACGTTTTTGTGGGGCTAAAGTTTTATTGCCAACACACACATACACCATTTCTTCTTCTTACCTTTAAAATGTAATTCTAGGTATACTTATAGGCATTTTGCATGATTCCCAGATTTGCCTACAAAGATATGCCAAGATCTGCTTATAAATTCCCTCTATGTATTAACCTCTCACATCTACTGGGAGGCTGTTCCACTTATCTGTCACTCATTCTGTAATTGAAGATGCTGCCAAATTTTAACAATGAGAACTGTCCTTGTCGTACTTGAAAACCACTAAATATGCTAATATTGCACGCATACAATCAACGTAATCATTCATTGTGTGGATTATCTTGTGCGATTGGGTTTACATTCTAGAATAAATATTTGAGAAATGCAAACATGTTCAAGAAACGTGTTGTCACTAAACATACAAATGTTTCTTCACAGAATTCTTGCGTGATGACAAGGTTACGAGATTTTATTTCAACCCCACAGTGTGGCAAATATCCCAGAGTAACAGCATTAAAGAAGAAAGTTAGGAACTTGTATATCATCATGAACTCGGTCTGCAAAAGGGTATGTGGTTTACTATGGATTGTTATATTTGCCAAGGGGTAAGGGGGCAACTTTAGCCCTGCTGAGGGCTAGAGCTTTTGGCTGAAAGGAAGGATTGACTCTACAGAGAAAACTGGTCCTGCTAAAAGAATGCGCCTAGCGCCCAATAAACCTTATCAGCCCACTCTAGTGTGCTTATGACATCCATGGAAGAGGGGTAAAGGAAGGAGGATAATCAGCAGCGTATATAACATAGAAAGGGACACTCCAGCCATCATTTGCATGATCATGTTTGTCCTCTCTACAAATGCAGAAGCCCCCTCATTGCATTTGTAGTATATTTGTAACTCCTTGGCTTGCAGGAGATAAGTTCGGCTAGACATATATTCCTCATTGGTGGGTCTTTAATTGAACCTAGGTTGTCTCTTTAAGGAGTCCTAAGCATAACATTTTAAGAGGACCTTCTCTAACATTTTTTTTAAAGAAGCGTAATGGCGCAGAACTCTGACCCTAGTAACAGGGTCCAAATAATTACAGCTAATGTTGGGAAAATGATTGTGAAATGGGCAAATTAAGACCAATACAGAGTTAATGTATTATATAAGATAATGTGTCATTCAGTTATGGCATCTTATGTGCTAGAAAACTCACTCAGGGCTGCATTTCTGCCATTTTCGTGTCAGGCTGACAGGGGAAAAGGAATGGGGGATGCAAATAGCTGTGCACCATGTTTCATACGGCGGTGTCTGAGGAGGTTAACTGGGAACTTCCATGGTTAGGACTGAATGGGCTATCTGGGTGGAGCTCACAGCTCATAGGGGCAGGACTACCCATGTGTAGGGGTGTGGCTACCCCAAACATCTCTCACTAGATGGGGAGTGGGAGTAGGAGTGGGTGGGGGAGTGCGCATGGAAAAATGCCGCTCCCCTACCTGAGACTCTGGGTGAAACCCACAGAGATCCTCGGTGTGCCTAATGACTCTTTGGGGCATAAATGGATCCTTTGATTCTGGCACAAATAGCATCAAATGCTAAGGATTTCTGTAGTTTTTTTTTATTGGGTATAAAACACAGCGTTTAATATCATATCAATTTCCTATTCACCTGGAAAAAACTGAGACCCTGGTATGACCAGAACCATAATATAACTGTACGCGGTTACCTTCATCCGTGTCAGAGAGAATGAGGGCTTTGTTGTTAAGTAAAAGCAATGGTTTTCTTACTTTTTTTTTCTTTTTCTTCAGGACTTGCTTTTCTTTACAGACAACTGTGATGCTCTAGACGGATTTCCTTCATCACCTACTCCAACCACTGTTGTTTCAGGATAAGGTAAATCTTTACCCGAGGAAGTTTGCCTGTACATCAGCGAAAGCCAGAAGCAGACATTGTCCAGCGAAATGCTACTGTGCTTCTCTATTAGGACAGCAAATTATATGGAATAGATTCATAATACTGTATGTTCCGGGTTAATTACGGTGGTTGGTTATCGTTTCCCTAACAATTCCCTAGTTTCCTATGTAGGGACTGAAACAATTAATCATGTGACCATTTCTATGACTGTAATTATCCATTTCAATGTACAGAATAGGATGGGGCTATATAAAACAATAAATAATAATAATAATAATAAAAATAATAATCCTATATTCTCTGATACAGCAAAATGTATTCTATAACAGAACTTATTAACGCCTATACATTGCTAGAGAGAAAATCAATGCATTATGCGATTAATTCATAAATATGTTAACAAGGAAAACTAGGCAAGATCATGGGTACAATAACTGAAACTGGGAATACAAGACGCAGATGTGGTAAAGAAATATATAATTAAGGGGTGTATTTTTATACTGAATAACAGTATAAAATATATATTGAATGCAATTTTTATACATATATTCCTTTTTGTACTGTTAATAAATATTTTTTAGAGAATGGTAAATGTTGCCTGATGTTGTATATTGTTTAATTCTACTGCAAATTATGGAACTTTTAAAGATGGTGTTAGTATAATAATACCTTGAAATTCATTATAGGGAGATTAACTAGGCTGCAGATCTATCTAAGCGAGAAGCCAATTACATCAGCGCTCCCGTTTATCACGGATTAATTCCCTTGTCACTTGAAAACATGGATGTGGTCTTCAACATGCACTGTAAATGCCTCCTGTGAGTTAAATGTCCATGGATCTCAGATAATTAGATTATAGATCAATCATTAAGGTCTGAGGATCACTCTTTTCTCACATATAGGAAAGCTTGTTGTTATATAGACAAACTTCATTACTTGTGATCATTATCATGATTTTTTGTTTTTATTATTCTTTATTAATGATAGGGATATGCATTACCCCTTAATCTGTAATATGGCTATGACATTGTGCGAGTACCATAGAATCTAGCACTTCTTCTTCACATGGAGTTGATCCAGCCTCATATGCAGGTAATACGTAGTTTCTAGCACTATGGGCTTCATATACTAAACCATACGTTGTAGGTAAGTGGCTGTGAGATATAAAATTATATCCTACCCGTGGGTTGGTAAAGTGTTCATGACAGACTCTTCATAGTCCATACTTATCAGAGACACAATGTTCTTCTGTTGAACCAGAAAGGTTCTGGACACTCCACTGAGCCAGCAGAGTTCAAGGATCTCATTGGCCAAAAGGGGAGAGTAAATAGTTGAGATGGAAAATCATAAACATGAAGAAAAAATAGGAATAACGAAACAATTTGGACGGAGAAATTAGGGTTGGTGGGTGGGTAATGGGTAAATAGGGAAATGGGTAAGTTGAAGAGAGAGGGAGAAAGATGTTAGAGAGAAGATTGTAGGACAAATTAAGCTGGAAATAGAGGTTTGAGAGTGTTTTTGTGAATGAAGAGGGGAAAGCCAATGTATAATGCAGGCATGTCCAAACTTTTTTTGAAGAGTGCCAGATTTGATGAAGTGAACATGTGCGAGGGCCGACCATTTTGCCTGACATTCTTTGAACCATTGCTTAGTTAAATGCAAATTAACTATTTTATGCAAAGTTTATTGAAAACGGCAAACTTTTCATTTTGTGACTTGGATGACAAATCTAAACAGGCGTTAAATCACTCTGCCTTTAATATAAAAAAAACAGATCTATATTTGGGCAACTTATCTGGGGGGCCTTATCAGTCTGGAACGCGGGCCGCAATTGGCCCTCGGGATGGACTTTGGACGTGCCTGGTATAATGTATACTGCCAGCTTATCTGAGCAGAGTAGTGTATGATGAGGCCAGTTTATCTGCTCAGAACGGTATATAATGCGATCTGTCTCTCTATCATCACAAAGCAGGTTATTATACCTCCAAACATTAACGCAGAGCAGCCTTAAATGTGGCCGGTCATCATATTATATAATGTGGTGTTTTAATCCACACTGAGCAGTGCATGATTCTTTCTATTCCCACATATATGTATGCTATGAACATTATTTCTGGGCACTTCCACCAGTGTTTGATGTGGTTAGCTGCTGCATATAGTTTAAGCTGTTTGCCAAATCACAAAACAAGATTTGGCTTAATATTAATGTTTATCAAAAACAACATAAACAAATGCATATGGGAACTGTGGAAAGATTAATCAACTTGGTACGTAAATCCAAACCCTAGAAAACACTCAATCCAAAATAGATTGGAAGTAAATAATGTTTTTATTGGTATTGCGTTCATTGATAAGATGCATCCGTCTATGACATTTGTGAAAGTTAGTGGACAAACGGCAGGAATTTTTCATCTCACCATAACTGCCCCAGAAATAAAATTAGTGAACTTACCAGTTCCACACTGGATATTAAACTCAGACCTGGTACTGGACAGGGGGCCAATAAATGATATATGTTTGGGTGGTGGCCCAAAGGGTGGTGGCTCTACACTCTTGCTCTGTTTCGGCATGTGGCTTAGACTATCCAGCTGGTGGTTGCACACTTAGGGACAGGATCTGCCACACAAGCAACAGTAAAGGACTGGCACCATCTGGCACGGCCCACTAACCCAGTTTACTCTGACCCGTTTTGGGTCCATTGGTGCCTATTGTCCCACCAAAGGCATCTGTTCTATGACAACTAAAATGTGGGAGAGTCATGGGATATCAGATATATTTTTAGATCTAGAAGATATGCAGCCCATACAAAGTCTGTTCTCATACCTGGGTTATCTTAGTGGAAAGAAAAACCAAGACGAGTCGAATTTTCTCTATGAATTTCCATTTGATGTACTCAGTAGGGTTGTCGATTCAGCTATTATTTAGTTAGCAGGAGAACACAATGGGTGCCGAGCAATCACAATTGCACCTGCTGGGAGGCACCTACTGTTATATTCATTTTTGTTTCCGTGAGCAGACAGCTTGTCTGTTAAAAGCCCGAAAGTCTGGATAACAATGGCCATAGCTTCCTACTCCCTATATAAAAAGGCATGGACCACAATGCGAAATCCCTTCAACAGATGAGACAAAATAAGAAAAAAATGTAATTTCCCACTATAAAAATGGGTAACGTTACGCTTTCATCATTTAGAGACAGACTACAAAACTTTTTTTGTAGTAAAGTTTCAAAAGTTAATATTAAATCAAAAAATGGATGAAGGAAATTATTCTCCAAAGAGGAACCGTCACTGTTTTATTTTGCAGGATAATTCAGATTTTGCTTAAAAGTAAAACAATTTTACCCCACAGAAACTAAGCATAAAAATGAATTATATGTCCAGGTACCATCTTTTAAAGGCTTTCAGAACCAGTTTCCACTAAAGGGGAAGAGTTACCTAAAAATGAGTAATTCTATATGTTAATAATCCCAGACAGCCTCTCTAATAAAGAATGCGTATTAAAGTAATTTGTGAGTTTCGTAATCCGCATTCTTTAAAATGTTAAAAAAAAACCCTCAAAAACTGGTTTTGAAATAGTAATGTGCCCTTAAATAAGGCCATTGAGCAATGACCTGGTAACTTATGGAAAAACGCTCACTCTGTATACACACGGCAAGGGTACTTGATTACAAATCCATGTATCTTTGTGCAATGTGATTTAGAAAGCAATTAACTAACGGGCATTAGTGTTTATTGCACAATAACCGAGACATTCATTTCGAACAATAACAGCTACCATGTTCTTTAATTATTTCCATAAATCTTTATTAGCGTCAAGCCTCTTCTCGTAATAGAACACGTTATAAGAGTTATTTGTACTTGTTAAAAATTTTTAAAAATGAATGGGGTATCAGGATAGAGATTTATCTTTCTTTAATGTAATAAACCAATAGCTATGAGGTTCTAGGAATGAGCTAAGCAATACATGGCCATAAATGTGACGGAATCCCAATAAGTTTGAGTAATAGAGTAGCAAATTCTGTATTTAAATACTTGTAAGGGTGTGCTTTGCTTTTTGTATATGATACGGTGAGAAAGGAGTATCCTTCAAGTTCATCCATGGATCAATTAAACAGCCCTTTGCAAATGGAAGTCAATGAAGTTGAACATAGAACATAGAACAATGGCCAAAAAGTTTCTAAGGGGGTATCCATGGGCTGAAGAATTTATTTAGCTGGGATTCTTTGGAGAATACCTATTTAATAGGTATTTTGGAATAAGGCATGTAGCCAATAAATACCAGGAAGATAGAGGAGTGGTAGAGAGGAATTTAAGCAGGCATAGGATGGGCATATTGGTTATAAAATAGAATTTTAAAAAGTGCAGGCACCTCTTTAACTATACAGAGATTTAATATAAATTATACACAATTTTCATTTGAAAACATCATTTTTTGAGCAATACAATACAATTTGATATGTTTATCAAATATTGTATGTTTATCAAACCTGACGCGTTTCACCCACTTAAAACTGCTTCCCCCAAGGTATTAAGACCCTTGATTGGACATATGACCTTGATAATTATTGTTTTCTGTTTCTTCACATCTAGTATTACTATTTACAACATTCACACGATCAGATTTCGCTAATGATTTTTTTTTTTTTCCTTTCAAAAGCGTTAGCTTAGCTCAGATAAAATACAGATCTTCCCTCCACCATGTTTCTACACTCAAGTGGGCTTCCCATTTACTTGGCAATGCCCTCTGACCCAATATGATGAACCACCTTCCAGACAGCAAATATATAAAACGTTTCCTTCTTTTAAATGATACAATAATTTAGTAGGAACACTGGTACAAAATCCCCAAAATAAGTCAATTCTTCCTGAACAGCAATTTTAGCATTTTTTCATATCAAAATGTGCCGACTATTTACAAATGTTTCTTCTGTAGCACAGAAGTTAATTTTCTATCAATACCAGCGCTTACAAGTCAGTGTTACCAGCGCTATCTATGATTTCATTTCTTATTCAATATTTACAAAAGGACTGTTTTTTTTTTTTAAAAAAAGAAAATCTGCCACTTTGTTTCAACCACAACCTTGAAAACATTGTAACACTTTTACAGATCAGCCGCTCTGCCTCACTATATAAAATATTTCTCTCTGCGGCATAAAGCTGGTTTTTTAACGTATGTATATATTATTGAAACATGCCTCTTTGGTTAACCAAAAACAAATTCTAACCATTCTAACTGTTTAACTCTTTCAGTATAGTTTTATGCACTATTATAGGTACATTTAAAAAAAAAAAAAATAAAGTCCCTATATGTCTTATAATTGTATGTATTAATTAAATTGCTGTACATTATGGGTCATTTGTTCAATCAAAATACTTAACACCTCTGAGGAAGCCCTTTTGAGTGGGTGAAACCTGTCAGGTTTTTACGAACGTAAGAAAAACATATTTTTAAAATAGAGTGTGATTTAAATTGTATATGTGCATTGCTCCAAAAATTAAGTTTTCAAAAGGAATTGTATATATAGATATATATATATATATATATATATATATATATAAAGAGATGCCAGCATTATTTTTATTTTACAACCAAACTCATCAGTGGTGCTCATAGCAGCGTCTGGGTGGAAACACTAAGAGGAAGCACAGATCAAATCTATTGTATTACTGTATATATATATATATATATAATGACTGAAACGTCGACTTGACTTTGAATAAAGAGAAATTGTTAATTTAAAGACCTGGAGTGCTGACCATCTTTTGAAAGTGCTTTATATATATATATATATTTATAGGACAGGCGTATGGCTATTGTAAACACAAGACAAGACCAAGGACTGATATAGTCCGCACTATATGGACCAGATATTTCTCACATAACATCAAATTCTAGGTTTCCGTTGTCATTGGATAGACCGACATGTGCCTAAAAGGCTATATTTTTAGGTACACAATATCACCAAAAGTGACTCTCCCATCGCCTATCCAAAACCTAAAATTTTAGGTGCCTCAGAGAAGGCAACGTTTATGAGCGTTATGAAAATCACACTTACATTAGTCTATGCCTGGCTTATTTTGATCAAGTTCAACCTGCCTCTCATGCACTGCCTATTTTAAGCGTTTGCCTCTCCTACGGAGCGGTTTATTTTATGAATAGCTGGGGGACGCCAGCGTCGTTTGTCTTTAAGGCGTCTGGAATACAAGTCATGTCTCGGTATTTGCTACAGTTTTAAGGAAACTTGTCTGAACACCCAAGCTATTAGTTCAGCAGTTTGCTAAGCAGAACAATCACTAAGAATTCTGGTTTTCATCTAAAATGAACAGGAATTGAGTGAAACAAATGTCACGTTCCTACAGTATCTAAATCATGGGCTTGACATTGACAGTCTCCGAACTTCAAAAAGTCCCCGAATTTACTTTAGTGAATACCCCAAATCAGGGATGCACTAGGGCCAAACATCTGCACCCAATTGCTCCATGTGCCCCTTGGTAATCTGGTCCTGGTTACTAATAAGTGTTATTACCTCTGGAAAAAAATGGACTCGTTCACAAGAATGATCGGATGGAAATAGATAGCCAGATACGTATATAATGAAAAGTTTACATTATACAGAAATTTTGCCTGTAATGTCCTATTATTCCATATCAAAGCTGATTTGTAACATGGATGTGCTTTATAAGAAGACTAAAATAAAAGCGTAAGGGGGAATGGATATAAGGAATTTCATTCATTTACTTTTTGGCTCTGAATATAGACTGGATTGCCATAGCAACCAAGCAATTCAATATCCTCAAACAGTATTCTAAGACCAAGATTCTCCCCGATCAAAATATATACATGAGTCTGTTCTACAGGAGAGAGGACCATTGATTACCTCCATTACTATTTCAATGCATAGCATTTCATTTTGACCAGCGCATATTCTTTGATCCAAGATCTAGACCAGGCATGTCCAAACTTTTTTCGAAGAGTGCCAGATTTGATGAAGTGAGCATGTGCGAGGGCCGACCATTTTGCCTGACATTCTTTGAACCATTAAAATTAAATGCAAATTAACTATTTTATGCAAAGTTTATTGAAAACGGCAAACTTTTCATTTTGTGACTTGGATGACAAATCTAACCAGGTGTTAAATCACTCTGCCTTTAATATAGAAAAACAGATCTATATTTGGGCAACTTATCTATGGGGCCTTATCAGTCCGGAACGCGGGCCGCAATTGGCCCTCGGGACGGACTTTGGACATGCCTGATCTAGACCACTGACAATGGAGGAGTTTAGACTAAGGACTCATCACTACTCTGGCCATGGCTTGATGACCTGCAATAGGGTGCTTTGTAAATGTCTGGACATTCATGTTGGACACTTTAAGTTGACATTGTTTGTGCCAAGTGTTTAGGAGACCCAGAGACCCACTGGATGGCTCAGGGGTGTAGCACAGACTTCAGGTTTTAAGGGGGCCAATGGATCCTTGGTACAAAAGTGGGACAACTTCAGCCACCATATGCACTTTAATGCTGCATGGTCTCTTTAAATCTTTGTTCAAATGCAGAATCCTCCCAAATGCATTCGCCTCTTCTCCCGAGCTGCAGGTGATGTATTTGGAGTGCTAGCTCTGGTGGACACTGCATGCAGGGGTTTGTTTAGACCCCAGTACAACTCCAGTACCACCACACAAAGTCTTCCCTTTGATTTCAATGGGATCACAGCTTCAAGCAGCCAATCAGTGGCAAGAAATTTCAAATCATAAAGTGAACGACCACTTTTGCAGCACGGCAAATCCCGTGCTTTATTTTAATTTGGAATTCCTCCGTAGTAAGGTTTTCAGGGACTTTAGACCATCAATTTAATGATGTCTGCCATATTTTATTAATAATAATATTTTTGTTGACATATAAGCCATATATTTTTAAGTTAAAAAAAAAGTTGTGTTTTCATTAAGTACCGTTGGCAGCAAATTATTACAATATTTGAAAGTTGTTGTAAAATGTATTTGTATATTTGTAATCTTATTTTATTTAGGTGTATAATAAAAATAAGGTGTATTTTTATAACTAGACGCATTGCAATGGAGTTCAAGTGATAACTTGCAATATTTTTTTTTGTGTGAATTTGACATCTTTGGTGTGTGAGTGTCGGGGGCTCGTGTCCAGTTATGCCAGTCACGCTATCCTTTAACTTAATCGATAAGGTGATATTTAATAAAAGCATACAAATAAAACCATTTTGTTTTTCAGTCCCTAATTCTATAATACTATACCTTGTGTGAAAAGGTGTTCATATAATTCATACGACGTGGCAGCAGAAAAAGTGCGTGATGCTTCGAAACCATCTTTTTTTATTTAACCATTTTACCACCACTCTATGCCAAACATTGCAATAAAATTTTGTTTTTTTCCCATTTTTATCAAACACAGTATACAGAAACGAAGTATTTCAGTGCATTTCTTTCCCAGATCTGTCTTTGGCTCTACACGTGTCATTTTACTTAGTATGTGAATTTGTATCTACCTGACTGATTTGTTAACTTTTTAAGTAGTAAATGTCCAGTTTGTTTCTGCTGAAGTTAAAAATGATTGCAATCGAGCTCTTACATTTTACTGGAATTCTAAGCCAGCAATAAGTTACTACACCAGCATTAGCAAACATTTAATGAAAAACAACCAATTTTAGCAAAATGTGCCACCTGGTGGACTACTTGAAAAGTAAACTTTGTATAGTACAGTAGGATGAAAAAAAGACCAATCCATGTTCAACCTTTCACACTATCTAGATCTAAAGTTGATCCAAAAGAAGGCCAAAAAAACCTACTTGGGGCAATTACCAATTATGCCACAGCAGGGGGAAAAAAAATCGCAATTGTAGCCTTTTATATTATGCTTAACCAGAAAAGCATCCAGAGCTTTCTTAAAAATATCCACAGAGTTAGATAATACAACATCCTTAGGCAGAGAGTTCCATATTCTTATTGTTCTTACTGTGAAGAACCCTTTCCTCTGCTGATGCTCAAATCTCCTTTCCTCAAGGCTCATCTGATGACCCCGTGTCTTTTGTAGAGACCTCTTGGTGAATAGATCACCAGAGCGCTGTTTATACTGACCTTATATGTATTTGTACAATGTGATCAGATCCCCTCTTAGACGTCTCTTTCCAAGTGAAAACAAGTTAAGCGTTTCTAGTCTCTCTTCACAACTAAAATTCTCCATTCCTCTAACTTTGTAGCCGCCTCTGCACTTTCTCCAGCTCGATACCATCCTTAAAAACTGGTGCCCAAAATTTCACTGCATATTCAAGGTGAGGCCTCACCATTGCTCTACAAAGAGGTAAAATGATATCTCGTGATTTAATACTCCTCTTTATGCATGCCAATACCTTACTGGCTTTTGCAACCACTGACTGGCACTGCACTTTGTTGCTAAGTCTATGGTCTACAATTATACCTAAATCCTTCTCCTTTTCTGCTACTCACAGCGCAATGCCCTTAAGTGTGTGAGTTGCATACCTATTTTTGGTACCAAAGTGCATTACCTTATCTATATTGAATCTCATCTGCCACTCATTCGACCATTCCCCTAGTTTATCCAAATCATTCTGGTAAATCAAAACTAATGTACTTATTAGTTTTACCCCCTATAATACCAGCTAAAGAATTATTGGTGCTGAGAGGTGACAATACCAATATATTACTATTTATCTCATTGGACCTACAGAGAGCTCTATTGTTTAATTTGACTGGACATCTAGAAGGAGACTTAATCCAAAGACATGCGCCAAAGAAACACAACTTTTGAAAGCAGAAAATAATCATTTGGCCCATCTAGTCTGTTTATGTTTTCTGATGTAACAACCTTAAACCTTATTTGGTCCTTGATCTTGTCTTTTATTCCAGATAGCCTTATGATTATCCCGCACCTGTTTAAACTCCTTCACTGTATTAATGGTCAGTTGGAAGGGCTTTTCATTACATAGAGTTAATCAAATAGATAACAGTTGTCTGTATTTTCTCATGTCAGCCACCGAAAGAATAATTGGAGTTATATAGAAGTGCAGAAGAGTTAAGCCTATAAGAACGTGATCGGTTCTCTCCAAGCTTCGGTAACGGTGCTGGGTTATTGGAAACTTATATCCTTCTAGAAATGAACATCCAACTAGAGAGAATCCAGAAGACAATTCTTTCAAACAGTAAGGATGGCCCAATAAATGCCATTTACTAGTAAGTAACTGAGAGGGAGAGGGTAGATAGTGAGAAGGGGGGGATAGGGAGAGGGTAGATAGTGAGAAGAGGGGGGTAGGGAGAGGGTAGATAGTGAGAAGAGGGGGATAAGGAGAGGGTAGATAGTGAGAAGAGGGGGGTAGGGAGAGGGTAGCTAGTGAGAAGAGGGGGGTAGGGAGAGGGTAGATAGTGAGAATGGGGGGTTAGGGAGAGGGTAGATAGTGAGAATGGGGGGTTAGGGAGAGGGTAGATAGTGAGAAGAGAGGGAGAGGGTAGATAGTGAGAAGAGAGGGAGAGGGTAGATAGTGAGAAGGGAGGGAGAGGGGGTAGATAGCCTGAGAAGGAGGGAGAGGGGTACATAGTGTGAGAAGGAGTAGATGGTATGAGAAGGGGGTAGATTGGCTTGGGATGGGGGGGGGCTTAACAGATTCTCGCCCTGAGGCTTCTAGTTACATTTCTGTGTAGGAGACCTGTCCAGAAAAGAAATAAATGAGCCAGCCAACGTTATGGCTTGTGCTTCACAATAAACATGGCTGGATAACAACTGGTGGAGTATGGAGCTGAAACTGCATCTCTCCTGCAAACGTTCTGCTCAACTCTTCTTTTAGTGAAAAAACCTCTCTCTGGCTCTCTCTGGCTCCTAACAGATCCACCTAAGTTGAATTGCCTTACTGTATCGTGCACCCAGATGTGACATCATTTCCCGGTGTGCATTATGTTAGAAATGTGGACAACAGGACAAGTAAAAAATCTGGACTAAGGCTTTACCTCTACTAGATATAGGAGGACCTTTATACATATAAAAAAAGTTAAAATGCAGAAAGTACAAATTAAAACAAAGCTAGCAAGTATTAAACAAAAAATACAGGATTTAGTTGATTCAGGTTTAATAGATTCAGGTTTTGGAATGACTTAATTAAATATTATTTATTGGTACATCCATGTGTGCCTGTAAAATAAAAGCAAGCCAAATGCTGGCATGTGGTATCGACATGTTTGTCTAATTACTGAAAAGTAAATTGCCTTAATTGGCTTCCTGATTAGTGAGCATGTCATAAACAGGAACAAGCAAGTCATGTCCAGTTTTATCTCCTGTTTGTTTAAAGAATTGATACTAATGCAGCTTATTGTGCTCCGGGATTGTTGTATTAAACTTGTTTTTCCTATTTGAGTTCAGATTGACCAAAACATCCCTGATGCATTCCACTGGGTCCTCTTACAATATACTCACAATCTAAGGGTTAATGTACAAACTTGGCGAATATAGTGGAACTGATCCACCAGACCACAAATTAGTCTTTCCGTGGATAATATGTAACATTAAAGGAATAACTTAGGTATTTAATAATATGAACTCACGGACAATTTAGGTTGACACCTGGGGTTTGCATTAAACTTATCCTAATATCCTCAATCAGTTAAGATATTACCAAAAAGATCCCTTTGTGTCAGCTCAGTATTGAAGGTTTGGTGATATTTGGGTAAAGAGTCCACATGTAGCTGATGTGGTCTGGAATATTTTTGGGCATCCCCAACTGTAGTAGCCATGGTTATAGCCCACATCCACTAACATAGGGGCTATTGGGTGCAGGCAGCTCTATGAATACCCTCCACACAAGCTGACTCTATTATCAATATTAAGGATTGGGACGCTGTCCATAAAGCTATATTCTTCTCCTTCCCACTGCACATACCCCTCATTCCACTGCATGTCTGTGAAAGTATCAAGGAGGTCACTGGACCCCATTCTTTGAAGAAAGAAACAAGAAAAACCCAAATATTTGAAAGAGGTAAATAAAAGATTATATGTGCAATGAAGATATTGAACTTTCCCCCTAGAAGCATGATGCTCATGTCCATTGGGGGATTATCCATTAGGCACGTGCCCCAGGAATGTGCGCATGCTAGTAAACCATTGGGGCTGAGTCCAGCAGTCCTCATGTCTAGTAGCCAACTGAAAAATGTGGTTGTTCCATGGGATCCCACTTTTTCATTCCAATTATTCTTATATGTCATTAGGTCAGTATCTAATTAGACAGAATTTCATTCAAATTGGCGACTCCCAACACAAACCAAGTTGATGATCTGGGATTTTTAGATGTGATATATTATGTCAGATTCAAACCAAAGTTGTGTTTGACCATTTAGTATTAGCTGAACACTGAACAAGTACATTTAATTAGTGCCACAATTAATGAAAGTTAATTACTGCAGTAATCCACTAAAATGCACCAAGTATAAAAAGAGTTAAGTACCGAAAGAATTTTAATGCATAAAAGCTGAAGGCAATTTTCCATATAATGCTATATTTAATTGTCTCTGCTAAAACATTTGGGTCTGATTATCTGCTAAGATGCACGTCTTTTGAAAAACAAAAGTATTTTCAAAGGCAAACAAAAAGGAATTCTTGTTCAGTCATCAATTATTAATGGCGTTTGGAGACCACCTAAACTTTAGACACAGAATCATTAGCCCAACTAAAGGAAGGAGACGTTATAAACAATTGAAAGAAATGACAAATGCCCTGTTTAGATATTTTTATTTTCTTAGAGTCCGGTGCAGATTGGCTGTGAAGATCTTTTTTCCACGCTGAGTTATGGTATAGCTAGGTCAAGACACAATGCCTAAGTCTAAGTCAAATTCTTATGGGATGCTCCTTTTTGGATCTTTAAGAATTTTAAGTTTTCTGCAATGTTTGATGAGAGTCTTGTTTAGCCGGAATAAAACCTTGGGGAAACAGCAGTTCGATAATTCTGAACACCAGTGTTATTACGTTACCTAGTTGGGCAGATTCTGGCCACAGTGGATCCCAGCTACAAAGAAGAAAGGGGGCAACATTAAGAATTAGGCATAAGGACATGAAAATACATAGATAATTGTAGTATGTAGTATGTTGTAAGCTAGGTAGACCAAGCCTAGAGTAGTAGATGTAGGGTCAGCAGCCCCTGGGTCACTATAGCAAGGGCCAATCAAACCCAGAAATATATTACTAATCAATGTCATGAACATGAAAGTACAGGGTTCATTGCTGATGGAGGAAATACATTGTGAAAGAAAACTCTTTTAAAAATGCATGGCCACCACATACACAATTATCATAGGAAATATTACCCTATTCAAAAGTATTAACCCCCTAATGACAAAGCCTGCACATGTACAGGCTCAAAATGCATTGTTTTCAATGGGTTTAGGGACCACCCATTGTCCTTAAGGGGTTAAAAGCTATCATGTTAATGATACCTAACCCTGTTACTCTGTCCTAATCATATGTATGTACTTTTGCATATATATATAGGACTTACAACCTTTATGTGAGATAACCCCCAAAATGATGGAGCTTCCGTTGACATCCTCTACCCTATCCAATCGTGCGAAAGGACATCGTTGGAAGCTCCACCATCTTGGCTTCAATTCACCAGGAGGTCATGTCCGCAGTGATGCAGATGAAAAAAGAAGAGAGAAAAGAACAAGAAACTGCGAGACACCGAAGCAGAGCTGTGAGATGTGGAAGTGGTCGTCAGAGAAGAGTGGGAGTGAAAGAGCCCGCAAATTCTGGATGCTTTTTGTTTTCCTCCATTTTGTGGGGGTTGGGCCACATTTTCGAAAATGTGTACAAATTAACAAAATCTGCAAATCTTGTTACATTTGCAATCCGTACAAATCAGAAAGCACAAGTCTTGTGCCTAGTCTTGGTGATGCAGGTGTGTGCACGAAGGATACAGACATGATAAAACCTAGTAAAAAGAACACAAAATGTGGAATAGGACAGAAAGACAATCACACTGACTTAGTTCTAACGGGAAAGGAATAGTGCTCCACTTCCATGAAATACTTGGTCTCACATCGAGCTTAACCTGATCAGCTAATGTTCTTGGGCTAGATTCTCTTTTTCTTTTCTGTTGCAATCTATGAGATAATTGTTATTCCATAACCAAGGCTAAAGGTATGGAATCTGGTCACTGGGGCATGAATGAGCTTCCTTGCTGTGAAAATAAAGAGGCAAGTCCATTTGGTCACAGATCAATGTGAATTTTACGAAAACGAAAAGGTTTTATGAATTTTTTCCGAACCAAAGAAAAGGAAATTTTGTCCCCGAAAACTAACATGAAAATGAACGTGAATTTCCATTGGCGCACGAGTCTAGTATTTATTGCTTTAAAATCGTAATTTTAATAGAACTAGCTTTTCCCATTTTCAAGGACGTAGTTCAACTGTGATTCTTCATAAAAAATAACAAAATTGAAATTTGCCCTCATGCTCACAAATTAATATTAAAGGTAAAATTTGAACCATGTGTGCATTTTCCATCCAATTGCCAAATTAAATTTATCAAACATACTGAACAGTCTGTTAAAATGGATTGATTAAAGCATTCTTCAAATTGCTTTATTTTATCCTGGAAAATTATTCTAAACACAACAAAACCCTTTTTAAATTTTACAAGACATTTTCAGAAAATGTAGGCCTTGTTGGGAGAAATTCACTAATTATATTCAGTGTTGAGGAGTTTGGTTCTAATTATGCTTTTATTCCTGAATTCATGAAAATAATTAAATCAGTATATTGCATTTTCTTCCATAAATGTTTACAGTTCATATAAACTTCGTAATTCACATAAATAAAGGTGATATGGCGATTGGCTGGCTTTCTTATTGCAGGTTATTATAGTTTCCTAACAAATAGTTCACAGTCACAAAATAACAACATACATTTGAAACGAATTACATATGTGCAACATTATGATATATAACATATCATATTGGAGTGAAAATTGTAAAAAAAATATTTTTGCTTAGTATCTCTTCTATAAGGTTCCAGCGCTGAAAATAAACCCAATTTATGGAGCAATACCCAACATAAATAAGCTTATTTTGGTTTACTAGGACCAAAACACTCCCTTAGACACTAAAATATTTTATTAGATTTCAATGCCTTTGGGTTTGTGGGCAACAACGTTTTTTTTCACTCTATACTTCTACTGGGAAGGTGTTTGAGAAGTTTTGAACCTCTTTTTCATGAAAATATTTTTCTGAAGTTTTGTTATTTATT
The DNA here is from genome assembly GCA_029215755.1 of Spea hammondii. NCBI lineage: Eukaryota > Metazoa > Chordata > Amphibia > Anura > Pelobatidae > Spea > Spea hammondii. The sequence goes on from JARDYJ010000001.1 coordinate 15,458,641, forward strand.
TTCTTTTTGAAAAACTTTTTCTAGCTTTTTTTAATGCACGTCTTTGTATCACAGAGGACGGGGACAAAAAATGTCAGGACAAGAAATGTATGTTGGATAACTCTGGCTCTTCCACAGACTACTACTACTGATCTTAAACTCATAAAATTAACTCAAAACCAATTAATCTAATCTAATGAATCTAAAAAAGCACAAGTTTAAGGTTTAAATAAATTAATTATTATTAATATAAAAGCTGGATAATGTAGGATAATGCAGATATACAGCATACAGCACTTGTTAGTTTTATCTGCTTGAAATTTTGACATTCAAATAGACTGTGTGTCTAAAATGGGAAACTGTTTCACAACTGGAGAGATGGACCATTCTTACAAATTGTGGTAGATAAATGGAACCGTCTCCCATCAGAAGTGGTAGAGGTTAATACAGTGAGGAGATCTAAACATAGTGGGGTAGGCATAAAGCTATCTTGAATCTAAGATAAGACCAAGGACTGATTTAGATCTGAGTCTTTGCATCAGGAAACATGGACAGACAAGATGGTCCGAATGATTCTTATCTGCCGTCAAATTATATATTTTCTATGACAGTTTAAAGTGATACCCATAAAATGTATATGTGTGACCCAATTTAATCAGTATAGTGTGTTACAGTCAGCAGTTAATAAGATCAACACTAGGTGGCGCTCTTACATATAGAAACCATCTGTGGGATCAACGTGTGCGCGATATACATACATACATACATACATCTACGGAGTAAGGAATAGGATTGCTTTAAGTGATCAGGCATCCTAGCGAAATATGTTGAATTTTCTTAAGTATGTTTCTTTTATTCTTTTACTGAAAAAAGCATAAATAAAACTAAAAACAATATTTAGTCGGTAATAGTCGGACTCAAATATTTCTTGATTGCTCTATTTCACAACCAGATGCAGTAAATACATTATGTATCACAGTCGGGGTAATTTCGTTTCAAATGCCATACAAGTTTTTAAATGCTTTTCTTTTTATATTGACTAGAAAAAAGAATTTTAATAATGTCCAAATTATATTTTTTACACCCTAATAGTTTCCCTTGTAATCCTTGGAATATGTAAAATAAATATTATTTACACTAGTGTAATTATTTCAGTATATGTTTAGTTAATTTCAAATATTTATCGTTTTCTTTTTAGAATAAATATAAATAAAAAATTACGGTATATAATTTAGATAAAATATTATAACATATAAATAAAATGATCTATACATGTTAAACATGCAATAACGTTATATTCTGTATTTATGAAATATTTCGTTGAAATACCTGGACTCTTTCATTTTATTTCGTTTCATGCTTTAAAACTTGGTGATTATACCACATCTTACAATGTTAATAAGATGAATGCTGAGAATGAATAGTGGCGATCAATCATTTTTAACCCTTCAAACGCCAGTGAGCTGCGCAAAACATTTGTACAACAACACACAGAAACGAAATAATCCACCAATCCCATAAATATCTCTCTTTAGCTACTAATTGGATGTAAGTGCTGGTAGAGTTCGCCAAACACAATGAAATAAGTTGTGTAAAATATTTATATTTACCATATGCCATTTGTGTTTATAGTACTAGAAGAAAACATGACCTTTTTTCAAAGACTCCAACCTTATCTGGTCTTGTACAATCATTGCCTATAATTTGACCCAGACCAGGCAATCTCAGTTTATTTCATCATCATCATAAATATATGTCTGATTTATGGAGCTGGGCAGCTATCTCCAGCTATCAGATGGGAGTCCAGGGCTGGAGGCAGAGGAGATTGCAGCCCCTGCTTGAGATCTCCCAAGACCAACATTAAAAGACCACATCAAAGCCCTGGCCAGAGGTCCAGGGGACAAGGTAAGGGGCTGATTCCTCGCAGGGAGACATGGAGACTTGATTTCAGGTACCAGGCGTGTGGAAATAATGAGCCAAAGACTTAAAAGGAACAAACAATCCTCATTAGCCTAATGTGAGCACCTTAATCTTACCTTGTATTGTAATTCTTATTGTTACCCTGGAGTTTGTGTTATTTAAAGTATCCCCCCCTCCCGAATACACAAACGCAGACTTCTAACACAATAAAGAAAACTTCCTTACAGATAGAGGAGTGAAACCATACATAGAGTAAACGTATTTAATTATTATTATTATTATTATTATTATTATTATGTGAAACCAAGTAGTGTACCAATGTTTTGAGACTATGTTCTGTAGTTCTAGATTGTCATTCTATCTGTTCTATAATTCGCAGATCTACATCATATTCCATACGAGGAACCCATACAGACTCTATTAGCGAACTGGGATTTGTATCAGTTTATTAGTATCCATCCCGCAGTAAATAACAGCGTTTACTGCATGCACCCAGGTGAGAAATGTGTTTCCCTCTCTGGGGTTATTGAATATTTCTCTGCCCTGTGACAGAATATGTGGGGTTAATATACAGCGTGTATCTTCTTCTTCTCCTTCTTATATATATATTATATATATATATATATATATATATATATATATATATATATATATATTGACAATGCAACACTGTATCTGATGGAATTAAACATGGTCTTGTACAATCACCCCCTGTCCCACCGAACTGGATCTGGTTTTATTAAAATATATCTTGCAATAATACACTGTGTGTGGAGTTATTAAAACATATTTTTCACTGGTACACGTTTTATGATTTTAATAAAATATACTCATTACTGTATCCGGAGTTAAGGACGTTTTGCTTCCCACTATTATACTGAGGCTATTAAAATGTCATCTATATATACGATTTTATTCAAAGATAAATAATGATATTTTATTATTATTATTATTATTATTATTATTATCTTTTACGTAGTGACAAGAATAATATCCATATACAGAAACAAGATGAGGAGGGCCTTGGTCAAAGAAACTTTTATTCTAGAATGTAAAATTGTATCTGTACTTGTATCTATACTACATCTGGAGCTACAGTTACTCTGGATCCGGAGTTAAATGTATCTTGCAGCTTTTCACTGTATCTGGTTTTACATTTAATCTAGATCCCATGCTTTTTCAGAAATGTTGTACTGCTATTTTATATGAGAATTTTTATATATATTTCATAAATATTATATATATATATATATATATATATTATAGATATTATTTTTATCTACATTAAACTGCATTAATAAAAGGTTTGCACACATCCTTTCGCTGCACACTTACCAGGAAAATTATGCCATTCCACATTGCCCTATTCTATCCTAATCGATAACCAGGGCTATTCAGCTTCTATTTTCTTGCCCCTGACTTTATTGCCCGTATGGATCTGTCCTTTGGTGATATTATACAGTTACTGGGGAGCTTTCTGGTTATAAAACTAGAAATTCCTGGTAACATTGAAGGAATTGCTACAACATGGAATATGTGAACGCAGTCTTAAATACAATCCCGAATCCATAAACGAAATAAAATAAAAATAAATAAATAAATAAATAAATAAATAATAACAATACATTGTTGATATTATTATTAGTATTATTATTCATATTATTATTATTAGTAGTAGTAGTAGTATTAAATTTGGTTTGACTTAAAAAGTTACATTTACAGTGAGAAACATTAACATTAAGCAACATGTTAAGACCTTTTTGTTACTTTTCTTGGTGAAAATGTATACCTGTGAATTATATCTTAATGAATAAAAGTTTTGAACATATTATGCCTCTAGCTCCTCAGATGATAGTAATATGTTTTCAAAGTAACAAAAGGGCTTATTTTTTACAAAACAATAGCAAAATAAATACTGAATAACCTGGTATGCACACAGCTGAAAAAAGCTTTAGTGCATTGATTATTATCATTTTCTTTTATTTTAGATTTCAAAACAGCAATGATTTGTAAGTCATTATTTTTATATAATATTTTACACTTAATTGCAGTTAAAGTCCCTTCACCACATTGTCAGTATCAATACAATAACAGCCTAAGATGACCAGTATTCCATCGATTAGTGTTTAACACCATGTCTATAATATTAATGACTGGCATGGGAGCCCTAAATCTAATGTCTATTGACTGGTTTTCATAGCAGGAGACAAATCCTCAGTGATGTGTCATTTGTCAGCTGGGTTTGTGTGTGTGCTATGTGTCTGCCTGTGTGTTTGTATACATATGCTGGGGTTTGTGTATGTGGTGTGTGTTTGTACACATGTGCTGGAGTTTGTGTATGTGCTGTGTGTTTGTATACAAGTGCTGGGGTTTGTGTTTGTGTTGTATGTTTGTATACATGTGCCGGGGTTTGTGTATGTGTTGTATGTGTGTGTACACATGATGGGGTTTGTGTATGTGCTGTGTGTCTGTATACATGTGATGAGGTGTGTGTTGTGTGTTTGTATACACGTGATGGGGTTTGTGTTTGTGTTGTATGTTTGTATACATGTGCTGGGGTTTGTGTATGTGTTGTATGTGTGTGTACATGTGATGGGGTTTGTGTATGTGCTGTGTGTCTGTATACATGTGATGAGGTGTGTGTTGTGTGTTTGTATTCATGTGCTGGGGTTTTTGTATGTGGTGTGTGTTTGTATACACGTGATGGGGTTTGTGTATGTGCTGTGTGTCTGTATACATGTGCTGAGGTTTGTATTGTGTGTTTTATGTTTGTGTATGTGCTGTGTACCTGTATACATGTACCGGGGTTTGTGTATGTGTTGTGTGTCTGTATACATGTGCTGAGGTTTGTATTGTGTGTTTTATGTTTGTGTATGTGCTGTGTACCTGTATACATGTACCGGGGTTTGTGTATGTGTTGTGTGTCTGTATACATGTTCCGGGGTTTGTAGGCTGGGTGCAGGCTGTGTGATGACTGGGCCATTGATCAGGAAGCTGGGCTTTGACTCCCTTCTATCACAGGGTCCGCCTGGCGCCATCACACTTTACTTAAAAGACTAACCCATTCTCACTTGCAACTACCCGTTGAGATCCTTAAGACGACAAAAGACACAAAAGTGAGTGTTATTTGGTGCTGTGCCTGGGGCAAAAGAGCCAGAGAAAGAAAAGCCAATTCCCCTTTTAAAAAGAGCCCGCAGATCCCTTTTTGCTCTTTTGTATGAGTATTTCCCATTGAGATGAAGCACTCAACCGTGTGATTCCTAAAGTATTCTTATTAGCTATTTATTAATTGTTCGCATCTGGGTTTAATTGAGCAGCTAGAGACTTTTACCCTATAGATAAATAGATGTTTCCTGGCCACCCAACCCTGAAAAACTGACCATAAACGTTCTGAACAAACATTTATCTGGAATCATTGCACAGTTTGGGAGAACTGGTCCTTGTGTTCCTTGGATGTGTTATTTTTATATATATATCACACTCTTCTTATTGTCTGGATCTCAGAGTCAAATCACAGGGATAAGGAGTCAAAAGGTGCATGACAAGCATGAAAACTGGATCCCAAACAATCGCTGAAAGACGATTTGCCTCAGGACCCTTCCACTGACTTCTGTCTTTTGATCTTTGTCCACAGCTTCCACAAGACAGTTGTGGTACAAGATCTAATCAACAGTGAGGCAATGTTATTCAAACCATCTTCAAACAGAGCAGATAGAGAGCCAGTGTTTCTGATCAGCCCTATCTGGTAGAGAGGGGTCTGACTCACTGGGCTGCAATGTTTGTACTGAAGCCACTTAACACCAGCTCATCTTATCTCTTGTGTTTGTCATTGTAATGATGACACAAAAAAATAACAAAACACGAACTTAACATTTCAGTTAATGGAGATGGGGTCTCTTTTGCCCAGTAGACTTTATTTTGAATGTAGTTAAACAGTGGTGTCACAATACCAGGCTTTGTCTATTTGTTTAGATTGTTGGTAAGTGAGTGAGATAAAGGGAAGGAGGTTGCTGAGAAGCTCTGGATGGAGAGGAGATAAATGTAATTATTGCAAATAAGGGAGGGTTGGTGAGAAGGTCTAAATGGAGGAAGACTGGAGAGAAAGTATGTAAGAGGGTGAGTAGTAGGGGAGGGTTAGGGGAATCCAGGAAGAGATGGTACCCCAAGTAGTATCTGCCTCTTTAGGATAAGTACCCCCCCCAAGTAATATATGCCCTCTAAAAGATGGTACCCTGAGTATTATTTTCCCCTTGTGTGTCAGACTGACCTTTCCACTTAAACTGTCAGCTTTAGGAGGAATAGGATTCTTTAACGTCTCTATCTGATGCCTTGGGATTGTCATTATTCGTCATCAGCATTGGAAAGCGATGTGGAATATGCTGGCGCTATTAAGATAGATAAGAAGAATGAGGCGAATACAGTTTGTACGTAGAGAAGTAATATGAAAGTAAAGTTATAAGAGTCAGATTGCGACAGATCTGTGATTTAAGGGGTAAAAAAACCCAAAGAGAAAAGATGAGATAGAAGTCAAGTAGTTGGAGAGAAGAAATCAATTTGAAGCAACTGGAGTCACATAGGGCAAGTTAGGTTCTCTAACAAGGGGTGAGCATAGAAAGGGTATCATATAATATAAAGGGTATCATATCACTGAGTGAGGAAACAAGCAAGGGAAGAAAAGATGGACCATGAATGGGGAACCTGTTGATTGTAGGATATAGAAGATCTGTAAGAAGAGTTAATCACTGAGTCTGTCAGATGAGGTTATAGTCAGCTGGGACTGATACCTCGATTTAGAGAAGAGGGTCCCTTCAAGACACGATCTGTTAAGGTGGCCATCAGGACCATCAGTGAGAGTGTTTGATTAATAAGTCTCTAAGAACCTTGAGCTTGTCTGAAGCAGCAATGGCTAGAAGTGACAATAATGAAGACTAAGGGTACATCAGGTGAGGTTTCTTCAGTCAGATGAGGATCTAAGTAAACAGGGATGATTCATTAGAAATCAGGCAGCTCACCCTGTACAGAAGCACCCAGGCATTCACAAACAAAGAAGTGTGTGATTTCCCACTTCACACACACTTAACACACTTACCTCTGTGTATTTTAAGCTCTTAGAAAGTCATAAAATTGAACGTTTAATACGTTTATATAATCATGTTTTCAACGTTTGACAGATCACTAGGATTTTATGAGTTATATTGTGGAAGACCAACACAGGGTTAATGATCTAAGGGAGCAAGACTCATGGGTGGGGGTGGAGGGGGCAAGAACATTTCAGAACTATCCACTGGCAGCTGGGTTATTGAAAGCATCATGGAGATTATTGGTGCCATGGATGCCCCCCTTTACCCACCCCCTCCCACCCCTTCCTCTTTTGCCCCCAGCCACAGCCGAACTGGAGCCAAAGTCTGCCTCCAGGAGACTGCATCATTACTCCAATTATGTGGCTCTGACTTTGTCTGATCCTAAAACTTTTTTGTATGTCGAACTCAGTAGAAGAGAAACAAGTTAACAAAATGAAAGGAATCAGAGAATAATTGCAATTACATTGTTGCAATCATATCACGCAATCATCTAAGTTACCACGAACTATTACATCCGTAAACTAGGCTGGCCTGAGATGCTCCATGTATGTGTGTGTGTATATACTGTGTATGTGAGTATATATATATTATTATATATATATAATTTTATATTTGTATTTTAAATTAAGATGTTAATATGCCAGCTTTACATAATAAATGACATTAGCTAGAGTGAGCTAGAGATCTTTATCTTTAAGCATAGAGTTATTTCCATAGTTAAATAGTCGCAATCGAAAACCCAACACAAACTTATTAATGAAATATAGGTTGAGACGTTTATGAGATTCTGTCCGGGGTGACTCTGACAGCCTTAAACCGCATGAGCAAATAAGAGATTAAAACCACCTCTTCTGGATTCCCAGGCAGGGTAAATTTGGGGCCCCAGAGAGCTTCTCAGGCGCCAGACGCCTTCAGCTCAGAGGTCTAAGTAAGAAAAAGAAATTATAATTAAATTTAAATATTTAATTAACCCTTAAATGTAGATATATATATAGATATATATATATATATACACAATTTATTTTTCTAACTTCATGTTTAAAATCAGATTAAATGAACCCTTTATGAATATATATATATATATAATTTTCAACGATTTCCCATCTATGCAATTTCTGATGGTAATTGTTTGATAACTTTTGATAAGCGTTAAAAAACAGGACTAATTGTCGGCCGCTATTTCTATCATGTCAGCACCATCTACGTAAAATATCTCGCCCCAAACCGAAGAAATGAAAGAAAAATAATATTTTAGAGAGTGTTTAACAAGTCTGTCCCCCAGAAGGGAATTTTATATAGAATTCCTGTTTTTGTAAAATCAAAGTGCATTTGGTCTTAAATCCCATCGAAAACAAAGAAGAAAAATACAAGAAAATACATTAAAATTAATTTATTTAACAAATATAACTATAATATAAATGATAATAAATTTCAAAATATACAGTATATTACATAGTACACATAATCCCTTCCAAAGGGATTATTGTATAAAAGAAATAAAAGATAAACAGACAGTGCTGTTAAAATATTAAATTCAATACATATTCTCTTACATAGAAGAGACATTTATCCCTTTATCAGTCTTGTCATCCTGTGATATCAACGAGTTCATGGACATAAATGGATGAATAAAAATAATAAAATCAGGTCAAATTAAATTGACATATATTTAACCCTTTAGTGTCAGATGACGGTGGAAGGCATTAGAGATTTCACACATTTCTGCCACTAAATTGATTTATATTTTTATGCATTTCAATTGGGTGTATTGTTTAAAAAAAATCCTTAAGCAACGGGATTAATTAGATAAAAATGCAAACTCTTTTTTGGTCGTCGATTAATATTAAAATATTTATAAACCATTCATGCGCAACGTTCTAAATAAAGAACGTTCCATTGGTTCGCATGGTAACTGCTGAACTTTTACAAAATCTATATTTAGAGATATGGCCAAATTTATCAAACAAATGCCGTTCGTTCGAGATCTTTCGGACCGTCTACGAGTTCTTTTGTGCTCCTTACACGCTGCTAACAAGATGATAAAGATATAAATGATGATGATGTGACATAGTATTTCTACAGTTCAATTCCCTAGGAACTCATAAATAAGAGGGGTACGGTGAAGGGGGGTTCACACAAGGTTCTCCCGACAGTCTCTGAGTTAATCATGTTATTAGGAGAGGTGATACATGCTATAACCCACATGAGCTGTGTAAAGTCCCATTGGAGATACAGGCAGGGTTGGCCTCTGGAAAGGGTTTGATGACCAATTCAAAGAAGCTGTGGGTACAGGAGTTCCAAGAGGGAAGGAAATTCCAAATGCTGGAGGTAACATGGGCTTGGCTGCCATTTTTAGTTTTTCTAGCTCTGCTTCTTGTAGTCTTTTGGCCTTTGCTCTCCTGTTCTGAAACCAGATCTTGACTTGTGTCTCTGTGAGGTTGAGGGAGCTGGAGAACTCAGCTCTCTCTGCTATTGAGAGGTACTGCTTCTGCCTGAACTTCCTCTCCAGGGCCAGGAGCTGGGATGTAGTGAAAGGAGTCCTGGGTTTTCTGTTGGTCTTGTGCTTTCTGAGAGTGCAAGCAGGAGGACTCATCCTTCCTTAAAAAAACGAGAGAAAAGGTAAAGGTTAGATAAACCATTATTTAATCATTAAACAACCATCCTGATCACTGTCAGACAGGGTCTTCACCCCATCTATTCGAAAACAAGATGTAGATAATTGTCAAATGTCAACCAATAATTGCAACTTCATGCTGATCTGAAATGATATATATATTTGTTGACAGGGATATATTGAAATCCCTGTATATAGTATGTATAATAAATGCATCTCAGCATATGCTACTTAACTTTTTAGCCTATGGTTCAATATAGTTCACAAATCATAGCCACATTACATATCCAAATACCAGTAAAGAGCAGATGGTACTCAAATACATTATATATACCGTATATATATATATATATATATATATATATATATATATATATATATATATATATATATATATCAAGTGCAAAGGAAAAAAAAGGACCTGCTTATATATTTAGAATAGTGTAATATAATTATATATATCTGTATGCATTGGATAAGAAGCATCTGACAATATAACACTATGTGATGCTGCCCGAGAATGCTGGGATTTCATAAGCCACAACAAGTTAATAGGGGAGAACTCCTTGTCCTGAATCAGGACTCAGTATTCACAAACAATATAACATGTCAGGAGCTGAAATAAGTACTCACTTGTTGGAGAGGGTGAGAATCTGGAGTTCTGAATCCAGGAGCTTCTCTCTTGTCTCTCTGGACTCTCTGATTTCACTAATGCCTCCTCTGTGATTTTCATGATTCCTCCGACTGTAAAATGGCTGTTTAGGGACAAGGGAGATCCTGGGGGTTCTACTGAAACTATAGCTCCCATCCTGGGGCTGTGGGATGTTCCTGCCAGTGGAGATACTGCTGGGCTGGAGATCTCTCTCTCCCTTCCTGGCTTCCTATCAGCCATTAAAGCCTCCACACTGAAGGGCAGGGGAGCTGCAGGCACTTTGGGCTTGTCTCCTTCTTCTTCCACTCCCATTTTCAAGTTGGTTTGCATTTTCACTTTACTCAGAGAAGGTTCTTCAACTTTCACACCAAGCTGGAAAGAAGTCATCAGAAGACCAGGGGCCATACAGAGCCAGTCCTTTCAAACCCTGAGAAAGCTATTGAGATGTGGCTTCCATGTACAATCAACAAGGCAAATCCCTGGGCAGGCTGGATGTTTGTCACATATCAGGATGGGAACAACTCAGCCCTGGTTAATAAAGCAAAATCAAGAGTTGTGTGGACCAATCACAATAAAGAGGAGGAGGGATCAGGGCTGGGATAGGTCACTTCACCCCTCACACACATCCCCATAGCCCTCCCTTTACCCCTAGCCCTGGACCTGGAGCTGCTCTTCAATCCCATTCAAAGGTTGGCAGAACGTTTTCTTTTATACAGTTAGCCAATTGCCCCTTTTACTCTGTGTTGTTTGCATTTTTGTTGTTGACTCCTTACATAAAAGAAATGCTAATGAAATTGTTTAGCAGCAGTTCCCTGTTACCTGTATCATTAGTATGTGCCTTATTGCGGATAAGCAGTTTCAAAGGGATGTTGTTGGTCTTTTCTTTCTTCAAAAACACTTGCAAATTTTATATTTTACCAAAAACAAGATGCGAGTTACCTGAGCACAGAAGGGGATTCATTGTGAGGGTCTCTAAAAACTTTTCAATGATGTCCAGGTCAATCTGTAAAAAGCGAAAGTAGATATATATTTTATAGAAATTGTACATACATTTTCTATTTTACCAAAAACAATATGCAATGATGTCCATGTCAATTTAGAAAAAGCAAAATGAATATATATATAATAACAAATATAAAATATATATTTAATATTTCTAGTTTTACTTGAGTTTATACCATATATACCATATTTAGTTAATTACACCTAGACATAACATATAAATATAAATTGATTTGATATTACATTAGTTTTATTTTAATAACTATTCAGTATTATATTTAGATATATAGGAATGTTTTAGTGCATCTGTTTGATATGACACAGCCTGGGTAGTAATGACATTTGTAGGTTTATTGGTAGATATATCTAAAGTGCTTTTTTCTCCTTTTTAGTGCGATTCCCAGTAGAATGAGCACTAGCTAATAATGATGTGTTTGGGTGCTTATTGATAGCTGTAGGTCGCTAATCTCCTACAAACACTGGACCCAGCAGTCATTTAAAGGTAATTATATTAACCAGGGTGGACTCCATTTCTGTAACGTAATTTATCTGAGTCTATTAGGGAAATCTAATATACGCACAGAAATCATGAAATTCGTTCTCATATCGGCAGACAACACATCCATTTCACAAGAAAAAGGAAAATATATTGAGATAACCGGGAAAAAAAAAATAAAATATATATATATTATTAGTATATTGTTTATATCTACACACTGTTAGAATGATTACATCGCCTATATATTTATAATTAATATGTTTTAAAACAATTATTTATATACGTCCCTTTAGTGTATTTAGATTTATATGAGATAGGATGTATACGAATTGACGAATGTTTCCTATTCATCTGCTCATAAAACCTATGCGTTGTAATACATATTATTGTGTGTATGTATGTATATATATATATATATATATATATACAAATATAAAATATTTAAAATATTTAAAACATTGAACACTCATTAGTTATGTATTTAATAATTTATATTTGATGAGATAAAGTAAAATTGCAATAAATAAAAAGTTCTTTGGCTATTTCATATACAAAAATATCTTTAAGAAATATATTTAAAAAATATATTATCCCGAGACAAAAAAATTTAAATTTAATAATAAGTATATATAAATAAAGTTCTCTTCATTTAACTAAAGTGTAAAATATCTCTAGAACTTTATAAGAGCTGCAATATTTTGGAGGTTCCGATTTTTTAATGTATCCCCCTTAATGAGGGTTTGGGCTGCCCATGCTGGTGGGAATGGGGGGCTTCTGCAGTGGGCAGTTTCTCTGGCTCCTTTTTAGTGAATAGAGCCCTGGCCCAGTCCTAGGGGTTTTAGTGACTTCTCAGAGAAGCGTCTGCATTGCTAATTGCGAGTATAAACAATCTGTCACGATTAGTCAGAGCCTCTAATAGGCAGACAAGTGATGTTGTTCTAGGCGCCAGCAGCGGTCTGATCAAAGGCAGGGGTCTGGAAGGACCATGGAAGAGGAGGTTAACTCACATCAAGGAGCCCTGCAGGGACAGCAGCCCATTGAGCCTGAACAATTCTATGCCCCATCCTTTTTTTTCTCCAAAGCTGGCCTTATACACAGCCTGTTGTGTCATATGGAAGAGATCCAAACAGAAAGACTCCACCAGGCTATCAATACACAACTACTCATGGTGCAAAGGCTTCCAAAAAGAAGTCAACCCATAGGTTTTGTTTGATGCTTTGACTTCTAGAACCTTTAACCTCCCCTTCCCATTGTGCTGAGATGTCATTGCAGTGGCCAGATCTCCTGTACTGTTTGAGATATGTGAGCAGAAAGTGATAAGATGACATGTCTGCCTGTCTGTCTGCCCATCCTTAAATCCACACACAGGTTATTAACCTTATCAAGTACAAATCATAGAATTGGCCTTTGATTTACATTAGTGTATGAGATTTAGTTCCATTTTCTATGTAGATCAGTTGCCTCCTTTTGTCTTTAAGCATATGGCCAGTGATCTCATCTAGCACCTGATACCACACGTATAGATTACTTTACACATATAGATAATTTAATGTATATTTATTTAGTGACAAATACATTGATAATATGAACAATGCATGGTATCAGACAGGCACTGCAGGCGTTAGGTCCTAATTACTATAACTGGCTCTTATTTGGATGCATAAATGTTTGCAGTAAGGATTTTTTTTTCATTAACCTTATATGTATTTGAGTTCTGTATTTGGGATTTCTGGTGGATAATTTGTAATGGGTTATCCTTTTCCTAAGACTCGTAATTTAGTATGAAAAACTGATGAAGCTAAATACACATAACATACAAAACTAATAATATTAATAACACGAAAACACACGCATAAAATATAAAAAAATAAATTTCACACAACCCTTTAGCTAAGGGAGCCATAAACAAACTGTACGATTTCTGTTCTCTTTTTAAGTGTATTAATCTGATGTAAATAATAATAGACAATCCTTTATATTTTTTTATTAGGTTAGAAAACGGATACACTAATTTGAATGATTATATATATATATATATATATGTTATTTTATATTTAGTATTTTTTAGCCTATTTATTATGTATATAACTAAAATAACTTAAATACAACTATATTCATTTTTACCTTATATATATAATAGAATGTTATATATATATATATATATATATATAAATATACATATAACTATATATATATAATATGTAAAAGAATATCATATGGTATAGTATAATATAAAGTATAATATAACTATATCCCACAAAAGCCACTCCATTAATTACGAGATTAAAATTAAATCGTTGTTAATGGTTTAGCTGGGTTTGGCTAATATAAGAAAAAATGAAAAAGAAGCCTCTGAGGTTAGCAACGTTTATTAAACTCCTCATTTGTAATCATGCTGGTTAATAAAAGGTATCAGACTATATGTTGATAAATACAGATATATCAGCCCAAAGCCCAGTCTTCCCTGGTTTTATAGGTCTGAGTTAGAGAGGCACTTGTGGGTTTGCTTTGTCTGAGCTCCTGCCAGAATACAGTATTTGCTGCTGTGTTTGGATTAGGAATGTGAAGCTCAGTAGGGTATTGGCGCTAGATAACAATATTGGACAATTAGCATCCCAAACAGCCTCTGTTAATATAATGAATGTCCTATGAAAACCAATTACCCAGAGCGTTTTATTTCAATGTGAATACAACAAATGATGCTTGGAGTGAAAATAAAGGCTGTGAGAAGTCATTTGAAGACATTGTGTGTCTTTTGTAAACCTTAGCTTTGTGCTGAGTGTGGAGGGGCAGTAAAAAGAGTTCACAAGACAGGATCCTTTTGTGTTGGGTTACTGGAGACACAGGGGCAAGGACTTGTCAGACTTTCAGATTTAGACCTTAGTAGCCAGAGACTCCATAAACTGCAGAACAAATAGCCCAAGACTTACTAAACCCACAGCCCTGTGCACACACTGGGGTAGACACGCTATTTACTGGATAAACACACTCATTTAAAACCATTAAACATGGGGTGGAAAAAAGTGCAACTGCATTAAAGTATTAACCCTTTCCTTAGCCCAACACTGGCATTCCTAGGGTTAATCCTGCCGTGGGTGTTAATAAAAGGGTTCGACATTGCTGTTAGACATTAATTCCCTTGCAAGCACTGGGATTCTATTTGGAATTGGACTATGACTCCCATCATCCTGGTTCATTAGTGATGACAGAGGTTACTTTATAGCCCTTGCTGCGTCTCATGGATCTGCCCCTTGTTGGATATGCATATTAATACTTTATTAGATTAGATAAACACATTTAACACCAATAAACATGGGATAGGGGGTGCAACTACATTAAATATTAACCCTTCCCCAGCCCAACACTGGCATTCTTAGGGTTATTCCTGCAGTGGGTGTCACCAAAAGGGTTTAGCAATATTGTGAGAGATTAAAGTTATTAACCATTCCCTAGCCCAATTCAGGCATTCTTATGGTCATTTCTGCCTTTGAGTAGAATACATTGAGTAGAGTACATTGGCACTAAAAGGGTTAAACATTGCTTTTGGGGAGTAATTACCGTATATCGCAAGCACTGGGATTTTATTAGGAGTTGGACTATAACTCTCATAATCTATGTTCACTGGGGATGATAGGAGTTGCTTTATAGCCCTAGTTGGGTCTCATGGGTCTGCCTCTTGCTGGGTATGTTTATTAAAATCGAATCACACCCGCTATTGGTGTTAACAGAAGCCCCCCATTGAAAAGGAGTCATTGTCCATTTAAATGTGACAGTATGGAGCTGGACTGCATGGAATGCACTATTTTAAGTGGGCCGAATTAATTTGATCGCGACATTATGATGCACTTGGGAAAGATGAAAGGGAAGGCTGGCCGTCTCCTCCGAGTGCTCTATAATTATACATAATATATCCTATTTCAAAGCAATTAGCTCAATCGGGCGTAACGAGGCACTTTGCTGCCAGGGAGTAACAATGCCTTACGGTTACTGAAGCCTTAAGATGTCAAACACACTCCGTGTCCAAGAAAAGCAGCAAAAAGCCGAGGGAAGGACTTTATATCGCAATATAATGTCGGAGACAGCGCGACATTACAATGCGGCACCCCTTCTTCCCCGACTGCCACAAGCATTACATTCCTACCGCAATCAGGGCAACCGGATGCTCGGGGGGGGGCGATGACGTAATAGTGAACATCAGGATCTCATTTAGCGTATTTGATGCTGTGATTTCCTTCTTTCCATGGGCGCTTAAACCCCAAATATCATTAAAGTGGCACAGATATTAATGGCACCAGCAGCTGTACTCTGCAAGTGCTCAAAAGGATTGCTTATTATTATTATTATTATTATTACTATTACTATTATTAATATCCCTTTCATTCCCTCTTTGGGTTACCCGCCCCAAATGACACGAAGACGTTTAGTGTTATTCAGAATTCCAAAGCCTAAATGGCTTAAATTCGATTTACAGGTGGTTTCCAGGAAGGTCTCTGACATTAAATTAAATTGTGTGATTTTAATATTATATTAAAAATCTAACTTTAGGAGTAAAAATAAAATACACCCTATGACTTCATAGGTCCAGGAGACAGCTTTGATGTCATTATTATGGAATTCTACACCACAAACACAGTGGGTGCAGGTTCCACAGTCCATCCATCACAAGTGGTCCCTGCTAGGTGTCTGCCACCATTAAAGGGTGACATGAAACCTGACAAGTAGTCGAGAAGCAGATGACATTTCTCAGACATCAAGAGACACTTACTAATATAGCTGACTCCATAGCTGCTTATATGAAACGTTAATTTCTGAAAATTACTGCTTAGTTGAACAATTAACCTGTCAAAAGATCTTTCCCATGACCTTTAAAATGACTACAGAGTTAAAGGGTTGCTTAGAGTATCAGCAAATAACACAAATGTTGCTAGAATCTGAGGCTACATTTAAAAAGTGATGCAAAGTAACCCCTCTAAAAGTGACAGAATAAAGGGTTAATAAGATGTCACATTCATGAAGTTCTCAATTATGTATACTCAAAAAAACTCAAGCATTTTATTTCTAAACTTGGGACATTATATGTACGTTCCTACATATCTATGAATTTATTATATATGTCATTATATTTGGAACACAATTAGAAAGGAACATCACTATATAACTGCTTACGTCCTTACTGTCCCTCTTAAGAACAGATAGTCCCTCTTTGGGAATTAAATTAATTTATCCCCTGATAACCCTCCTTTTTAATGAGCTCAAAGTGTGCTCCAAGTCATAATAATGTGTATACAAAATCAGAAATTAAATATTAATTTTGTAAATAAAATACTTTATTCCTCAAAACATTTTAACTGTGTAAAGAGCAATCAATGGTTCACAGTCACATATAAATTTGTATATCTCATTTGGTCTCAATTACCCATTTCATTTTATTTGGACTCTAAGGTCACAACCGGGGCCCTCATGAGCCCACCATTCTTGCCATGAACTTTGGATGAAAGTGCCATCAAGCTAGAGGACAAACAGGGTATCTCTGTGTAAAAAATTAATATTTGTTATGTATTTGTTGACCAACCTATATTTAAAATGTACAGTGCTGAGGATTATGTTAGAGCTTTATAAATAATAATAATAATAATAATGTTGATTCTAATAGAGCAGTAACGCCTCAAGTCAATCTGAGTTTAAGTGCATATAGTCAAATATATAAGTATATTTTATGGATTTTTAGCTTATTACTCCAATTTAAAGTTTATTCACCCAATTTATTGCAAGCTTGTCATATTTAAAATTTTTTTGTCAATTACTATTATTGGGAGTGTAGATATTGTCTGAAACAAAAAACAATGTAACCAGAAATCAACTTAATTTAACTGTCTCAATTTTTTTTCTTCTGCGTTTCCCAGCCACAATCTTTACCTGCTTTAAGTTATTGGGTTTCCTCCAACGAAAACTAAGCTAACATCCCCCAGTGAACTATTAATATGTTATAAAATCAATTTATAATAAGGCATTCATGACCCTTTGTAGTTCCTTAAAAAAATGTAATTTAATGACATTGGGAGCAATTGTTTTCAGTAAGTATACTTAAGCATTTACTCTGACTTGCCTGAATTTAAGAAGTAAATAATAACTATATAATGAATAAATAACTACTACATACATTGACTACAATACGCTGCCCAATAATTTGATTTTGAGACCCAGACTATTCATACATTTAGGTCTTTGTTCTATGAAATCAGTTATTAAATGCAATAGAACTTATGTTTTTTATAAGAAAATCTTGATCTGACACATGTAGCCTATGAGCCTCAAGCAGGACATTAATGAATTCTTGGAATATTGTCTTTTTGATAAGGCATTCATTGTTTTTTTCATGGTGTATTTTTGTATAATGATTTCAATAATTCTCATCAGGATGCTTTAAAACAGACAATTTTTGTTACATTTTTGGACATTGTTTAAAAATTGATTAGAATCATATGAAATGAATATTTGGCCCTGTGAGCATAGACAATTCTATAATCTTTGTTTTCAACCCCTTCATATTCACTGATTAGCCATAATGTCTGCATGTTTGATTGGTAACTCATGTCATGTGGCATTACAAGGGCTTCAAAATAAATAAAGATGTCTGAATTCATTTCCATGTTTGGCCCATAGAATTAGTTTAATGTGTAACGAAAATAAGATTTGTTTCATGTATGGTTAGGTAGAAATAATGTACTTCTTATGTAAGGTTAAGTATAGGCGTGGTGAAAATGAATTTGGAGTGATATCGGAGTAATGGGATAGTGTTGCCACACGTTAGGAGGTGGTGGGATCCCTGGAAACTTTCTAAATGAGTTGACCCTGAGATTCTGGAAATATTAACCCTTTAATAGCCCATTGTGAAGATTCTGTGTATGGACTCACCAAATGTGTTCCCCAAATGTCTCTTATAGCCAAACCTTGAGAGTTCTTGACTATGGAGGTGGGGAAGCTTGTGTGTGCGGGAATCAGTGGATCCTCAAGTGCAGCAGGAGAATGCTCCATTACGAAGATTTTAGGGAGATGAGAGGTTCATGCTGTTTATGGCATTTCAAGGTCCCCTGTCTGCTCCGAGGGCCAACAACACCATGGCTGGCCAAGTTTGACCAATTAATGTAATGCAATCAGTGTGTAATGGGTAGAAAGGAAGAGGTATTGCCCCCCATATTCCACAATGAAGTCAGGTAAATTAATCCACAAGTGGGATCTGAAAGGAGGGTTGGGATTTCAACCGGATGAATTCTCAATGCATGTTAAAGGGCCATCCCTGTCTAATTTCTTTGCAAAAACTGCCGAGCGTACTCTCCACAATTCAAGCAGGGAGGAGGCATGTTTGAGAAATGTCACTGCTTTAAATATGCTGCTATTGCAGCAAAATCTTCCCTGGTTCTGCAGCATATTCTGGATTAGGGGGCATGGAGTTTGGCAGCCCATCTACTGCATAACAGTGAGCCAAGCACCATCATTGATCTCTCCAACCAACCCACACCACTACAGCACAGCCTACATACTTTATTTCCACCTGGCCCTGCATGTCCTCAAAAGGCAGAATTGAATTTTTTGTTGCATGAATATTTAATAAAAAAAATGTCCTCAAAAGGCAGAGCGCCAGGATATGGCATCATATAGGAGTTTCTTAGTGAATAAACCCCAAAGAGTTGAACGGTTTCATTTTACCACCCTGCACTTCCAGGTGTGTGGGAAAAAAACTCCATCATATTATGCAGACCTCAATTACTACTTCATTCCAGGGAGCAGAGGAAGCCAGATTTTTCCACTTGAGGTCCTCGTCTCTTTCTTCTTTTCCATCACATTATTAGGGATTACATATCTATGGAATATTATCCCCCAAACCATGGGGGATTCTGCTCATGGACAGAATCATAGGAACAATGGAGATGGCAGAGAAAACAAATGATGGGTGATCCCAAAGAAAAAAAATCAGGGTTTCTCTGCCGCAGAAGGATAAATCATTTAAAAACAATACATATATAAAGGCACAAAACATTATGTCATGTTGGATTCCTTTTACAAAACACAATATAACCACTGTCATATAATATTACAACTAAAGTACAGAGACACATTAGAAAGGAATGCAGAATTACATGCTGGCTCCATTTTTTTGTGCTTGCTTGTACTGTTAAGTATCAATGCTGCTTCCTTGTCTTTGCTGACAGTAATTTAGTCTTCCTAGAAAACATCTCAGATACAAAGAACGTGGCAAAAATATTTCCACCATGGTGCAATTAAAGTATGTATCTGCCACTCAAAACACAATGCTGTAATTCTTCCAAAAATGCTCCTTATTTATCATACGTCCAGGAAAATGCTTTAGAAACTTTACATTTTTTTGTTTATTAATTTCATAATATAGAGTTTTAATGTTTGATGGTTTATTTATATTTTATATATACATATACAGTATATCGTTATGTATATCGTATGTGTAGAACTAGTTCAGTATTTTGCTATACCATCTATGTCTGGTTAAGGGGCAATACTTTTGTTAACGGGTCAGTGAGAGCTGGTAAAGCATCGGTGAATTGTTTCTATTAGAGGCCATAGTCTAAAATTAGCTAGTCAGAAGCTTAGATGTAACATAAGAAAGTACTAATTCCATGAGTGGAAGGTGGATTAGTGGAACAGCCTTTCAGCCAAAGTGGTGGAAGGCATTTCAGCATGCATGAGATACTGTAGGCATAAAGTTATCTTGAATACTGTAGATGACGAGCTGAATATACCGTATTGGCTCGGATATAGGCCGCACCCGAATATAGGCCGAATATAGGCCGCACCCTAAAAGTTAGGTGCTTTTTTAAAGAAAAACGTTTCTGCCCCCCCGAGATATGCTGCCACTCTGTCCTGAAGATGTACCCCCCCGAGATATGCTGCCACTCTATCCCCCCTCTGAGATATGCTGCCACTCTACCCCCCCGAGATATGCTGCCACTCTACCCCCCCGAGATATGCTGCCACTCTACCCCCCCGAGATATGCTGCCACTCTACCCCCCCGAGATATGCTGCCACTCTGTCCCCAAGATGTCCCCCCCACCAGACTTACCGGTGCAGACTCCATGGGGTCTTGCGGGGCCAGCGGGGGACATCTACGCATAACGCGTATTCAACTTCCGGTGCCGGCACTTCCGCCGTGGGAAGTACCGGCAAGGAAGATTGTTCGCGCAGACGTTCACCGGCAGCGGCGATGTGAGCATAAACAACCTCCGCTGCCAGCTACCCCCCGTGGGAATTCCCGGCAAGGGTGATTGTTAAAGCACATCGAGCAGACGTGCCGGCAGCGGAGGTCGTACACGCTCATCACCGCTGCCGGTGAACGTCTGCGCGATGCGCTTAGACAATCTCCCGTGCCGGCACTCTCCCCGTGGGAAATGCTGTCAGGGGAGGCTGTCTGAGCGTATCCGAGAGTAGGATACAGGTATCCCTGCACCGCTGCGGGGGATCTGTATCCTAACCCTGCTGCCTGCCTGCCCCGAATATAGGCCGCATCCCCACTTTAAAGACTTAAAGTGGGGGAAAAAAGTGCGGCCTATATTCGGGCCATTATGGTAATTGGAGTTAGAAAAAAATGGGTAGGCAAGAACTGAGGGTTTCCACCATTTAAAGAGACATTTTGTGGACAATCTCCGCAGGGTTGCTCCTGGGGGGTGCGACTAGATTGTGGCTGGGGTGTGGTTTTATAAAAATGTCTATTAAAGAAGAGTGAGAGGGAAAAAGAAAAAAAGAAGAGATAAAAGAAAGGAGAGGAAGGGAAAAAGAACAGAGAGAAGAGAGAGAGAAGGGAGAGGGACAAGAGAATACAGGGATACGAGAGAAAGTATGAATAGAAGAGAGACAAGAAAAAGAAGAGGAAATGAGAGAAGAGAAGAAAGAAGCATGCAGGAAAGCACAGTGATTGTATGGCTGTCAGTGTTAAATACTAGTTGAAACGGTGCTTTTAAATCAAGTATAAGAAAGAAAAAAAAGTAATCTATAAATCCTATCTAAAGAGTGATGTTTTAGGTTACATAGAAAAGAATGTGGTTTAGACATTTAGCTGCATGCTTAGAATTCCTTACCTGAGCTTTGGATTCTAGAACCTGCAAGCCTTATCATAGGAGAATGGCATCAGTGGGTGATACATCGGGGTCACCGCCACATGCATTTAACCTCTTGAGTGCCTGACGGTTTTATTATACATTGCTCCCGCCTCTCTAAATATAAGATAAGACCAAGTACCAAGTAAGGTATAGGAAAAACAGGCAGAATGGATGGGTCAGATGGTCCTTACATGATGCCGAATTCTGTATTTTTACTGTAAATTCAGCAGCTCACCATAGGCTCCCATTTGCTAAAGATTAAACAGATTAAGTTTGTTAGGCTCAATGGAGGAATGGCAATTTTTAGCTAGGAAGGCAAGTCGAGTCAAGTTAAGGTTGCCTTATCAGCCATAGTTTAGAGAGTCACTCAAAAGTACTTCCCTTTAGACTTGTGCATTCGTCTTCGGGCGAACATGAAAAAGAGAAGACAGCGGCGGTAAAACATAGGCGAAGACGAAGACACACACCACGAAGATCTTCGTGATCGTCTTCGTCTACCAGTCTTCCCCCCTTCTAACTTACCTTGTCTTCGCGGCATCGCGGCAGTTCCCGGAAGTGGAAATCCGCAGGTTCGCCGTCACGGGTTACAGGGCAGTGCGAATGAGCCTATTGGTCGCCTACAGGGACCTCCTCTGGCATTAACCAATTGGTTGATGCCAGAGGAAGACCTTGCAGGTGACCAATAGGCTCACTCGCACGGCCTTTGTAACCCCTGACAGCGAACCTATGGATTTCCGCTCCCGTTAACCCCTTCGATGCGGCGTTAGATAACGGGAGTGGAAATCCATAGGTTAAAGGGCCGTGCAAGCGACCAATAGGCTCACTCGCACGGCTCCTTAACCCCTTAAGGTGCAACAAGTGCACCAGGAGCCTAAAAGTCTGTACGAGCGACCAACAGAGTCGCTCGTAGAGACTTTAAAAAGTTAACCCCTAATGAAGCAACTTGTCCGGCAGATCCCACTGGTCTCCCTGTTTTATCATTTATTAACTGATAGAACAGGGAGACCAGTGGGATGTGCCGTGTAAGTTGCAGCATCGCGGCTTTAAAAGTCTGTACGAGCGACCAACAGAGTCTCTCGTAGAGACTTTTAAAAGCCCAATGCTGCAACTTACCCTGCAGATGCCACTGGTCTCCCTGTTCTATCAGTTAATAAATGATAGAACAGGGAGACCAATGGTATCTGCC
The DNA here is from genome assembly GCA_029215755.1 of Spea hammondii. Lineage (NCBI taxonomy): Eukaryota > Metazoa > Chordata > Amphibia > Anura > Pelobatidae > Spea > Spea hammondii. The sequence goes on from JARDYJ010000001.1 coordinate 15,481,702, forward strand.
GGACAAGTTACGGCACCAGGAGTTTAACAGTCTGTACGAGCGACCCTATTGGTCGCCAGCAGGAGGCTCGTCTGCCGTCAACCAATGGCAAACGAGCCCCCTGCTGACGACCAATAGAATTGCTCATACGGACATTTAAACTCCTGGCGCCAGAGCTGCTGCGGTAGGCGTTAACCCCATATTAACCCCTTATCTCGAAAAAACGAAGAAAAACCGAACACGAAGAATGTCCACAAATATTCGCCCGAAGAGACGACAGGAACAGGCGAATATTCGTGGAATACGAAGATTTTTTTTCCCCCGAAGACGAGCACGAAGACGAACATGAAGAGCCCCCTGTTGCCCAAGTCTACTTCCCTGCAGTATGTAAGATACATAAACTGACAGACATGAATCAATTACTTAGTTATATGTTCCACATAATGCAGGGTAGCCCTTAACATGTGCTTTCAAAAAAATGGCTGATATAGCAACTCTAATCCAGGTACTCTCAGTGATATAGTGCCCCCACACAAAATGGGCAAATTCCAGACCTATCCAAATGATATTCACCAAGTGGAACTGCATAGAACCCTATATGCTTACATTTACTCTAAAAGCCCGACTGGCTGTATTTGGAATAGTAAAAGCCAAAAAAAAAAAGATTTTAAAGATGTTTCTGGCAGCACCGTTTCAAATTCTTTTTCTTACAATACGGAAAAAAGTCTTGCCCAACCTAACACAGCCCTAATATACTAATGGATGCATTAATTTGTACTGCCTACTGAAAGTGTACATACTGTATAACCTTACTATCTGATTAAATGGTCGTTATAATACTGCTCAATTATGGGAACATACATACATTCTTATCATTTCAAAGATCTTATAACAGAAGACACACAAGCCTCCTTCATTCTCAGAGTGGCTTTTCACAGGAACAGAAGATACGAACCAATAGGGCCATCTAGTCTGCCCTTTTTAATCACTTTCTTTAGAATCCCAAGCTTTCTTGAATCCCGTTAATGTACAATTTCTATTGAAAGTCCATCCTAGTCATCTACTACCTGTCACACTGCTGACACCTGCTACCAGCAGCCTGACGGCCAGCAGGAGTGTAGTCTCCGTGCAGCATGAACTTCCCCGACGGCCGTCTTCTACTGCCTTCGGCCGTCAGGAAGCCGGGAGGCTGGTGATGCACAGCTAGGGTGGGGGGGCTAGGGACAGGACTTAAAAATCAAGAGGCACTCTAGTGTGGTCCTCTTATACATTGCTCCTGTATTGGTTCCTGAAGTTTAGTTTTTGACTTTGACTATCCCCCCCGTCATGTGATTTTGGACCTTGTTGACCTGATCTGTGTACCAAACCTGGCACTGGTAGAGGCCAATACAGTGCAGGATTATAAACAAGCATGGGATAGGCATACAGCAATCCTGAATCTAAGACTAGCCCAAGGACTGGTTGAAGTCTGAGTCTTTATCAGGAAAAATAGACAAACTAGTTGTGCTAAATGGGTCTTACCTTCCATCAAATTCTATGTTTCTATCTACATACCCAGGACTCTCATTCACATTTCGGCCAAAAGCAGAATAAATAGTAATTATTTAACAGCTAATCTTTTTTATTTTGTTATAACAGGTTCATACAGAGCAGTCTCAGTATATATTTGGAGGAGAAACAAACAAAATGGAAATGAGTGGAGAGTCTATCGGTTTCACCAGATTCACTGGTCGTCTTAATGGCCGCCTCTAGTTAAGTTCTCCTAGGTTTTTTCTCGATTTCAGAATAGGTTTTGGTGAGATTAAAGAGACTGGGTCGCCATCAAAGAAAGTGCAGAGTCTGCAGGAAACATGTACCCACCGGACCTAAAGGCTTCCAATCAGTGCCGACAGCGTATGGCTTGGGCATTAGACGCAGGCCTCTAGGAATTAATCTGTGCTGCATCCATGCCGCCGAGGTCCCTGGGGTAGCATTAATGCTTTGTGCTGGGTTTGTGGGAACGCCTGATTTTGTGGAGCGATATGGCCTCATTTGATACCCTCACATCATTTGCACATAAATACCCTGTGTTTGCAGGGTTAACTCTTTGCATCCTAAGGCTTTTAGAACCTATTGGATAGTATTTATTGTTCATCCGCTTGGTATTAAAATGGAAAAAAACAAACCAACTAACTGTAGCAGTATAACACACATTGCTTAGTATAACACACATCGCTTAGTATAACACACATTGCTTAGTTTAACACACATTGCTTAGTTTAACACACATCGCTCCCACCTTCATTGCTGAAACGTTGTGGTAAAGTCAGAGGATAAGCCATTTCGGTGACAGTGATGTACATGTCAGTATCAGTTAAAAGGGATTAGCGTGTGTGTATGTGTTTTACATCATTATATGTATGGTACTTTTGTGGTGTCCGTTGTTATATATTTGCATGCACTCAATATGCAGCTAAAGAAGAAAATAGTTTTCTCTTTTCCTTATAAAACTCAAGCAAGACATCCAGACCTGGACTGAGCTTTTGATACCCCAGGTGGGGCATTATGTGAACATATACAAACGTTGCGGATATTATTATTATTATTATTATCCTTTATTTATATAGCGCCAACAGTTTACGCAGCGCTTAATACAATACATAAATTCAAGGGATATGACAAGACAAGAATTGACAGACTAAGACAAACCGATATCCAGCTGCCAGCTGCATTTATGTCATCAGGAGGCCGTTGGCATTAAAGTGCCAGTCCGTTCCTGAAGACATCCTTTGCACTATTATATATATATATATATATATATATATATATATATATATATATGGAACACATGGTTCTATCTATTTTTAACATAAACTACAAATTACTATTATTTTTTTTATTAAATAATATTTATTTGTATTAATACTTTCAATTCATTTATTACTCCACTCAATTTTTTAGTGTAAGAGATGTAATGTTTGACCATCTGCACCCAATCCCGCTCTCTACATGCAAACATGCACCCATCCACGCACACACACGCACTCCAATGGGTTAGTCATATGAATCTGTGTGAAACATTCTTGCAAACATGTGTAATACACCCATGTTCTTGTTCACTTCACTTACTCTAGAGATATTTAGTAAACCAAAAAGTTTGTTTTTACAACCTAATCTGACTCTGGCAGTGACGACTGACCTTTGGCCCAGTTATACTGGAGCAGCCATAACACGGACTTGCATTATTTCGTGTTTTTAAAGAACCCTAGACCTGCATTCTTTCCATTCACACCATAAATACCGCTATGCAAAAAAAGTTTATCTGGTGTACCTACCTTTTGAGACAAAAAGACATGTAGAAACAGCTATATTTAATTGGAACTAAAATGCTTAAAGATAATCTACAAACACCATTACAAAACAAGAAATCAGCGAACAGCCAGCGAATACCATTTAAAGCACCTGTCTGAAGCATAGATATTGGGGATTCCGTCACACTATATGGCCATATATTGCTTAACCCACCACTATGTTAAAGTACTCCACAGATAGGCGAGTTCTATTTTTTATGGCTATATTGCTTATCAAGAAGCTGAAAATCAGTGGGACTGCAATTTAAGGATCTCTCTGGAAGCCATTATGAAGCACCTGTGTGGCATGTAATGTATATCACAAGCTCTTTGTACACACACCTGGCTCTAGTGTCATATAAAGGACCACTGAATTGTATGACTTGTGTTATTTCTCCCCCATATAGCAATGACTCTTTACAGTAGTTATAATTGTATTGGTATTAAGTATGTTGAGCTACGCTTCTCCTCTCCGCCTCACGCTGTCTCCATGCTCTGTCCAGCAGTCTTTATGCTGTCCGGTGATTCCCTGGAATGGGCCGCATCATGGCGCATTTCCTGCAACTAACTCCATTTGGCACCTTAACGTCATCAAGTTCATTCCAGCTCCATTACTAGATACTTAAGTCTAATTTTCTGTTTGACTTAAACATTTAGCTTCTCCATTATACATTTTACCAGTACCGCTAGTTGCAATGTCAAAATAATTATTTTCATTTCTTTTTCTTTCTTTCTTTCTTTGTCTGACCTAATGGTTTGTGACTGTTGAGTCAACCTGTAATTTAAATATTTAAGTCACACAAAACCATTTATTCACACTCATTTATTCAAAATTTTCATACTGATGTTCATCTACAAAATAAAATAATCTGCTACTCTGAAGATGAGTTCGCTTATGTTTATTTTCTGTGTATGACTACGGTGGACACAACCAGCTGTATTAATTTCCCCATTTCCGTTTTGTTACATTACATTTATTTACAGAGGCCCACCAGATTCCGTAGCGCTATTGCAATAGGGAAGCAGTGAAAATAAACAATAACATTAAAATTGACAATATGCAAGTTGACAATTACATGAAGACAAATTAACACCTGGTAGTAGCATCTGGCAAGCTATGGAGAGCTGGTCTGGAGCCAAGGATCCTCTCTTAGTACACATTTCTAATGCTGCACAGATCTCGCCATATTGTAGGATGTCCTCCATCTGTCTAAAGGGAAGTTGAACCCTAACGCTTATCTGATATAAACCTTGTGTACTTAAACAAGCAACAGGCATGAGGCGTTAGAAGTGAGTACAATTTGTGAAAGTTTGACTGCTTCCCTGCTACTGAGAAGACATCCTAATTTGTCAGTAGAGGTGGAAGCCCAGAAGCACACGTAATCGACTAGACATTCGGATTTGGATTTACATTTTAATGAAATTTGTCAATATTGCTGATTTGTACAAATGTCTGAACATCTTGATCTTTTGTATTATTTCTTGGTCTGCTCCATTAAGTTAGCAGACAGATTCACAGAGAAGGAGAGGTGAAAAAAATACTTCTCTTTTTCAATGGATTCATGGGGAGAAGGGGACCAAAAAAGAAGACAAAGATCAAGAAGAGGTAAGACAAGAAGCCGAGCTGTGGAAAAGGAGATGGGACACAGAAGCATTTGGCGGAGAAGGTAGTGAGACATTGACAGGGAACGTGAGAGAGGGTGAGATAGTGTGATAGTGTAACCCTCACAGTTATGAGTACCAAGATTGACCATTATCTGGGGCTCCAAGAGACAGCCTAGGCTTCAATACATCCTTACCCCCAAGACCAGAGGTCATCGGCGTAGGAACCCCTAAAAATCTGGGGGGGACAGCATTTTCCCCCATCAGATCCCCACTTTCTCACACTATCTACCCCCTCTCCCCCTCTCACACTTTCTTACTATCTACCCCCCTCCCTACCCTCCCTTCTCACTAGCTACCCTCTCCCTACCCTCCCTTCTAACTAGCTACCCTCTCCCTTTCGCCCGCTTCTCACTAGCTACCCTCTCCCTACCACCCCCTTCACACTAGCTACCCTCTCCCTACCCCCCCTTCTAGCTAGCTACCCTCTCCCCACCCCCCTTCTCACTAGCTACCCTCTCCCTA